>OZ010615.1:11356348-11391348 GCA_963932145.1 Acanthosepion lycidas | reverse complement strand
GCATGACTTATTTCATTGTGTGATTGGTTGTTTCCAACAACGTATTAAGCTATAGCTCAACTAATTGAAATTAATCTTAACATGTTTAAGTTTTAAATACCTCATTATATATTAATAATATTGGACACCTAGAGTACAAAAAATATTTACAGTGAATCCCAGAAAAAACAAACTCGTGTCCTGTACAAGAAACGCCCTATAGTAGGGACTGATATAGTAGGAATTGATATTAAACTATAAACATAAAAATTTCTGTCCATAAATAAACTTCAACCCCAGAGCGCTTCACCCGGGATAAAATATCTTACACCCCCACCAATCGCTAGCACAAATCCATTCTCATTAAAAATGCGTCTACCTGAGAAAGAATTACATTGTAAATAAATTTAAAACAATGCTCCGAGATTGATGTAATTTTTTTTAAATATATATATATATATAATATTGATGTTTTATTAAATAATATAGACAATTTTCATCTATAGTATTTTATGCAAGTTCATTTCATATCGTCTGATAAACTTAATTACATTATTATTGAAAGACGACAGAATATCACCATATTGATACATGTGTTTTAAACCTATCTAAGTTTACGGATTACATAAGCCATCATCAAAGTTGACAATTACATTAAAATATATTAAACAATATACGGACATAGAAATGATGATAGTCTGTTTTTGTTTGCATGTAAGATTTTCAAGCAACGACAAACTCGTGCATACAGGACGCTGCAAGCTAAAATCACACCGCGACTCATGACATCACACATGACCACTCCAGGGTGAAAACAAGAAGTGTTAAGTATGGGAAGCCGCTGGTATAAACCACTGACTTCTGTTATCAATTATAGGCATTTGAGTATATTTGTGGAGTTTTCATAGTTTATTTTGTTCAGGTTAGGTTTCAACAGTTTTATGGATATAGCTTTAAGAATTTTTAGTTCTGGTTTATTATTTTCCTGTTTAAGTATAGTTGTGTTTTCAACAAGGATTTTCCGGAATTGTGTATCGATTTTCTAAGTGAGACTTAGATGTGGCACATGGCCGAAAGTATGGAGCACCCAGTGAGGATCGAACTCACTATTCAGTTGTAACAGTTTTAGCAAGACCAGCTTGCTAACCATTACACCACACCGAGGCGCCCTTTTCCGGAATTGTGTATGCGGCCAGTCATGTTGTTTTAAATGCCTAAAAATGTTAGATTTATCATTCAAATGTAGCGCCAACTGTCGTGAAAGCGAGTTCGTGGGGTGACCATCATAAATATTATTTAATCCGTTGGAGATACAATCTCACAGAAGACACTTGAATTTGTAAACTATGTTGGATTTTTTTTGCAAATCGCTAACGGGAGAGAATCATTGCGAATAATTGAGTTGGATATACTAGATTTAGTGTAGTATATGATTAACATATTTTTTTTGGCTAGGATATGTTCTAGATATATTAGTATTTATCAGTTTGTTTAGTATATTTTCATCTTGTATATAATCAATATGCATTTGATTACGGTATATGAGATTAATATGTTTGGCATTTGTTGAACCAGCATTATGATCTTTTTGTTTAGTATTGAGATATCAAAGAAAGCATCTTATTTGTTCATCAACTATATAGTTTTGAAATTATTATTATTAAAAAATATTCAGTTTATATACTTTAGTTCACTGTAAAAATCTGTTTTTGGATGAATTAGTTTCAGGACGATATATTTGATTTTTTTTTATAATAGCTATTTGTAATGATATCGACATTGGCTCTTGTAGTTAAGTGTGCACGAATTTCTGCGGGTAGGTTTTTATATGGCGAAATAGCAAAAGTTATATATATATATATATTTACTTAAAAAATTAAACATTTAAGTTAATAACAAAAGTTTTTTCAGACATCGAATTTTCTATCAAACATTGTAAACTATCTTTTACATAATTTTGTTAAAACAAAATTATAACAACTCCATCTCTCTTTCCCCCTCCCCCCTATCTCTCTCTTTACCATAAGACTCACTTGTATACATTTTCTACAATTCATTTCCGTTTTATTAACCATCTAAAGAGGTCAAGTTTCTGTCACTCCTCCTACTCCAATATAAAACATACTTAAGAGAGATATAAAATTAACCCCTCCCTATACTTTATATTGTCTGTTTAACTACCACTCTCAACCCCCTCTATTAAATTACAAAAATTACACTACCCACCAATTTCTAATCCCATTTTTTTTCTCAATTCGTTGTTGGAAGATTTACCTGATGATCCTGAATCCTTAAAAAAGGATTTAGGTGAAATAAATTATCGTAATGGTACATTAAAGTGGTTTGTTTTTCATTACATATTTATTTATATATATATATATATATATATATATATATATATATATATATATATATATATATGTATATAATCTATATATATATATATATATATATATATATGTATATAATCTATATATATATATATATATATATATATATATATATATGTATATAATCTATATATATATATATATATATATATATATATGTATATAATCTATATATATATATATATATATATATATATATGTATATAATCTATATATATATATATATATATATATATATATATGTATATAATATATATATATATATATATATATATATGTATATAATCTATATATATATATATATGTATATAATCTATATATATATATATGTATATAATCTATATATATATATATATATGTATGTATATAATCTATATATATATATATATATATATATATATGTATATAATCTATATATATATATATATATGTATGTATATAATCTATATATATATATATATATATATATATATGTATATAATCTATATATATATATATATATATGTATATAATCTATATATATATATATATATATATGTATATAATCTATATATATATATATATATATGTATATAATCTATATATATATATATATGTATATAATCTATATATATATATATATATATATATATATGTATATAATCTATATATATATATATATGTATATAATCTATATATATATATATATATATATATATATATATATGTATATAATCTATATATATATATATATATGTATATAATCTATATATATATATATATATAATCTATATATATATATATATGTATATAATCTATATATATATATATATATATATATATATATATATATGTATATAATCTATATATATATATATATATGTATATAATCTATATATATATATATATATATATATATATGTATATAATCTATATATATATATATATATATATGTATATAATCTCTATATATATATATATATATATATGTATATAATCTATATATATATATATATATATATATATATATATATATATGTATATAATCTATATATATATATATATATATGTATATAATCTATATATATATATGTATATAATCTATATATATATATATATGTATATAATCTATATATATATATATAATTTATATGTATATATAATCTATATGTATATATATAAAATTTATATAGATATATATGTGTGTGGGTGTGTGCACGCGCGTTGCTAAGTGGTTAGAATATTAGCTTTCTGACAATGAGACTCGAGTTCGAATCTCATCATGATCGATTTATCTGGAAGGCGACTTTCTTATGTTATCAACATGCGGCATCTGAAAACCATAACGCTAGCCTTTTGAGTGAAATTGGGTAGACGACGATAGCAAGAAGACACAATTCATATATGTACAAATATATATACATACATATATAGATAGATAGATATCCATATATGTACATATATAATGCACACACACACACACACACACACATATTTATATACCTATATGTACATATATATATATATATATATATATATATATATATATATATATATACGTGTATATATTAGGTTGGTGCAAAAATAATGACGTAATAATGTCATTTTTGACGTTAAGAAATACGTCAAAAAACGACATTATTACGTCATTATTTTTGCACCAACCTAATACATACATATATTCGTATATATATGTATACATAGAAATTTTCATAGAAAAATACTTACTTATTATAATGTTCAAAGGACGAAAATTTCTCGGATATTCAGGCCGGTAAATGTTATTTAATACTGTTTTAATAAATTGTCGGACTTTGTCCATTTCTTAATGTATATATATGTATTTATTAAAGACATTTTTATGTTTAACGTTCTTTTTATAGATACAAGTATTTAAGTAAATGCTCTGTTTATAATAAACAGTATTAAATAACATTTACCGGCCTGAATGTCCGAGAAATTCTCATAGAAAATATTCGTCCTTTGACAGGATTCGAACCTGCATCCTATACGGATGTGTGCTGGAGCCACCAAATTCTTAGAGTTAATTGGTGTACTTAGAAAATTTAAACGTTATAACGGAGTTGGTTCTGGTTCCATACTGGCTGCTGTTTTGGCTTTAGTCATTGATTCGGTCGGCATCAAAGACTACAAACTTAAGCACTTTGATAAAGGAATCATCGACGACATAGTTGGTTACAATCATGTTCCACTGAAGTGTTCACAAGATTTTTGGCTGGATTGCTGGAAGTTAAATCCTTAAATGGTTCGGTGAGATTTTCGAATCAAATTTTTTGCTTCTGAACTCAGGTTATGTTTTTACTCAGAACTGTGCATTCTTGTAAATAACACCGGCAAAATGTGTCCGATGTTTTGTCATCGGAAAACTATACCGGCATGATGATCCGTCGGGATCTATATCTTTCTCCTATATTTATCCCTAAAGAATATAAAACTGTGCATGAACGTTGCATGCCTATACACGTATTTGACGGGTGGTCATTATCTAAGAATGTAAACCAATAAATTCTGAAGAAATCGAAGACATCGCCAAGAAATGTCTTCATCGAAAAACTTAAACCAAGGAATCCCAAGGTTTTGTTCTTAATAAACACGAAGAACATATGCATAAAGTATTAGTTGAGCGTCTTATTACGGCTGACGTTGTTGACGTCACTATTCCACCAACCGTCCGAGATCAGAAAGACAAAACAAGAAATCCAGCGCCAATCGTCGAACGAAACTAAATGTTTCGTAAAGCGTATAAGCAACTCTACACTCTAGGCGATGGAAGCCTTAATGAAAAGAAACTTGCAAATATTGTTTCAAGATGACCTGTAGGTTTCAATGAGCGACGTTTAAGGAATATGGGAAACGAAGAAGGATGCATTTCGTATCTGCAGATGATCTGTGATAAAGAAACTAAATAGATTCGCTACAGTTCCACTATGAAATGCAATCTTGGTCAATGTTAGAATCCTATTCCGATTGCTATAAGACAACCAGACCTTACATAATTTGGGAAATATAGCCAGTGACTTTCAAAGAACTCCTTAAAACTGTTAAAGAATGACTACGATTTAACCGTCGGCATATCTTGTTGATATTTTGGAATGTATGATAATCAAAACAAAAGTGTCTGATGAAATGTTTCTATATCAGCAAGGTAGGAACGCTGCTGCTGCCTTTTTGCGTGAGTTTGTTAACAGACGACGCGGAAGAGGAGTAACAGTTCCTAATTTGACGAATATAGTCGATTAATTTAGATCGGGGGAATATTTAAAATACTATTTGTGGGTAAGTGAATGTAAGCACGTCATTGAGAATGCTTATTGTTGACTATTAATCTGCGCTTCAGACGATTAGAGCAGGTGCAAGGAACTATTAAATAGTATTCTATGAACCTTTATAACACTTGTAATGATGTCTATAGTTGGGGAAACTATTTCTTGTCACACTAAAATGTAACTTACACAATTATAGATACGTATCAACGGTATTTGAGGGGGACAAACGAAGTGGAAATTGGCATTTCTAATCTAGTCACGCTACTTAATCATTCCCCCCGTTTTGTGGGGCGCTGAGAAGAAAATAAGACACCTACTAGAATAAATAACTGCATAAAGCCCCTTCTAACCGTAACGAATGCAATTTTTAGTCTTTAGCAAGGGGTTTAATAAATTTTTAATCCACGTGTAATAGTTATAATTTTTTTTGAAAGATTTTTGATGACAATTTTCTTAATGGTGGTTTCTATTAAGATTGATGCATATTACATTCCAGATATGAAAGTTGTACGTGCTACCTTAAGATCTTTCTAATCAATTTTTCTTTTTTTGTTTTTCGTGAAAGTGGGGGTTGTTGTTTTTTTTTATACAAGTGAAAATGTTTCTTAAAACGTAACATATCAAACATATGTTTAAATTCATTTTTTTTTACACAAATAACATTACATTTTTTTATTTGCAGTTATAAAAAATAAATTACATTACAATTTGATAATCTCGGCATTTTGTACTGATACATCATTTAATTTATCTAACGTTCTTGCTACTAAAATAAAAGCTAAATCCTACAAACAATTAACAGTACCAATTTGAATAAATTGGCTTGATATTAATTTTAAGGATTCTATTTTTATAAAAATGGCTATTTAATCAAAATCTATATTAACAGCTCCTGCCTAAGATCATTAACTAAAATGATGTTGACCATAAAGGTTTAATATTGAGTGGTTATGTTCGTATGAAGAATGAGAGTAACTTAATCCCTGAGGTTTCTATTAGAAATTACTAGTAGGACGTCATTTAGGCTCTTGCTAAATATTTAATTATAGCAGAGAACAACACCATCAACTAGAAATGTACATACATAGGTACAATTTAGTGTGAACTGGGAAAAGCTTAAGGTTTAAATATTTTTAATGAAGAAATTTTCTAGTCGAGGTTGGGGTAAAATAAAACCAAGATCAAAAATAATCCTGAATAAGCGAAGGTTTGAATAAATTCATTGTAAGTAAAGCCATAAAATGATTAACGAGTTCAAATGAAATGTCCATCGACAGATTTTAAAACAATCCTCAAAAATTAACGTTATGAAATATATATTTTATGAAATTAATTGTATGAAATTATTAAATGTATTAAAAATCAGGTAGTAGAGATATTCACCAAATCTCATACATTAAACAAAACTGAGTTGCTCGTTTATGTAGGAATATGATTATTTGTGGATCGGAATTCCAGCTGCGTTCGAAAAAAAAATATTACATTCTCTTACGAGCTTACGATTAAGATCAAGACGCTGATTAATTGAAAAATAAACTATAATAGTAACTCAAATTTTAACTCTCCTACTTTCTGTAAAATATCTTCTGAATTGCTGGATTTGTCAGACAGCTAGTACCCTACACGACATAGGATTATTTAAATATATGACTACATTCTGTCTTATCTAAAAAAAACAAAACAAACTATAACCTTTGAAAGGTCAAAATGAAAACAAATAAAACGACGGATTCTGACTTTCCAGCAGCTATTAAAAAGAAGAATCTGATTAGAGAGACCGAAATGTTTAATATACCTGCTGAATATATAGTTTCCTTCTATACATTAATTAGATTATACCATGTTTCACGAGTTATGTACATTTAAACAAATAGTAATGATTGAAATATGCATTGTTGAAGGAATATGAAGAAATCATTATTAGGTTCAAATTTAAATACACACATCTTTATCGTAGCTTTTTTAAATTACACAGAGTACACCTTAACAATTCCTTGAATGAATGGATGCTTGAAAGGTAAAAGCCCATCTGAATTTGTTAGAATGGACAGAGCCAACCTGTGATTGATACTGATTGGGCCTTAAATAAAGTTCTAAGTATGTGTCAAGTCAGTGACATATATAGTTATGAATTTGGAGGTATTAATTTCTCATACTGGAAGCTCACCTAAAGAGGACATTTTACTATGCTGTTCTTCATATAGCTAGGAGGAAAACAGATGGATATATGCTAGCCCCAAGGTTAATTATCCAAAAATAAATGTCACTATCCCGACTGATATTCGAACTTGGCTCGACAACTTTCATTTCATACACATTACAGCACCGGCACATCCACACACATATCTTACAGAATGTAGCATTATTTAAATCTGTTTGGAGTCACATAATGAAATTGCTGAGGGACTCAGAATAAAGATTGCGATTAGCTTCAGTGATGCAGTTATATTCAAATTCAGGTCAATGCATTTAAAATGTTTCCCCAATGTTTCAGCGCATAAGATATAAATCGACAATATAGCTACTTTTAATATCTCAAAGTACCAAGAAAGAACAACCCGGGATTACAAGGGATAAGGGTTTGCAAAGTTTCAATGATACTGGTAAGGATATATATATATATATATATATATATATATATATATATATATATATATATATATATATATATATATATATGTATATAAAGAAAGAAGTAAGATATATAATCCGGTGTTCTTATAGATATTTTTATTTTTTACAAAATAGTGCTCAATGTAAATTTACTGAGCATTAATATTATAAGTTAATAGACTTAAAATATGGTTTTTCGCTACACAGTTCCAACCATGTTTCAAAAATGGAAGCTAAAAGCCCCGAATTTAATTTTGTACTTAAATTAAAGACATTAGTTCTATTTCATCCTCAAGCGAATTTTGGAGTAACTTTAAAAATTACTGGGTTTTAAATACACAGCTAAAACAAAATTCATGTTTCCAAGGTTACAGATAAATCTATTTTGCTAGACTAGGGGTGTCAGGGTGTTCAATATGTCTATATTTTAATGTATCAGTTATTGTTACGTTTTGGTAGTGGGTAGGGATGTATTTTTCAATGAAATCTAACATCCGTTATACATATATATATATATATAGATGCGTTGATGTGAGTTTGTGACCCTGGGTTTAGCGCCGCTTGCGATCGTCAGATATATATATATATATATATATATTGTTTATATCATAACACTGCTGCCACTTTCCTGCCTTCCTTTAGATATAGGCTCGTCTTAATTGGATAAAATCCATCCTTTGTTCCATCCATGAGATCCAGCAAATGTCACTTGAGATTCGTTCGTGAAAATTACATAGCACAATTTTGACGCTTCAACATAAATGCCCGTCCTTCACCCTCTCAATTCCACCCTTTTCAAATATCTGACATTGGTTAGAAGTGGTTGCTTCGCTATAACTCATTTTAATCTCGAGGAAATACGTTCTTAAAGCCTTTTCAACTTGCATATATTTTTCACCTGCCTTCTTTATCGTTCGACGATCCCTGCAAATCTCCTTTGATATCTCCAATGTGTACATTCCCTCACTCACTTTATTATTTTCTGTTTTTTTTCAGCAGATGTTCATTTTACCCATTTTTCAAGATATATATTTACTGTTTTAATTAAAAGAACTGTGCCAAAAGATATTTTATTCTATTAGGTTGGTGCAAAAATAATGTCGTTTTCTCACATAGTAACATATGTGAGAAAACGATATTATTTTTGCACCAACCTAATAGAAAAGGGTAATCAGATTTACGATTTATTCATTCATTACAATTTGCTCATTCACCGTAAAAACTCATCCATAGCCATTCAATACTCCATATACCACAAATTCACATAGAATTTCAATATGTACAAATAGTTCAAATATTTCTTTTCCCTTTTTTTTTTTTAAGAAACTAACGGCTGGTCCCATTCACTCATGGCAGGTTCGCCACGTTTACCTTTTTCTGATCTTCATTTTGAGCTGATGCCGAAATAATCCAACCAGAACCTGATTATAATAACATTCGTATCGCAAGAATCCCTCCATTCGTGACATCCATATCTTGGTTAGCAATGGTAGAAACAGAATTCGTTTCACCCCAGAGAACGAAGTAGATACGTCATTGAACGCGTATGCGATATCGATGAACACGAGATTGTTTGAGATCATTAAGAGCCGTCATCTCACCGACATTGTCCCAAAATTGGCGCATATGAGGACAATGGTAGAAGGCGTGCGAAACAGTTTCCTCTAGACCAAGGTCACACGGATGAGAGTCGAGCAAATATGATTAGCTACGTAAATGAGAGATATATCGTACTGAATCAATCGCTACGTAACTGAAAACTCATGCCCAAGACCAGAATGGGTGCAACTCGGTCGTCAACAAGACGAGCCGCCTACAGGCAGTCTTCGCAACCTCTTCCATTTATTCCCGATAAAACAGTCTCCTAAGGCGTGAAAGCTCAGTGAACCGAGAAATGGCTCGCTAGACCGCTCGACACTCTCCAAGGAAACCCGATTGATTCTGATGCTTATGACGGCGATCAGCACTGGAAACGGGGGGGGATGATGGTAAGGCTAGGGAAGGTGTCCCTATTATTCCCCTCAAGATCGAGCAGGCGTGTAGCTTAGGAAAGCCAAACACTGGGCGTGACGATGATTTGCCAATTGGAGCAATCATACACCCTCATCACACAGATGCTGTACATACTTTTCTGCTGACCTTATGCTTGAGACCACTCCACAAAAGGGTGAGGAGCAAGAGTTCAATCGCCTTCTTACGGTCTTTACATAGGGCGAGTATAGTTAACCGGTAAAGGATGAGAAGAAAGACATACGTGGTGCATATCTCAGCCCTACCCTTCAAGGACAACCGCTGTCGGAGAAAAGTCTGGACCGCCGCTCTGACCTTTGCCTTGATCTCCGAGCAATACATCTCTAGCTTGAGTCCGGGTGCGCACCACACTCCAAGAATGCGGACGTGTCAGTCTGTCCAACTGAAAGGCGTCGGAAGCGCGATCCTCTTTCTGGCGCCTAACCACAAGCCGGGAGAATTGTTGCGGTTAATCTTAGAACCCGTGACATTTTTGCACCTTTCAAATGCGTTCTGTACCACCTCAATATCACTACAGCACGACACCAAAATAGACGCGTCATCGGCGTACGCGGAAACTTGGGCTCGAGTAACATCTAGGGCGGTCTGCACGCAAATCGCGCAACCGCTTCCGGTCCACCTGCACAAAAGCACTGGGGGAGCGATACAGGAGGCCGATCCACTTGCAGAAGTTGGCTTTGAATCCGGTGATCTGCAAGACTGCATCCAATTACTGGATGCCGACCCTATAGAAAGATTTGAACGGATCCAAATTGACCAGCGCAGATGTATTGCCGTCTTCTCCTCCATCTATGATCGCGCGAAACAGATGCATGGTTAGGGTTATTTGACCCTTCACCGCTCAATCTGCTCGTGTCCCAGCAGAATCTCAGTAACTGACTGTAAACGGTCCATCAGGACTTTGGCCAAAATCAAATTATCCCGTCCAACATCCTAACCCTTTCTCAACAGCGTGATCACAACATTGGGAATTCGATTGGAGTACTGACCCTGCCGAAACCAGTTTTAGAACACTACTGACTAAATCGGTGCGTGAGAGCCTAAAGCGCAGTTCGTAAGGCAGACCATCAAGTCCCGGAGACTTACCATCTTGACCTTCTTCAATGTCAAGTAGACCTCAATCTCTGTGATCTCACCGTCGTAGTCGCTTCAGTCGGCGTAAGCGGAAGAAAGATAACCAAATAGATGGGAAACTCTTCGCCACAGAGACAAGGCTACTTGAAAAACTGGTTCTCGCAATACCGTCGTGAGGCTTCGTACATATTGGTTCGACCTCAGAGTACGTCCCTCCGAGTATCGACCTCCCGAAAGTCTCGATCTGAACCTCATCAGATCTCTTCCTTGTGAAATTCTGCACGCATGTTCACGGGTTCGTTAGTCATGCCTACCTGACCCTGGTTGCGCTCGCTCCAGAGACCGCTTAACAATACCTGTATCTATAGAATCCCTACCAGCTACAAACCTGGACAGACTCTTCTTGAAGTTCTTAAACTTCTTAACATTATCTCGGGCGAGCCATTAGCTATATTCGATGGTGAAAGACTTAATACTATCCTTAAGCCAGGCTAACTACTTATTCCCAATAACCAAACCCACTAATCCCGCTACATAATCTAGTCAGCGGTCAAGCCTTTCCTGCAAAGAGTGATTGATCTTCCAGTGTCCAGCCATTCTAGAACTAGCATTTAACTCCATCTGGTCACAGACAAGTCTGTGGTTCGAATAGTCTAACCAATGAAACGTGGGACAATCTCTACCCTTCTCACTAACATTCTATCCAGGTACGAACCAAGTACAAGTCAACGACTATACCTCCCTCGTTTGGTGATCGACCTGTTATCTATTCGACGAGACCAAACTCGCTGATCACGGTACGTCTAACCAGCAAAGAAAAACCTCTGGCCTGCTGGCGCCGGTATACCCAATAGACAACAAAATTGCTAAACAGCATACGAGAATCAACATTGCAAATAAAGTGTGTGTCTAGGATCGCGGCCACATACACTATGAACGACAATATATCACGAAGCAGGCGGACGACGTACCCCAGTCTCTCATGCCTTTCACATTTAAGATGGCTTGCTTAATGCACATTTTACTAAATCTCAAAATAAATATTATTACATTATTCATATACTGGCTGGAAATGTGCCGGTTTCATAACCCCGATTGTTTGTCACGCGCTCCCTTCAACGATATTGAACTTAATCCACCTTCCAACACATTTCCGCCGATTTCCGTCGGTTAAGATAGTTTTAAGGAACTATGAAAGCAAGGATGACGAATAACCTGTACCCTAAATGTCTATATTTGTAACATTTTTCTTAGTTCCGGAACCCATAGTTGGGTCCTTTTTAATTTGGGGAGTGATCCCACACTTTTAAGATTCCTCCCATATTCCTGATTACGGTAGTTACATCAGCTGCCTTGGGGGAGTTTCTGAGATCCCCCCGTCTTCGTAACGTCTACGGAGGTCCAGTTAGGAAGTGTCTCCTAAGTTCTTCTCTATGTGACGACAGGTCCCTTTCAAGGGCATTTCAGTCCACCTGACAGATAGCCTTCACTTTCGGGAGAGATTTCTTTTACTTGAGTGTGGGGTATTTGGAAGCAGGTAGGTGGGCTGGAATGGTGGAGAGCTGGTGAAACTTTAGTGGGAGAAGTGAGATCGCTCTTAGCTTTATCTGCGTCTAGGTCTTCTTTCCTGCTTGACGAGGCGGGGAGTGATTTGAATCTATGATATTCTATTGCTTTTTCTGTCCTGCTTCGGCCAGACATATTTTTTTCTCTTTTACAGACACTATGCTCGCCATCCTCCTCGTCTTTTCCCCTTTATAAAGAAGATCTAGGTTGGGCCATCACTTCTCTTGTTCACGTTGTCATTATTGATCTAGTCGTTGCTGTTGTTCGCGTTTTGTTTCTGCTGTCTGTTGTTGCTGTTGTTTTTGTCGCTTCTGTCAAGGCTTTTGCTTAGGGCTCTGTTATGTTTTGCTCCTGTGAGACATATGCTGGGAGGAGGAGGGGCTGTCACTTTGTGTCCCCTTCTAGCAACTTGCTGCCACTCACTGACGTCATTGGGGGTCTGGCCTACTGCTTCTCTTACTGCTGTCTTTTTTTTGTACTAATGGCTGTTAGTGATTTTCCAAGCGTAGCTCAGATGTGGCACGAGGCCGAAAATATGGAGTACCCAGTGAGGATCGAGCTCACTACTCAGGCATAACTGTTCTAGCAAGACAAGCTTGCTAACCATTACACCACCTCGAGGTGCCCTGCGATATTCCAAGCGTAGCGTAGATGTGGCACAAGGTCGAAAAATATGGGGCACCCAGTGAGGATTGAACTCACTACTCATTCATAATTATGCTAGCGAGATAAGCTTGTTAACCATTACACCGGCTCGGGGTGCCCCTAATGGCTGTTAGGTTGTTGACTGTTGGGATGTTAGCTTTTATGCTTCCCTTTTTTGAGTTTGTAGCACCGAGTTTTTTACAGACTATTTTTAACCATGTTCTACGCAGCATCACTCGTCCAGCAGTGGATTCGACAGCCGTGTACAATTACATCAATTCTCTTTCCCCCACAGGTCAGGATATCGGGAATATCTTTAAAGTTTTTTTCTAGTTAGAACCGCTTGCACAAGGTATTGTCTTTGGATTGTTTTACCTCAGTAACCGCCCTGTATTTGGTAAAAAAGACCCCGCCAAATGGTCCTTAGATATGACTAAGAACGCCCCATACGGCATAATTCTAGATTTGCGGGTGCCCAAATATTCCGTTCGTAACCTTACGAATTTTGTGGTGAAAATACTTCTGGCGAGATTTTTGGCCTCCTCCTACCTTGACAGCGGGATATCCCACATTGCGTTTGACATCTTGACCAGAATTTTTGGAGCTATATTGAGGCCTTTGTGAGCCGCCTTCGTTACTTCCCGGCTGACGCCTACTTGCTTCCAGTTCAGCAGAGAGTTTGTTTGATTCGCAATCGTCTCCAGAATAGTCGGTATTAAAACTTGTTCATTACCGACAATAATGTCTGTATATTCTTCTTTTGGCCGTCGTAACTATTCTTTGTTTTAGCTGCAGTCTATGCCGTTAGCGCAACCTTCACGCCAAATCACGTATACAAAAGACAAAATATCAACAATATATACCAAAAGACACAGAGAAATTAGTATCACTTCCTCTTGTTCAGAAAATCCCTTTTCAAGAAATAATCAATATGCTACCCATATTTCAACATATCGTATGGACAAAAAGAAAAAATATAATTAATTTTCAGAGATCTTAAGCTAATATATATACAGGGTGTTTAAAAAAGAATACGCTAAAATCATCACGTGATGTGTCAATAACGAAATAAATTACAAACCTTTAGCATAAACACATGTGTTGTATATACATTCAAGTTTCATTTCATGTTTTATAAGCGCTCAATGTGGCCACCACTGGCAGCGCGGACAGCATCAAGCCGATATGAGAATTCCTCCCAAACGCGCCTCAGCATGTCACGGTCCACCATGTTGATTGCAGCTGTTATTAGATCTTTCAATCATCGATACTTGCTGGAAGTGCTGGAACATAAACTTGGTCTTTAACATACCCCCACAAGAAAAGGTCACACACAGTGAGGTCCGGGGATCTGACAGGCCAAGCACAGAGAGCAAGGTCTTTAGCACCTCTCCTCCCAATCCATCGCTGAGGCACATTTTCATTCAGATAAGCACTAACCCCGAGATGCCAATGGGGTGGTGCTCCATCTTGCTGAAAAATGAAGTCATTCGAATCTGCCTGCATCGTGGCAATGTCGTTTGTTTTCGCGAACTCAAGCACGCAAAACGCCTTCTGCTGATTTTGATTGATTTTCCCACAATTCAGCTGAACCGGAAGTTATACTAACGACAGTGGTGAAACTGACACCCAATCAAACTTTGATAACTACTCTATCAAATAACCACTGATTGAGTCCACTACAATGCTATAGACCTGAAAAAATAGCGCAAGGATTTTGGCGTATTCTTTTTGAAACACCCTATATAATATAAGCTATATATTAAATTCAGTCAGTGCATTTTTGTAAATTCTCAAAATATTTTAAAAACTAACCATTAAAATTGTAGAAAAATTTAATTAAATATCTTACTAACGGTGGAAATGGACGAGTTTAAATTTGACAAATATTGGTCCAAAGCTTCTTGAGATATATTTGATTTGCCTAATAACTTCAGACATGATGTAGTTCAGAAAATATATAGACTTTCTTACAAGGCATTTATCCAAACCGCATGATAAATTTGAATAACAAAATTTTAATGGTTAATAATAGTAAGGTTTCATCGTCGCCAAGCTAGATTTTAATCCAGTTGAGTTTTTTTTTTTCGGAAATAGAATAATATGTAAAAAATCTTCAATATTTAAGGTACTGATTGTTCTACGTCCACGTGTCCTTAACCGAAGTAACTTTTCAATCGTTTTTAATGAAACTTTTATAAAAGTAGCAATGCTGTCCAAATTTCATTACGTAACACAAATTCGCATACATACATAATAACACACACACACACACATATATATATATATATATGTATATATACAGACTCAGACATTTTTGTATAAATATCATTGTTACATGAATATGCATATTCATGTACACATAGAAAATAAGTATATCTACATATATGCTTTTCTTATCGAGAGGAAAGTTTAACATCGCGTAAGAAATCCTTAACGGAAAAATCTTTTTCATTTTTCCCTTTTATTTATAATCTTTCTATTATTCTGAAGTTATTTGTGTTGACGTTGATATTTTGCCAAAACTTCTACCGAAATATGATTTCATTCATGAAGTCTATTCGCCCATGGTACTGTCAGTGGGTTTGTTTCCCCGTCGTCAAATCCTGTGTGCTCTTCCACATTCAACCAGACTCTTCTAGAATCGCTTCTTTTTGTCTATTTATCAAAGTTCGCATCAACAAGCCTGCTTTACAATTCAGTGGTTGTCGAAAAGTATGCCGACGTTTACCGATTCTGTTAAGCCGTAAGAAAAAAAACTAGCTACAGAAAAATATTAAAGCAGTGTAGGATGTCTATAAATTTTCGGACTTGCCAGCCGTTGATATGGTCCCCATTCATCAACTAAAGCAGTCGGTAGACAATGACCTCTCGTTGCTTCATTATAATTTAACCGATCATACGTTACCTTTAACCTAATTCAAAGTAAAAGGTTTATTTGCTTTGAATTCAGAAAATAATAAAAGAATTAATGTCCATACGGCGAATCAAACAGAACAAATTATACGTATTTTATTCTATAAATGCCCAGAAAATTTTCACATCTGTACGAACATTATTCCTGAAGTTAACTTTCTTTTTTGTCATTTAATATGGTCTCATATTTTCTCAATGAAAATATATGCAGGGACACCTACCCTTGCCTGGCATGTCACTACAAATACCCGATAATACGCAACTTTTGTTCAACGCTGTCTCTGTAAGTGCTACCAAAGAGTTGGTGTTCCTTACTACAAGTGATATGCAACAGCCAGAGAACTGCAAACCCAGTACCATTATAATATATCGACCACTAATCAGTCAGGTAGCCAAAAACTCCAGAGAGTTAAATCATGAAAGAACTGTAAACTGGAAAAAGGGATATAGCACTACTTCTGTTCAATAAATATGGAAGGAGTGCTGACTGGGTGATAGGAGAACATATTTACTCTAATTTACCAGTTTCCAGTACAATATGCTGTGTAACTTTATGGGAAAAATCACTATGAATTTTGCCGAATATAGCTCGTGAGCACTTTCATACCGAGGGGAATGATTTAATGTTGTCTTTGTTCAAAAGAGCCGAAAATTAAGAAGGCTGCAATTAGAGAGCACCGTAGGAATGGGAGACTGGGTAGAGGAAACAAAGAAGAAAAGCTTTATTACATATTCATACACAGATGGGAAAACTTGAGTAAATCAAATATTAGGTTGGTGCAAAATTAATGACGTAATAATGTCGTTTTTTGACGTTAAAAATACGTCAAAAAACGACATTATTACGTCATTATTTTTTGCACCAACCTAATATGATATTTATTAGGTTGGTGCAAAAATAATGACGTAATAATGTCGTTTTTTGACGTATTTTGTAACGTCAAAAACGACAGTATTACGTCATTATTTTTGCACCAACCTAATATGATATTTATAATAAATATCATATTAGGTTGGTGCAAAAAATAATGACGTAATAATGTCGTTTTTGAAGTATTTTTAACGTCAAAAAACGACATTATTACGTCATTATTTTGCACCAACCTAATACTTATGCGAAAATACATAAAAAAAAAATATAGCACAAGGCTGCTCGTCACTGTCCTTAACTGTTAACTAATTATATCCGATTAGCCAAACACACTTTTATATAAATTCACAACATAATACTTCATTTAAATAAAAACATAAATAAAAACAACATTTAATATTTTACCTCCCTCTTCCCATGTATTGTACGTATGTATTATGAGAGTTAAGTTCAAATAAAGAGAATGAGCTCTTTGGGTCACAGTGGTATTCGGACGCATTCTGTTGAAGCAACCAGTTTTGCCGCGAAAGACTTTATGCAGACTCAAAGCAAATGTAGAATAGTTACCTAGGTGAGTGTTGCCTCCTATTAGTGAAGTATTTCAACCTAGCCGCCCATGACCATATAGAGGACAATTTCCTCTTCGTCAAAAAGAGCACCCCCATCAGATCGTCGTGAACGTCCCACGCGAAACGAGTCGCTATGATAATTTTTAAAATGGCACAACGATGTGAAAAATAACGAAGTATTAACTAGCAAAGTATAAATTAATGAAATACAGTTTACACACATATTTTACATCACATTTAATATCGGAGCGGAATGAGTGTTTATTGTCACAGAAAGGATTAAGCATCTAAAATACTCTTATTTGGCAAACATGTTAAGCAATAGCCATTTCGTGAACTTTTAACTAAGGACTTTACGATGTTTTCATTAAATAAGTTTCAGTCTCTAGCTATTATTTTTTTGTTTCTTGATTTTTTTTCCATCCACCTGTTCGAGTTTGAATATAGAAACAACTTCATCCACTTCTGATTTCTTTTTAGCTCTATTTTAAGTTTTATATAACTATAGCAAAGATAAACATGATTTTTCCTAGTTGACTAGTCTCTGTTTTCCTAGTTGACTAGTCTCTGTTTTCCTAGATGACTGATTTTACACGTTGTTTCGTTAAATTTAATATTTTTGTAACATTTCCTGTGTTTCACCGAGCACCCGAGAACATATTTTTTCTACGTGTACACTTTATATTATTAAATAGTGTATCGGACACGCGTTTATCGGACACATGCTGCACCTCGGTGTAGTAGTGACAAATTCCATCTATACGGATTGTTGTAATTACATGAAAGATGGATATTTACACCGTTTTATATATATTTTTATAACAGGAAAATGTTTATATATATATATATATATATATATATATATATATATATATATATTTGAAACAGTACAGAAACGTATTATGGCATAAAAAGCAAGAAATTTTATATTATAGGCCATGACAGATTTAAAATAAAAACAAAAACACACACCAGTCGACAGGTTTCGTCCCCTCTCATCAGAACTGTTAATGCTTCTAGCATTTTTGTTGGTATAATTTTTATAATTATTTTTTTCTTCCTGTCCATTCATTCACGTAATTCATGACAGACTTTCTCTTTTACGTTCTCACACGTACTAAACAGAATAGGTAAGTATGCTCAGAACCAAAAGATTCGATGGCTAAATTGTCCTATACAAAGGTAGTAGTAAGTCATTAGCCAAGCGTAGGCGAATTAAATGACTTTGAGTGTATGTGGGTGTGAAAAACATAGCAACCGTTATAGTATAGCACGTAGTTATAAGACCCCGCCTCCTTAACTCAATGGAGCATTTACTTTCTTAACTACATAGAAGTCGCGGCCGTTAATTTTGTGTATTTAATTCAAATACGTTTTTATGTGTATTCAGCTGGCCAAGGCATTTTTATATCGTAATTTGTTTTCCCTTTTGCAGCATATATTATTTCAGATGAACTTTTGCATTTTACTAACACAGGAATAACTTTTGTGCTATTGAATGTATATGGCTAGTAATTTCAATGCAGTGTGTATTATCCTTTATTCTTTCGGATTATCAACAGCCGTTGAAACTTGTTTTTTTTTTTTTCCCGGGACACACCACAGATAAATGCCCCATTAACCAACAAAGATGTCGACTTCCGTCCTGACATGATAAATTGCATTTTATGTCCAGTTAGCAGCACAACATTATGGGTTGCATTAAACGCTTTACGATCTAACATTCCCCAATTTTCTTGCCTGGGATGACTTTCACAATTTCACCGTATTGCTGGAAAAAGTCTCCGAGTTGCTTCACTCCCGGTGAAAATAGTTATTTTAAATGCACTTTCTATGGTTATCCGCCATCCTTTATATTCTACTCTGAATACTCATTATTTAATTTGAACGATCTTCTTTACTATGGCTACACAATTTTCGGGCGTGGCCAAAAGGGTATCCTACAAGTTGAAACTTTCTCCCTTTACTGCATGTTGTACATGAAAATCATTGTCTACCTCGCCTTTAATTACTTTGTCTTTTGTTGATCTTATTATTTTGTTTGATTGAAATAATTATGCCCTTTATGACTTTTAGTTTGATTGAAATAATTATATCTTTTACGACTTTGAGTTCTTACAAGACATCTGGTTTTACGAGATGCGCATACTAGCCTTCGTCTCTTGCAGCCTCCTTGACATTTTTTATGCATGGCGACGATGGGTTCCATGCTTTTGGAGCCCCTCCGACTGTAACTCTTTTGCTACCTGTTGCAGTGCTACGACTCGTCTTAGTCCATCGTTCATTATAACGACTCTTTCCCTGGTCACTCAATTTCCCTTTATCTGGCATCTTGAAATGACATTTACTGCCTTGGAAACATCCTCCTCATCCATCTGGACAAGGTAAGATATTCCACACATTTGGAAATTTATATTTCAAAGTGGCTGCAGATAAAGAAACAGATCATAATGCGAAACTTTATAAACAATTCAATCATTACGAAATAAAGTTTTGCGCGCGGCAGGATTTTTTAATGGGATTCTGAGTTACCAGAGAACAGCAAGATCAGCGTGCTAATCCTCAGCTCGGGTTAGGCTAGTTAGCGAGATTATCCTTATCGTCTTTGTAACCCCCTCGCACTCATATATTGTGATTTACTAATCATATCTTAGTAGGGATCGAACTTACTGATCAGTCGTAATTGATCTATTGAGACAAGCTTGTTAACCATTACACCACATTAAATGTTCTTGTTTGTAGATATCATTCTGTATCTTAACGGATAATAGGTAAATAAATCAAATGTTATTTACTAAAGATTTAGATTTCAGCCGATGTTTTGCTCTATTTATGCTAATTCCAAATATGACTGAATAATTGCAATAAAACTTATGATTTAATATAAAATATTTCAATTATATAACCTTATTAAGATTTACTGTAAAACATTCAATTTTTTCTTTTTTTTTAATGTTTTACATTAAATTTAACCAAATAATGACTAATAATTCGACAGCTCAAAATCCTCTCTCATGTAAAAACAATACTGTTTATAAATTATCTGATAATTTATGAGATTCGATCACCAATTCTAAAAAGAAAATACATATTCATTAACACATCCTGACAAGATAATTTATCCCTTGTCGATACTTTGTATAAATCATCTTTATATCGCTCATCATATCACAAGCAACAATATTATAAGGTAAGACAAATATTAAGGGATAATACTAATAGATTATATAACACGCACTGTAAATAAAGATTTAAAATATCCGAGGCTACTCTTGTATAAATGAAGCAAATTAAATATGTTCCACTACAAATGGTCTCGATTTTTAATGAGTATGAAATAAAATATTTAAGACATTCCAATTTTGCTGCTGTTAAGGTTGACGAAACTGTTCTACACATGATGTTCCTAATAAAATGTTTTAATTAAAGTACAAGGTTAGCAAATGCCCTGTTGAAGAAAAAATATGTCCAACATTAACAACATTTAGATCTTTCGAAATGGTCGAAAGTACCAAAAGGCATACAGAACAAAACCAGGATAATGTGTAAACTATGGAAGAAACGAATATTATCCGATTTGTTAATTATTATTGCTATTATTATATCCATGATATAATAACACCTCGTTTCACGGATGTAACGGAATTGCTGAAATGAAAAGGTATGGCAAAAATGCTTTGTTCTCAGAGAGATTGCATTCCGCTAAATCATACCCAAAATTATATATGCATACAGATAGCGAGGGATAAATTGCCATCTAAATTACGCAAAAATGAAAATAACACTGATATCTCATTTTAACAGATGTATGTTATCAAAATTTCAAAAAAAAAAAAATTCTTGAAATACTACAGAGTAAAGGAATTCAATAAAATTGTCATTGGCTTCAACGACAACGTTCAGAATCTCCTGCAACTGGTCTGGATGGTTTCCTTATTTAAGCTGGGGTATGCTGCCATAAGCCTTGCCTTCAGTTCATTGGTATTAAAATTTTGCTGGTCAGTCGCCCAACTGCTCCCACACATAATAATTAATTGGTTTGCAGTCTGGGACTTATGTGGCCAGATGTAATGGGTAGTAAATTGTCTGACAGTCATGATTGGGTTCGCCTGCTAATTTGGTGTCATTCAAAGTCCTGTTGCCAAACATAGTGTCTTCCAGTAGCCACACTATTGACTCCAGATAGCACGGCCCCATCAACGCAATTGATGTAGGCCTCCGTGTTTAATCTGGAACTTTCTGAGAATATGAATGGAAGCATAATGTTGCCATCACTAGTGACCACTCTAAACACCTTCATAATCAACATTACATTCATCCAACTCTTTTCGAATCATCTGCACTGTCATTGACACCACAAAACTCTGGAATATTCATATTGTAGCTTCCGTCGCTAATGCCAAGAAGTGCAGTATGCTGTTTTCAAATTTCCGGTGAAAGGAATTATGTCATGGGACTCTTTTTTTACAGACGGTGCCCAAATGTCTCTACTATACTGTGCAGTTGTCAAAATGAAAAACAAAGAACGAGCAAGCGCGAAATTAAAAATATAAAATGACGGCAATTTATCCATCACATCCTCTATTTACAAGTGTTTACGTACCGAAAATATAACATATCTACACAACAGACAGTGAAACGAAGACTAAAAAAAAAAGAGACTTATGTATTATGTTGGTTCAAAAATAATGACGTAATAATGTCGTTTTTTGACGTATTTTTAACGTCAAAAAACGACATTATTACGTCATTATTTTTGCACCAACCTAATATAATAATTCCAAGCGGCAACTTGAGTTACTGGAGATTATTCTGTATTTGTGGAGAAACCATATTTAGTTTTCTAGGTTCGAGTGGATCGGATTTATATTCTATGTTGCTAGTGAGGACGTAATCCGCAAAATTTAAACGGCGAGTCCTGGCCTTTTTCTAACATTAATCCTGCAAGCTGTAGACATTTTCTTCACTTGATGAAGATATATTTCCAGAGGAAAATGGTGCTATAGCCATTTAAGCTGCACTTCGTGTGAGCTGGCTGGAGGAGGCAGATTTAACCTCCACCCGGGCGCGACAAGGTCGGCCTTCGGGATAAAAAGTAACTGCTCGGGTCGGCACCTGTAAGCTGACGGACCACTTTCCTCATACTATGAAGTGACGTTACTAAGCGGCCATCACGTGATCCACGTGGCTTCGCCCCAACCAAAGAGAGGTAATCACCTTTTTTATCCTTACACAATATTTAAAATATTTGACCTTATGATAAACTATTTCCACTAATTTTAATGTGAAGATATATTCAATTGTCAAATTAACTGCAATCTCTTACCTTTAATCATCTAATAACTTTCGACATAATTTTTACTGCTTATCGTCAAATGTTGAATTCATTTTAAGATTGCAAACATTGTATTTATGAGTACGACTAAAACTTTAAATGCAATCGAATAGTTTATATGAAATAAGAATTTACTGTAAAGTTTTCAATTAAAGAAATGATCTTTCAAAATTTTCGAAATCACTAGTCGCTTCGCAAATTAGTACACTTTCAAAGAATTTCAACTGGATATATTACATTTTATTTTTGAATCAGTTATGCATTTTTAATTCGACATTAAAATAACCCTTAAAATTACCGTGTAATGCATTAACACATTGTGCATATATTGTGCAGGACATCATGTGTTTAAATACCACCTATTGAAAAGCACTGCAAAATGTGTTCCACTCATACACACACACACACACACACACACACATATATATATATATATATATATATATATATATATATATATATATATATATATATATATATATATATATATATATGTATATGTATATTATCATTTTTGGATAAAACTCACCAGAGGATACCGTAAGTTTGAAACCAAAGTAGCGGATTCAAATATCCTCCTGATTTTTAAACTATATATATGAAATTATTTATATTTCATAGAATTGGTAGAGTACAAAGCATTTAAATATATATGGCATACTATTGTTTCAGTGATGTACGTTACAAAAAAAGGCCCGTCTAAAAATATGGAAATCCTTGCCATATGTGCAAACAAAACATATTTTCGACATATATAATACGATACTACATATAATTTCATGTTGCCGCTGAATCATCTCGACCTAGCCACTTATACAGAAGTTCATCGAATGACGAATCATCATGGCTACTTAGTTTGATTATGAACTTTTAAATACCCCCACACACGCATATCTACACACATACACATTTCTTTTACTTTTCCCAGCCTGAGCAAATCTGTAAATCATTTAAACCCAAGGGGATGACTGAGTGTGAAAGAATAAGAGAAAAGAAAAGCATTATTAAAGAAAGTGAAAAATAAAAGTAGATGAATCGAGTAGACAGATGACGATTTATATTGCAGTTAATTTGTTTAGAATCAACGTTGGTCGGAAAGTAAAGAGGTCGGAAGAGAGTTCACAGGCGAGAAGTCCAAGAAAACAAATTGTTTGCAAAAAAATTACGGTTATATCTACCAATTTTAAAAGGATGAAACATTGTTGTTAATCTAGTACTGTGGTCAAATTCATAAAATTGAGGTACCGTAGAAAAAAGGGGAACAGAACAAATTAAAAATATGCACCTCCTGTACAAATACAGAACAAAGGACAGTAAATGCTTATATTGGTCACATAACCACTACACTTTCTCATAATATTATTTCAATTTTAAAGCACTACGACTAGCATGTTTCACGTTGACTGCAGACCTGACATGGAACAAATACATTGAGTCAATTGCTTCGTCCACCGCAAGGAAAGTTGGCTCCCTGTGCCGCGCCATGAAATTTTTCTTCCCGGAATCGATCCTCCAGAACTACAAATCAACAATTCGCCCTTGCATGGAGTATTGCTGCCATATATGATCTGGTGCCCCTTCTGTTTGCCTCGGGGTTCTTGATAAGATCCAAAACGGATATGAAATATAATTGGCCCCGATCTGGCATCTCGTCTTCAGTCGCTCTCTCACAGACGTGCCGTCGCCTCTGTCTCTGTTCTACAAATAATTTCATAGGAGCTGCATTCGCTGGTTCTCAGACTTCATGAGTTTAAGCGCTCTACGGGGCTGGCATCCCGCTCTCACCCCTTCATTGTCGAAACTCCTAAATGTAGCCGTCTCTTCTACTTCAATATCTTCATGTCTCGCACCTCTCGCCTGTGGAACTCCCTTCCCTATTCCAGTTTCTATGAGAGCTATAATCCCCAGCTATTTAAGTGTAATTTCAATCGACATATCCAGTTGCCTTGATCTATCCACTACCCTTCTCCTCATCATTTCTTCTATCACTCCTATCTGATCTCGCTCTATATTTTCTGTAACCCCTTGCGTCCTAGTGGCTTCCCGCCTTGCTTGGGGTGAAATGCTTAAAAAAAAAATAAATATGAATATACAGTGCGACTCAAAAGAGTTTGTAAATACTGATATTAGGTTGGTGCAAAAATAATGACGTAATAATGTCGTTTTCTGACGTATTTTTAACGTATACAATTTACGTATTTTTAACGCATACAATTTCAGATGCTTTTTTTTAATTAATATATTCTACCTCCAATACTGTCAATAAATTGTAAATCATAATGAGCATGTTCAAAACTGTCATATAAGAGGGAAATATTTTCTCTTTCAGATTCATAATGCATTTAATAATTATCTCATCTGAATTGAAGTAAACCCATCAAGAAAGACCTGTATTAAACTAATGTTTTTTGCACCTGTATCTTTGTTTTTGCTGTGTTCAGTAAATATTAAACTAATGTACAGTACCGTGCACTGTTTTACCTGACGAACGTAAAAATAAAAAAAAAAAACTAAACAATATGTAGGGACGACAGAAATGTAATCAAGTGCAAAGAAACGATAAAAATTATGTTAAAATATATAATAGAGCCTAAAGATAAAAAGTTTGCAAAATTAATTAAAACGCGACTTACGACCAGATTGATTTACTATATACTATTGCATTCTGTCTATTATATATATTTTGTAAATATTTCAAGACGTTTTCTATAATTCTGCAATGAATTTTGTGAAATCAAATATTTTGTTTGTAAATTGTTTATTATTTTATTCAAGTATTAGATATGCAACATGTATTGCTTAATTTTTGCAACATCACTTACTGTGATATTTCATGATGCTAATATTTTTTTCTATTTTTGTTACCCTGATAGAAGAATTAGTGTGTCAAGATGTTCTAAAGACGATGAGTACACGATTTTACAAAGTTAGCAATTTGAGATCCATTAAAAATTTATAGTGATATAGATTCGTAATATTATAAGTGCAAATTTAGAGAATATATATTGAAATTCTGTTAAAAATACTTAAGGCTGGCGATAAGTGCGTTGTTCTATGTGGAATGAACGTGAAAGTGCTTCATGTTTTTTCAGAACATACTGAAACCAGTTCAGTTCCCATTCCTACAGCCGGTAGATATTGTGTGGTTCCAATTGAATGAATAATATGATTGCACTGCAACATGTTCCACAATTTCACTGACCTAATATCGCCAGGCCTGTCCTCCATTTTCATATGGGGAAGAAATCTTGACTCGTTGATTCAGGCCACTTTGATCCGGATGATATTTGTTGCTTGAAAAACCATATCCATCCAAGTACATACCTGACTTATCTATATGATATAAAATACTTTATATCGAATCAAAGTACTGTTTATATAATCTTTATTTCTTAATTACTTCCAGTATTGATATGCCTATGGGAAAATTTACCGTACCCAATTTATATTAGCATTACATATAATCTCGATTAATTAGGAACATGTATAAAGTGGCTTTGTTATTTTCTTTTCCGTTACTGTATATTCATATAATCGTGATTTTGACACGTTATACTCAAAACTTATTTGTATAATAAATATATATTGCTGATGGTCATTTTGTAATTTGAATTTGATACAACGAAACGTTTTCGAATCTGATACAGTTATAACCTTTTGGTTGCTCAGTTAGAATATATATCACAAAATTTGCGAACGAGTCTACAAGCAGGTTCTGTTCACCAACACGTTGGTATCACTTTCCTTTTGTCTGTTTATTTCACACTATATCTTAAACAAGCGTGCTTTTTATCACGTTAATTATATGATTAATATCAGAGAGCGACAGATGAAATTTCTATGGAACTAATAAGGTAATACGGTTTGGAAGATACTCCCAGGACAGGGTGAATATAAGAGGGACATAAAAAAAACACTACATAACCTATCTAGTGAGTTTCAGTAAATGGATGGCGGAACAGATTTTAGGGGAGATAAGAAAAATAAAATAATTATCAAGATCTATAAGGGAAAGGAAATTGTGGAGAGCAACGTTCTGAAAGGACACGGCACATAACACAAGAAAGTTCTAGTATTTAACAGTAAGGGTTTAAAAGATTCAGTTACTTTAGCATGTCGGAACTCAGCTTTTTCTAAATGTCGTAGAAATCGTCCATTATTTTTTATAACTATCTACTTGATACAATAAAACAAAAACTTAAATCAGCTGCCATTGTTCTCATAAACACCTCCTAGAAAATAACTAACTGCAAATGAATGTATGTTTACACGACATCTTATTTTAAGAAAATATAAATATTTGCTAATTAAAAAATATATACCTACTTTATTTATTAATCGATACATATTCACAAATTATAAATCAGTAGGAATGTAATAGTTGTTGTGACATTGAAATACGTGTTGATTTAATACATGAGGAAAACGACAATTGAATAAAGTATACATTGTGACTACATCTGATTTTTAAGCCATACAAAATTAACGTGATATACTGAACATATTCCTTACAAGCAGCATGGCCCGGCGTTGCCCGTACTTGATACAAAAATCGTACGACTCATACAGCAATCGCTATCACGTGACTTAAAATATTTTTGCCCTTCCTTGCTTTTAAAGGAGTGTCCTTTGCCGTGCGGATGTTGCTATATGTCTTACTTCTTGCCTATCTCACTCTGCGAATTTTTTTTAAGCTCTATAGTAAACATTAAATCTCTTACGAAAAAAGAACTAAACAAAATGAACAGAAAAAGGATCAGCTTTAAAAAAAAAGACTCGTAACTGGAAAAACCGAATTAAAAAAGAATGTTAACAACAAATACACTTTCACACAATCAACCCAGTTCTGCGGAATCAGAATCAACGTTGAGTTTAAGCAAGCGAATGAGCCAATTGGAGTAAAGTGCCATGCAGATTTAAATTTTTCACACTTGTGACGAATGCAGCTATCGATTTTTGTTTTTTGCATGCTAACATGCTAGTTAACATTCTTGTCAGTCAGCTGTTGGCTCTCACGCTGACCAATAGAATCTTCCTGCCTATTCGTGGCAGCCAGCTATTGGCTCTCACTCTGACCAGTACAAAATGGCCGTAAACTACATGAAAAGTGCCGTAGAAGCATGAAAATCAATTATTTCCAATATCGATGGGAGTTGGGAAATGCAAAGTCGGTCTTGACCTTGTTGCTAACCTGGAGCATGTGCATGTAAATTTTGGTGCAAATCCATCGAAATTTGCGGCCGTGCATTCGTTACACACACACACACACACACACACACACACACACACACACACACACACACACATCCTGCCGTTTATAGAGAGAGATTTACATATTTTTGTTTGAGATTAAATTTGTGTTTGATTACATACGAAGATATGTAGTACCATAAAAAATGAAAGGAAGAAATCATGAAAAGTGTGTGTGTGTATATATATATATATATATATATATATATATATATATATATATATATATATATATATATATATTTAAGCATTTCACCCATAGCAAGGCGGAAAGCCACTAGCACACAAGGCGTTATAGAAGATTTGGAGCGAGAGCAGGTGGGAATGATAGAGGAAAGGATAAGGTAAAGGATAGTCTATAGATCAAGGCAACTGGAGATGTCGATTGACATTATATTTCAATAGTTGGAGATTATAGCTATCAGGGAAACAGGAATAGGAAAGGGAGTTCCACAGGCGAGAGGTGCTAGATATGATGCTATTGGAGCTACATTTAACAGTTTCAACAGTGAAAGGGTGAGAGCGGGATGCCAGCCTCGTAGGACGCTTGATTTTGCGAAATCTGGGAACCAGCGAAAGCAGCTCATCGGAGCAATTACCATGAAAATATTTATGAAATAGACATAGAGAGGTGACGGCGTGACTGTGAGAGAGCGACTGCAGACGAGATGCCAGATCAGGGCCAATTATATTGCACATCCGTTTTGGATCTTATCAAGAACCCCGAGGCAAACAGTAGGTGCTCCAGACCATATATGGCAGAAATACTCTATATGTTTCCAAGATGGATATGTGAAGGTTTCCCTCTTAGCAATTGTCATTGTCACCGCATTATTTCATTTGGTAATTTAATAAATATTAGCTTGGTGCAAAAATAATATCGTATTTTTTAACGTCAAATATTGATGTAATAATGTCATTTTTGACGTATTTTTTAACGTCAAAAAAGGACATTATTACGTCATTATTTTTGCACCAACCTAATACAAAAGAAATCTTACTGGAAATAAATATATGAATAACAAAAATGAATATTAGGTTGGTGCAAAAATAATGACGTAATAATGTCGTTTTTTGACGTTAAAAATACGTCCAAAAACGACATTATTACGTCATTATTTTTGCACCAACCTGATACAAAAGAAATCTTACTGGAAATAAATAATATAAAATGCGCATAAAACCAAAGTGTATTTTCGCGATAGTAGAAATTACAAATTGGTAAAATACAAGATTTTCGTATCTGGTAAACATCAAATTCTTAATCTCGTTTTTTCATTCGTTTCACCCCAAATAAAACAAGAAAATGACTGGGAGGTAAGTTGTTACTGAGTAAGAAAGGATAAGAAAAAAAAAAACATTGAGGAAAGAGAGCGCAATAAAATATGTATTATGAAAACAGAAGATTACGATTAACATTGCATGTAAACTTTTGAAGATCAAAGTT
Source organism: Acanthosepion lycidas (assembly GCA_963932145.1). Taxonomy (NCBI): domain Eukaryota; kingdom Metazoa; phylum Mollusca; class Cephalopoda; order Sepiida; family Sepiidae; genus Acanthosepion; species Acanthosepion lycidas. The sequence goes on along the minus strand of OZ010615.1, from coordinate 11,361,396 downwards.
AACTGAAAAGCAAAAAAACGAAGAGAATTCCACATGTAAAAAATGCGTGAGTAGAAATTATTAGCATATAGCGTAAGGTTACTTGTAGCAATTTCAACCGTAAAGGATGAGAAGTATCCGGCACTGCGCTTAAGGTCGTAAAATCGACGTAACAAATAGGAAAATTAATCAAGTTAATTGCCAATTTATAGAAAATGCACTGGGAACGACCGTTACAGCGGGTTTTATCAATAATCTGTAAATGCATAACAGCAGCACCAGAACAGATGACTAACGTGCTGGTAGTATAGAGCTTCTGAGAAGACTTCATACATGTATTTAAAAAAAAAAAAAAAAACTAACTGAAATTAAATAATAAACTTATTATTAGGTTGGTGCAAAAATAATGACGTAATAATGTCGTTTTTTGACGTATAACGTCAAAAAACGACATTATTACGTCATTATTTTTGCACCAACCTAATATATAATGTCGGAGATCGAATTCGTAACTAGCAAGATTATACTGTGCCAACAATTAATGTTGATGCGTTCAGAGACCTTGAAAATAAAAAAAAAAAAAATGAATTCGTATCATAGCAAACACTCCCCGGCAAGAAAGAACAAAAAAGAAAATTAACACAGAGACTAAATGGATTTATATAATTACTAAATATAAGAATGGCAGCTGAAGATCTCAGTCTGATAAGAAAAGAAATGATGTTTCGTCAGATTTTGTGAAGGAGGTCAGGGCGAAAATATTTCAACAACACTTTGTATATTAATAGAATCCTGTCCGTGGAAGTTAGAGCCACACCCCTTTCAACGCAAGATGGCCTCATATTTGTGTATGTCTGAAATGACTAACTCAGACCAATCATGAGAAATCTAACGATTAGTGTAAGCTAAATCAGCAGAGGCAATCAAGTATTCAACCTGGCCTGCAATCACTTCTTGGCGTTTTTTCCCAATTTCGCCTGAATACCTGTTATGCACATGGTAATTACCTTTGTCATGCCTGTATTGAAGCGGTTCCAATTGCCACTGAATACAGCAGATGCCAGACATCCTTTTCTTGTACCTCTTCCTCCCTTTCTGCCCCCAAGTCATTTTCGTTTACGCTAAAATCTTCTCTAGTTCCATTCGCTAGCCAGATCTTATTTACTTATTCTCGACTCAGATCTTAGTAACTTATTTTGTTACTTACTCTTCTTCTTACCTTCGGGGTTGATGGTTGAGGCTTATCAGGTATAGCCGATGAGATGCAATTAGGAGACAAAAAAAATGAAAACTAGCATAATTTACGCATTAGGCTCATTTACGCATTTAGTTATGGCGAGCGTTATAAAACTTCGAATGATTTTACTTACTCTCAGTGCTCTGCTTAACGTAGCAGTGTGACGAGTTAATTATCGTAAACTTCGTTTGCTCGTAATGCTTACGTAGGTTAATATACTTCTGCTCAAATGGTCCAGTCTATCAACAAATAAATTCAAGTTCCCAATTCCTGCATTAAGGTTGGCTCGCTCCTAATAAGACCGCTAAGCGACGCATCCAAATAGATATAAAGAGTTCATCTCGTAAAATCCACTATTTCACCTTCTTTCATTGCTACAGACAAACGAACCCGCTGTGAATGATACTAGTTTTACATCTAGTGATATACGGATCTCTATACACACGAAAAATGAAGTAGAAAAAAATGATAAAACAGTAAAGTGGAGGTTTGCTTTCTCTCATTCGTAGAGACATATATAAATATGTTGTCTCCCTGTGAAAAACTTTTCGACCAGTGTTTAGTAGCTCCGTCCCCGAGAAAGAAAATGACATAAGATACTATTTTCTGTAACAGTAGAATTTTTTTTGTTGTTGGATATTATGGCATATTTTTTGCTTTATTTAACGTCCAAATCTATCTTTTCCTTTCTATTATATTTGAGTTTAATACATAATGAGGTAGATATTGTTCGATTATGCTTCAAAATATAGGTAAATATTGATAGCACATCTTTAAAACTATAGAAAAATGTTAGGTGTATAATGATTGTGTCTTTGGGTAGATTTAGTGCTACATATTTGCGTCTGTAGAAAATATAAAAATGAAAGTATCTACAAGTCGGAGTATAGAATTCTCAATATGTTGATTTTCCAAGCGTAGCTTAGATGTAGCACAAGGCCGAATGCATGGGGCATCTAGTGAGGATCGAAGTCACTACTCAGTCGTAATTGTTTTAGCGTGACAGGCTTGCTAACAATTACACCGCCTCGATATGCCCAAAGAATTCTCAATATATAATAGATCCGTGCGAAACACAGCTGGTGTCTACAAGTAATACAGATATTTGACTGCGAGCCACTAAGAAGAATGGTAGCTAACCAACAATGAAGAATGGCGTATCCATACTCAACCCAATAACTGTTGATATTTACACGTGGCCTGCACAGAGGCCACTTAACTGCCCCGACCCATCATTAATCTGGAACCAATATGCTGCTGCTACTGACTAACTCAATTTCCTCAAACAAATATATTTGAGACTATAGATAAACGTTTGTCTTACATGTTTACGTCTGTTGGCCTGATATTCCTCACACTATTGGCATTATCCAGAAGTGCCCTGTCGAATACCGGCAACATAGAGATAAGAATTCTCCTCACACTCTTTTTGAATATTTCAATCAACATCATAATGTAAAGAGGAGATGCGATAATCAAAAACTGACCAATACGGGTGTCAGTGATATCTGGCTAAATGTTATGGGTTTGGTTCGTGTGAAAGGCGATAATCAAGAGTGGTTAATTTTAGCAAATGTCGTTAAGGGTAGAATTATCACCCTAAGAACTATTCTTTAGGATACCTTTGCTCGCCAGGATTTATAGTGTATACGATATGCAAGACACACATTTCAATTCAGTGGCAGCACTTAACTTGCTTTTACTAAAAATGGCGGAGACATGGCGGTGATTAGGCATATTCGCTCAAACGCGAACATATACGCATATGAGTACCCCACACCTTGTCACATGGTAAAGTCAGGAATAGATATACTTTTTTTTCTCATGGTCACTGTGAAAATTCGACAAGATCCGCTTAAATAAGCATATTTCGAAAAAATATAATTAATTCACATAGTGCTAGTCTAGAAAATTGTTGTCCGTTTGGAGTTAATCCCGTGTTTAAAATACGGATAAAATATTTACCTTAATAATCTCATTACTGGAACCGTTTCGGTCTTTATCACCATTCTAAAATCTGAGGAAGATATGACTTAATAGAAGCAAAGTACATACAATAATCCATTTCATTATGATGATTCACTTTGCCAACAAAGATTCAGCATTTTCTTTATTCGAATTTACTTCCAGATGTTTTTTTTTTTCATATTATTCAAATTCTCATAACTTGTATAATTAGAAGTTGGTCAATCATATTTTTATATATACTGCGCACCTTCAAGACATTGGAGACCATGGATCTCCACAATACCCTGTCCTTTGCTTTGCATATATTAATACATTTTTGTATTTTCGTCATCTCATTTAAATCCTGTCCTGTATCCATTTACTCAATATCGCTAGTTATGTTATGCGTTGTTTTCCGATGTACTTCTGGCTTTCGAATCTGTTCAGGAAGTATCAAAAAATCAAAACCTTCTTTCGTCATTATATGCTTTAGCAATTTCAGCTGTCTCTTTCTGATGTTTAGTATTAAGGGCGTTTTTGTTTTTTTTTTTTGTTTCTTGTTTCCTCTAAAAATTTATAGTTGCTCACATTTTCGGTCCGTAGTATCCACCGCATCGCTCTGTAGAACCTCATTTCTGTTACTTCAAATATCTTCTTCTGTCAGGAGATTGTCCAATCTTCACTGGCTATAAGGTGGACTGATATTACGTAACAATCCAGTAATCATTTCTTTGTTTCTAATGACATTTTTTTGCTTTGCTTTTGGAAGTCATATTTCCCCAACACAAAGATCCTTCGGGTTTCAGTTAAAAAATCTTCCAAAATATTTAAATTATTGTGCTTGTTTGATTTTAGTATTTTCACTTAGTAATTTGCCTCCTGTGCTGTTACTTTTGCTAAAACCCAATGCATTCTCTCATCTACCAATTGATGATGACTCCTGTTTGTCTCACTTTCCTTCAGTAACTTATGATGGGGTTTTCCCATTGTCTTATACCAACTCTATTATCTGCCGATAGGCTGATAATAGAGTTGCTATAAGACAATGGGACAGTTGTTACATATGGTGACCGCTAATAGTCGATACTGTTAGAACTTCTAATATCTTCTCAGAATCGCCTCACTGTATAGGTTCAATAAATCTGGTGAGAAGTCACATCCTTGTCTTACATATCTTTCTGTTTTGTATATTTATTGAGTTTATTTTTTATCCGTAGGCAGACTGTTTGCTTCCGCTAAAGGCACAGCTTTATTCTAATATCCTTCCCAAATACGTCAAGGTTACCGAGCAGCTTCAACAGTTCTTTGTGACGTAAATTGTCAAACACATTTGCATAATGTATAAAATGGAGGATCCGTATTGCTCATTCTGATATTCTGAGCATCAATATCGCGTCTCTTATCCCAGTTTCTTTGACCAACCTCTACTTTTATTGTCCTACTCCAGTTTTAAATTCTCCTACCGGCTCTGTTCATCAGTATTCGAATATTGCTCATTAGGCTGATTCTCCAAATGATGCCATAAATAAAAATAAAATAAACGTGATTTCTCACCTCTTCACTAATTAATTTCATATTAATTATGTTTCAATTTAATATTTGATGTGGTAGAGTAGGTTCTGATTTGAGAAGAAAAGTGAAGCTAAATTTAAAAGACAATATAATGGAAATAACTAAGACAAACTGACAATGTAGATTTTTGTTATTTTTTTTCTTTATCCAAAAAAATCCTGAATTCATACACCCTTCAGATTAATCAATAATCTATCACTTTTATATAATATTAACGAATTGCTTTTAATTTCCGATTTAACATGAAGTTATGTTATACTGGTTGATATAATTATAATATATTAGGTTGGTGCAAAAATAATGACGTAACAAT
>OZ010615.1:11343848-11351348 GCA_963932145.1 Acanthosepion lycidas | reverse complement strand
GCTCCTCCATGTTTTGAGAGTAACGGTTCAGTTCGTTCGGTTAGAAACGAAGGATTATTTTAGTGAGTAAGGGAGTGTGTCGAAGAATATCCTAGCGTATCAACTCGAAGTCTGTCTCGACAGGTTTGAATCTATAGCACATTTCCCCAAAGAATTCTTAAAAGCATCAACCTTTTTTTTCTGTACAAGATGTAGTAACAGCTGAAAGAACAAGGACAAGAATCCAGAACTCTGTATAAAACTTTCGGGAAAACTGAAAGAATTGTGCAATTTATGAGATAATTTTAATTCAGTGTAACCCGGATATAAGAGAGATTTTCTCTGGTCCCAAATTAGAGCCATACTTATCTAAACAAAATAGACCAAACCCGGATATAAGAGAAACCCGGATATAAGAGACTTCTTATCCGGTCCCGAAAACTCTCTTATATCCGGGTTACACTAATTATTGTTTAAATTTTAAATATGCCCAAACAGGTAAAAGCCTTTGAGGAAATTAATTCTGAGAGAAAAGAAATAAAATTTATACATTTTTATAGAACATGACTATTAAGTACTAAAGCGATTTTAACGCTTCGGTAATTCAAATAGATTTAGGACTAATAATATTTGACTTTCTCCCGTTACCCTTTTTGTCATCTATTCATTCGAAATCGTTTCTTTCATTTACATATTTAGCCTTGCGAGTGTCGAATTCTCTAATTCCTCTTTCCTCATTATGAGTCGCCCAATACACAACATTCATTCTGAGCTTATTATAAAGTGTCCTTTTCATTTACTTTAAAACTTTTCGTAACTCACTATATTCGTGAATTGCATTCTTTGTATTATTAGGTTGGTGCACAAATAACGACGTAATAATGTCGTTTTTTGACGTTAAAATATACGTCAACAAACGACATTATTACGTCATTATTTTTGCACCAACCTAATATATTGTAAAACAGCGTCTCTTTTAGCTCATGTTACTTCATTTGTGCGGGACATTTTAATTAACCAGTGCCATAAAAGTGTTGGCTTTTTGTTTTGTTATTAAAATGCTTCCATTATATTTAGACTTTATTTACATGGGGATGAGGCTATTATATTTGTATTACCAACGAGTATATTGCGGATGGAATTATTATTTAAATTAGACCACATGGGTCTATTGTTAGGGTGATGTAACGTAAGTTTTCTTTTTAGGCCTGTTGTAGTATATCCAATATTAATAATTATGGATTAAATTTGAGCCTGAAGTAAATTTTAAGGGGTCTGATCATGTGATCATTGAAATCCCAGAAACATTTATATTAATTATAGGTATGTTCATGAGATCGATAAAAAAAAATAGGACACCATGAATAAAAAAGGCCTTAAATTTGATTAAAATATTTTTTATCGTCTAAATATTAATGTTATTATCAAGAGGAATGATCAAAGTATTTTTGAATATTTTTTTAGATTTTTTAATAATTTCTAGCACGTCCAAAATTTTCGTTAAAAATCTTCAATTATTTTGAATTGGAAAAATTGACAGAAAATCGATAATCTCCCGTTTTTTTAACTTTTGTTTACAAAAGTGAATGTTGCCTTAAACTTGACGAAAGCAGAATTTTATTACCAAAATGTTTATGTTATATTCAGGGGAAAGAACAAAGTAATTTTTCATTATTTTTTAAAGTCTTTCTGTCTTTATTAGAACGTTTTAACTTTTGATTGAAAAATCTTGTTCCTCGTCATCACCGGAACTCTAGTAAATAATATGGCAATTTTTTTATTCATTTTTTTCTTATGACACACATTAATTTTAAAAATCTTGCAAAAATAGAAATAATTGTCAGATTTTAATGAAACTTTCAGGAATGATGGAAATTATTATAGTTTTTTTTAAAGTAATTTTATATAAATGTAAAGGCCGTTAACAGTGCCGTACAAATCAAGTCACGTGATGTTTTTATTGTATCATGTTTCTTCCAGGCCTCCATACATTTGATTTAACTTTTTTTTTTCGACACGTAGGGTAAAGAACAGTAAGATTATTCTCACTGCTGTTTCGTTGACTGTAAAAACCTTGTGCTATTTATAATCTGTACCGATACAGGTACCTAAAAAAAAACATTATATAAAGGATTTACCAGTACCGCTAATTTTAGAATATTTAACAACTTTTAGTAACTTTATGTAAAAATAATAAAATAATTTATGAAATAACACTTCAATTCATTTAAAAATTCATTTTTCATCGAAAAAGTTTTTTGCCCTCAGACAATATTATGCATATTGATAAAAACAAATAAAAGCAACTAAAAGCATTTAAAATTAAATAGTATCTTTGTTTTATTGGGTTTTGTATGTTACAATTCAGAGTTGATTTTAGGCTTACGAGGTCGGATTTTCAAAAAAAATAAAACATGATTTACTTTCCTCAAAGCCTTGTGTTTTTAACTAATATAATGACTTGCGTGCTTCGTCCATAAATTTTTAGAGTTTTTATTAATTTATTTATGGGGGTGTAATATATATATAAAAAAATATATTTTTATAATGACTTTAAAAAAAAACATATTTATAATAATTTCCATCATTCCTGAATAGTTTCTGAAAGTTTCATTAAAATCTGACAATTATTTTTATTTTTGCAAGATTTTCAAAATTAATGTGTGTCATAAGAAAAAAATGCACAAAAAATTCGCTATGTTATTTTTACGGGACTTCCGGTGATGACGAGAAAGAAGGTTTTTCAATCGAGAGTTAGAATGTTGTAATAAAGACAATTTTTTTTTTTAAATAATTAAAAATTACTTTGTTCTTTACTCTTAATAGTAACGTAAACATTTTGGCGATAAATCTTTGTTTTCGTCAAGTTTGACGTCTTTTTCATCAGAATATGCGCTTTTTTAGCGATTTCATGGAAGTACCTAATTAGATATTATTAGATAATTTATTTATTTTTCACGTCATATTTATTCCCTGTATTCCAAAAAGGTTTAAACATACTAGAAAATCTTTGATTAAAATCTTATATCTTATACATTTTTGATACTACTCTAAGATGAACTCATTTCAAATCCGAATAACAAAGATTAATATTGATAAAAAGCTTTGGATTATTCTAAATCATGTGATTTAATAATTGCACTAAAGTTCATCGCGACCAAAACGCATTACTAATTATTCTAAATCATGTGATTTAATAATTGCACTAAAGTTCATCGCGACCAAAATGCATTACTATAAAGAACGAATATTCATACATCATCTTACATTCATTCCAGTTTAAATAGAGATGTCTGAGAATTTGAATCTGGAATACATTTTCATTGTCTGAGTATGGCTCCATTGTAAGAAGATTGAATGTTTGTAAATATTTATGAAATTCAAAGGAAACATGTTTATATATTCAGTAAATAAACGTACGTTTAAAATTAGCATTTATTTATTTCACAAACTATAAAAAAACTTGTGTAAAAGGTATGGTTATCCCTAAGGTTTAAACATTTTTCTTTACTCTCTTTGGAGAATTGAATTCATTAACATTTGAGATAAATCCAGGTAATTTTCCCTGTGACGAATGTGTTAATTTAATCGGAAATTTCAAATGAGAATTATAAATGTTTTTTTTTTTTACTTTTGAAGCATTTAGACATTGACAAATGGTGCAGCTGGAGATTTTACCATTTTCTCGTAGATAAAGGAATTTTCTCGTAGATAAAAGAACTACAATTTGACTAACCAAATACATAAATAATGACTATTCATTCAATGATAATCGATTTACAGAATAGAGTTATTTCTTCATGTAAGATATTTTATGGCAGTAAATCAATGTAAAGATATTTTATAAATGCATGAGTGTTCATTCTTCTTCTTCTTCTTTTTCTTCTTCTTCTTCTTTTTCTTCTTCTTCTTCTTCTCCTTCTTCTTTTTCTCCTTCTTCTTCTTCTTCTTCTTTTTTTGTTTCTTCTTCTTCTTCTTCTTCTTCTTCTTTGTGCCCAGTGTCTTCAGAATGTTGGCAATCTCGGTTATACACAATTGCATTTCCTTTGTAGCTCCTAAATTTGTTTTTGTCTTTTATTCACATTTCGCCTAAATGTTCTCTCATCCATTTAAACAACCTCGTTAGGTAGGTCATGCATCATTTGATATCTTGCCTTGAGAGACGTTCCAAAATGAATGAGATTTGTGCATCCTGATATGCAAGAAAACAAGTCTACTGAAGCTATAAATAGCTGCCGTGCATTTTACACTCAAGTACACTTTTGCATATCGTTAAGAATATTTAAGATATAGTAGCCTATGTAAACGACCACGTTCAAAAATTTTAAACTGTTAATTTTTTTCTGTTGTGTATGTCAAATTGTAAATTTGTTATTGCAGTGTTTTAAGACGGTTTAACAGTTCTTCTTCTTCTTCTTCTTCTTCTTCTTCTTCTTCTTGTGTCGCGTCCATTCAGGATGTTCGCGATCATGGCCATCCACAATTAACTGTCATTTGTCGTTCTTAATAAATCTATTTTTATTTAAAAAAATACTAAATCCTCTTCTGCCATTCCTATACAAAATGTCGTTAGATCGATTATATAGTTTTCCAACGTCCCTTATGTCTTAAATTTTGTAATTTTCCAAGCTCTCTTTCCTAATCATGGGAAACAGTAAGTGCTATCAGTGTATATAAATATGGTTATATATATAAAAAGTAGATATTGAGGTCAATGCCAATTGGCGACTGTTAGATAGTTAAACGCAATTGACGATTGCATTTAAGCATGGATCACACAGTCCTCATTGATGTTTAGGTCATTAGTCCTTTTTATATTTATATACGCTGTAACCCTGATATTAAGAACATAAACACATAAATATAGCATACCTAATATATATATATATATATATATATAAGGCATTTTTATGTTTATACATTCTTTTTATAGATACAAATATTTAAGTAAATGCTCGGTTTACAATAAACATTATTAAACATTTACCTGCCTGAATACCCGAGAAACTTTCACAGAAAATATCCATCCTCCGACAGTATACGAACCTGTATCCTAAACGGAACCGTCATTTAGCTTGACGTGACTTTACCGATATGGCCACAGAGGAGCGTTCGGTTAGCAAGGTCGAATTTACTGTATTTAAATTTCAATCTTCCATGAATCTCTCACGTACATTCATATCTGCTCATAGCGTATCCAAATGTAAACAAATGACGACACACATTATGAAATGAACAAAGTCCGACAATTATTTTAAGACATTTTTATGTTTATACATTCTTTTTATAGATACAAATATTTAAGTAAATGTTCTGTTTATAATAAGGAGGACGGATATTTTCTATGAAATTTTCTCGGACATTGAAGCCGGTAAATGTTGTTTAATACTGTTTATTATAAACAGAGCTTTTACTTAGATATTTGTATCTATAAAAAGAATGTATAAACATAAAAATGTCTTAAAATAATTGTCGGACTTTGTCCATTTCATAATGTGATATATATATATATATATATATATATATATATATATATATATATATATATATATATAATTACATATGAACTTTTTCCAGGCGACTAATAATATAGTGTCCGTACACTCTATATCTGTAAAGACGCATGAAAGAATGTGTGGGTAAAATAAATATCATACACACTTATATATTTGTGTGGGAGTACTTACATATCTGCATTATTTTGTCTAGAGCATGTAAAATGTATTGTGAACTTGCATATTATTTTTGCACCAACCTAATACATATATATAGAATCAGTTATATTATCTGGAAATATAATGACATTAATCTTTTTCGACGTCTCGTTCTTTCTCACTCTCTCTCTCTCTCTCTCTCCGTGTCTCTTTATCTCTCCATCTATCAATCTCTTCTCTCTCTCTCTCTCTACTTGCATCTTATTGTCCGTTACTTCTTTACTTCGGTCACCTTTTTAGTTTTATTGATGATCTGATTTTTAACCGTCTGCACCTTCTAATTTGTTGTCGTATTTTACCGAATCTGATGCTTGTAATTCCTATCGCCCTTGGCTCTAATGTAGCTCGAGGTTTCGTTGGGAAAGACGGGCAAATGGAAGAGGCTGAAGAAGAAAGGGGTGTTGAAGAGAGACGGGGAGAGGTGAAAGTAACTCTCGGAAGACGAACGAACAAGAGGAAACACTATAATTACAATTAAAGACAGTTTCCAAACACATATGATAAAGCGTTTATTTTATTTTCTCTGTAACTTACATCTCCCACAAAACATGTAATAGAAATTCTTACATGAGCACGTTTTTCCCAATGTTTTAGATCGTATTACTTTGCTATAATATTATCATTAAAAATCAATAATATCCAAAATCATATTCTCAGCATATCTCTAGTATTTAGTATTTAAAATTGAGTCCGCTATCTTTAGGGAGATCTTTCTTTTTAATGTACAGCATCAATAATATATTTTCACTGTGGGTTCATCAAGATAAAGAGTAAATGATTGTTTCCGTTCGATTTATTCCAATTTTTTTTATATCTAACAAAAATGAATTTCTTTTTTTATTTATCCAGGAATTATTTCAATGGACTCTATAGTGCATATAGATCTGGTTAATATGATTATTAATATAACCCATTTATAAGAACGATAATTTATTGCTGTCTATATATATATATAACTTATTCACACACACGCATATATATATATATATATATATATATATATATATATATATATATATATATATATATATATATATATATGAAGAAAAATATACGGAAAAAACAAACAAAAATCCTTATATGCAATTATGCTGTTTTAATGTTAATATAATGTCAACGTCGGACGTTTCGGTCTAATAAACCATCTTCAGGACATATTCATAAAATATAATTAACTTTATCAATTCAACATGACAAAGACGATGGACATAAGAACAAGACTTATCCAAACAGATAACTGAAAGTTTTATATGATCAGCGTTCCGTTTAAACATGGTCACGTTGTCGTCAAGTGGGTGACGCTGTCAAAACGTATTCCTAAAATTTGAGTATTTTGAATGAAAAATGAAAAGAATTCGATTTTGATCTAAAATTTATATGTACGCTTGTCGAGCATTAATCTCGCTAGAAAAGGGGAAATACTAAAGAAGTCAGGTCTAGTATTTCCCCTTTCCCTTAATGCTCGACAAGCGTACATATAATTTTAGATCAAAATAGAATTTTTTACATATATGTGAATGTATGTATGTATGTATTATCCACTTCCTAAAATCTGAAAAATACAATTTTTTTAGATTTTTACATCGAAGTATTTATTGATGATGTCTCGAATTCCAGCATCCATAGATCAGAGGTCAACTAAAATTTGAAAGAGAGGGTAAAATTGAAAGACAGTAAGAATACAGAGGTTTTATGCAAATTTGTGATTCTTTTTATCACTCATAATATAGATATTGATAAGAGAGTGAGAGGGAAGGAAATCAGCGTGAAGGCATATGTATGCAAACACAATTTTTCATGTTTATAT
>OZ010615.1:11321348-11336348 GCA_963932145.1 Acanthosepion lycidas | reverse complement strand
AATTTACGCATTACATGCTCAACCCCTTTAACCATCTACAATACTAAATCAAATGGCGGTAGTGGATGGACGTGCATCCCTGAGAAATCCTCGTTATCCGCTATTTCTTCAAATGGGATTCTAGTCCTCAACTGCAAGAGTGAACTTGTCTCGGTGACTTTAGGTCTCGCATTGGTACGATGTTATTTAACCAAGGAAGATTTATGTTGCCTTGACTTTGGGACAGATGAAGCATATTCACTCGGAATATCAATCATGTACCTTTTATCCTTTGTTGATTGCATCTTCATTATGGGTGTTGACAGTAGACGTTTTTGGGTGTTGGCTTTTTCCGGCAGATAGTCAGAGATCCAAACCTTCGCGTAACTTCGAAGGATGCTATATTATCAACCGGTGTATAATATCGGGTCTATTGTGCTGGCATTTTGTTAATGTTCTCTGAATCGTGCAGTAGGCTCCGGTGGAGCCTCTCTATGCGATGATGAATGGTAATTCTACGGTTGTATCTCTGGATGATTCTCTCCAAGATATTTATACTAGCAACTCTTGCGAGAGTCTGTCTCACTGCACACTAGTCTTCAAACAACCAATACACACATGAAACCAATCAAAATGCAAATAAACAAAACTCGTAAACCCAACCTAAAAATCAAAATAAACCACACCTATACCATCCTCTATACTCCCAAAAGAAACTCTAGCAAAAACCAAACAGCTAAAACCTTTTCACTCCTGAATGTGCTGCGGCCATAACCCACCGAAACGACTTCATCAGTATCTATCGCAAGGAGGGATGTAGTTCAGCACACACTGCATTCAGCACTGTCCGTAATCACTACGAAAATTCTAGAAAACGGCAAGTGCAACTACGCCCGCGAAGTCCAGTCCAAGGTGAATTAGAAACAAAATGGATCCGATGAATTCTCGAAGATCACCAAACAAATCCTGTACAGAGGTAAAGCGTCTGTGCCCATAATTATAAATGTCCCCGAGGTCATATACTCCTTGATAGATAAAGTGAATATCTCCGTCTCTATCCTTCCCTCGAACTCACTTTTAGATGACAATGGCCATCCCCTCACAAGTTTCCAAGTCTCACTGATCACAATCTCAGTCATATTACCATCACAACACGAGAAGTTACTAGACTTAACAAAGACCTCAACCCTAACAGCAAAACTGACCCAGACCAATTTCCAGTGAGTGTCCTTAAGAATATTAATCAGGAATTCTCCCCAGTCTTATCAAAATTATTCAACCGCTGATTGAAGGAGCAATTCTTCCCAAACCAGAGGAAAGTATCAAGCGTATGCCCGGTATTCAAGAAAGCGGACGCTCGATATTCTTCCACCATGAACACACCTATCAGACACCTCAGTATCATAAGTAAGCTTTTCGAGGCCATAATCACTAAAACGGTCGTCTAGCACCTAAAAAAGAACAAACTCTTCAGAGACGAGCTGTATGGGTTTTCGCCGTTCCGATCCACTACCGATGTCTTAACTACCATCACCCTTAGAATCAGCTCTTGACGACAAACACATCTCATGAACATCGCACTAGATGCCAAGATGTGACATAAAGTTATACTACACAAGCTCTCAAGTTATAGAATTTCTGGAATGGTGTAATCCATCAGAAAATCCTTCCTTAAAGGTAGGTCCCTAAATGTAGATATTAATGGCCAGTTATCCGATGCTCTAGCGGTCAAAGAAGGCGTCCAACATGAATTACTCCTTGGACCAACCCTGATCTACCTCAGAATGTACTCAGGTCATTTGTAAACATCTATGCCGACGATACGACGATATACGGGCGCACAAAACTGTCGATGGACAGAGTTTGGTGATTTATCTTTCTTCCGATCTTGAATATGTACGTATATATATATATGTATATATAGGGTAAAATCTGGCTGGTTATATTCACTGCCTCGAAGACTAAGCTAGTTCCATCATCGGCCATCTGACACCGAACAATCAATCAAGATGAACGGAGATCCACACGGAGAAGAACCGTGCCTTGAAATACTGTTGGGCTTCAAACTCACACCAGACCTCAAGTGGAACTCGAATATATGATCTGATGCTAAGAATGCAGTTGAAATGGTTGGCGCCCTGTACCGCTCCAGTAAGTACCTGACTCCTCCTGGTATGCTCTACCTTTACAAGTGCCAGATCAAACCAAAAATGGAAGACTGTTGTCATGTTTGATCAGGAGCTGCCAATATCATACTTTACAGGCTTGACAGACTTCAAAAGCATCTCCGAGCCATTGTGAGTGACTAATCATTCTCCACACTTTAACGCCCATATCACAGGCGGGATGTAGCAAGCCTCCCGCTGTTCTCCTGGAAAGTGCTCGGACGAAATAAATTCCCTGGCCTAGCCAAGGTAAACCATGTCACACCACATAGTTGTAAAACATCCATATCCCCTCAATATTTCCTCAATGAGAAGTAAGTTTCACTCCAGCAGCTTCTTTCCACGAACCACTGCCCAGTGGAAACGACTTCCGAGAGGATGTTTCCCAGATTATTACAATCTTAACCGACTCAAGACGAGGTAGTGGTTAAGACGAGGGTTAATCGTTATCGTTCTCTCCTATACACACAAATGTCATCCTAACATAACCCTCCACACAAAATGACCACCGGGCCTTGTAAATTCTAATTCTCATTGTAAAACAAGGATAAATTGATAATGCCGTAGATATGTTTGTAAATGTAAGGTACAAATATATTTAGGTACATCAATTAGTTCGTATTTTCATCAAGAAAATGTATTCATTCATATATACATATATATATATATAAGGTGTGTGAGAAAGTGTAAGAAAAAGTATAAGTGACTGAGAAATAAAACAACAGTCAGCAATAATGACGCAAATTTGTGCACATAAATTTGAAATTTACAAAATCCGCAGTGTTTTCCATGACACTAATAAGCCGGTATACATATCATTATAAACATGTTCAAATTTATAGCACTACTTCGAAAGAACAAATAATCATTTTTAATACAGAATAAATCAATCATATTTTTTTATGTTTAGTGATCATTATGCGTTTCAGGATTGAACATATATATATATATATATATATATATATATATATATATATATATATATATATATATATATATATATATAATTAATATATATATATATATATGTGTGTGTGTGTGTTGGGGAACAGTTTGACAAAACATTTCTTCTATTGCACGTAGAAGAAAATGGTAATACAAATATTTTAACATATTTATTGCGCGTTATCCGAAATATTTCTAAAATAGTTGTCATATTCCTAATATAATATTACCCTGACGGTCTCTTCCTATGGCTTTTATATTTATATTACATATTTTGCCATTATATATAATTTGTACATCAATTCTTTTTTTTCTATTCATTCCGATTAGAAATTAAATTTATTCAGAATTGTACTTGCTTTTATCCTTGAAATAATACTTGATTTCAGTGTTGCTGGTTTGGTAATTAATTAAAATCTAAATAAGCATAAATTAAGATTTAAAATAAATGTTCATTGATTTTAAGATAAATGTTAATAGATTTTAAAATAAATGTTCATTGTTGCCAGTAGAGCGTGTGAGAATATTTTATTAGACAGTCTATGTATGAAAAGAAATCGAACAAATAATTTCTATATATGAGTTATATATATATTGCAATAATGCATGTTACATCAAATAATATAGACAAGTTTTGTCTATTTATTTTCCTTTCATATTCTCTGATAAGCTTAATAACATTATCATTGAAGGACGAAAGGAAATCACCATATTGATACATGTTTAAATCCAATCTAAGCTTTCGGTTTAGATAAGCCATTATGAAAGATGACAATTACATTACAATATATTAAACAATACACGGACGAAACAATAATGATAGTCTGCATTTGTTGCATGAAAAATTTCAAAGCAACGACTAACTCGTATATACGAGACGCGGAATTGAAAATCGCAACGCAGCTCGTGATGTCACACATGACAACGCGGAAGTGAAAACGGGAAGTATTATGTATGGGAAGCCGTTGGTATAAACAAATGGCTTCGGTTATCAATTATATGCATTTAAGAGTATTTGTGGAGATTTCGTAGTTTATTTTGTTCAGGTTAGGTTTCAACTGTTTTATGTATATAGCTTCAAGAATTTTCAGTTTTTGTTTATTGTTTTCATGTTTAAGTATAGTTGGGTTTTCAACAAGAATTTTCGGGAATTGTGTACATGTTATTTTAGATACCTAAAAATGTGGTTTCAATGATAATGTTATTAAGCTTCTCCAACAATATGAAAGGAACTTACTTGCAATGAATAGACAAAACTTGTCGATATTATTTAATGAAACATGCATCAATGAAAAATTGCTGCCTAAATATACACAATATATATATATTAGGTTGGTGCAAAAATAATGACGTTTTCTCACATATGTTACTATGTGAGAAAACGACATTATTTTTGCAACAACCTTATATATATATATATATATATATATATATATATATATATATATATATATATATATATATATATATATATATATATATATATTTATCAAAGACATTTTTTATGATTAACGTTCTTTTTATAGATACAAGTATTTAAGTAAATGCTCTGTTTATAATAAACAGTAATAAATAACATTTACCGGCCTGAATGTCCGAGAAATTTTCATAGAAAATATTCGTCCTTTGACAGGATTCGAACCTGCATCAAAGGACGAATATTTTCTATGAAAATTTCTCGGACATTCAGGCCGGTAAATGTTATTTAATACTGTTTATTATAAACAGAGCATTTACTTAAATACTTGTATCTATAAAAAGAACGTTAATCATAAAAAATGTCTTTAATAAATAAATTGTCGGACTTTGTCCATTTCTTAATATATATATATATATATATATATATATATATATATATATATATATATATATATATATATATATATATATATATATATATATATATATATATATATATATATATATATCTCATCCATATTCATATAATCACATAGTCGGATTTCTAGATCTAGGACATTTAATATTAATTTTAGTGTCTAAATATTAAATATATTATTTAAATATATTATATTATTTAAAAAATAAAAAAAGAATATATATTCAAAACCTGTATCCATTAAAATTAAGGTGTATAGCAATACGTAATAATGTCGATTAAACAAAAGTCCCATTGAAAATTATTGTTTATGTTTCGGTCTCGAAAATGAATTTAGATGTGAGATACTCAGAGGGCCAACGATTAATGTTCATTCCTTATTTAGTTAATTGAATTTTGCCTTATCATTGTGCCTTCCTTTAATCAAATTGGTGATTACAAACCTCGGCTATAGCGGTGATTTTCCTTATGTGAAATGGGAATAAATGTTCAGTTACTGTCGGGAGGCACATCAATTTTTATAGGACTACTTAAACAAGGATGAATTATATTGATTTCAGTGTTTAAGAAAATAACAGCCCGGGATATCATTGACTGCCCCCAGCGTTCTAGAACTAAACAGTAGGAAAAAATGGATTTCAAGATTTGGGTGGTATGCAGTCTAGTAGAATGACAAAGAAATTTTTATAAAATCCAAAGAAGAATCTGCAATGTTATTGACTTGACAACTCGGCTTCAGTCACTTTCCTACAATCGTAACGCAAGTTCCCTGTGCCTATCTATAAATATAATTATGGTAATTTTTTTCTGAAGAATTTCCTCCTTGCTAACAAGATTTTATGAATTTCAGTGTACTAATAGATTTCCGGCAATGTGTGCCATCATAAAAAATACTATAGGATATTTTATACTTTTGTACATGCTTGGAATTTATTAAAGGAAACTTATCGGTAAGAAAATATATTCTCTCGTTTTCTTAACTGGATATGTCATTTAACAGTTCGTATTTAAAGTTTAGTAATATGCATTTAAATAATTCAATCAAAGATAATGAAATTAATAAGTTATCCCCGGAATGAAGCATGTGAACTCCTAATATAGGACATTCATAGTCAAGATCTAATCATATGATATCCTAATCCAGAATTCTAATCCAGGAAATGATATTCAAATTATTTAATTATTCATTTAGCGTTGACAAAGTTAATTACCTGTGCCATCTTGTTTTTCTCTTTTCACATGCAAGCATCTAGGTGTGTGGTGTGTTGTGTTCTGGATGAAAATATTGAAATAATTTGCTTGTAAACAGAAATAAAAAAAATAAATCGTTTATGATAGATTAGCTTAGATTAATTTATTCTACGTTGCCTTCTCAACGGATTGGGATGCATAATTTTCTTTCGCTTATATTTTTTTGCTGTACAAGTCGGCAGGGCACAGATTACCATGTAATTTACACCAAGGTAGCGGAAGATGTGTTTGATACATTTCCTTTCCCAAGGACATTACTGTGAAAGGAAATGTATCAGAGTATCCCAGAATTTCACCTCAGCTTGCCGATTTTACATTACATGCAAATATCCATTACACTACCAGCATATGTTATGATTAACAGACTTGAAATAAAATTGTACAGAATTGTCCGAAATTTGCTTTTGAAAACAAGAGTTATATGAATGCTACTTCATTTAACTATTAAATAATCTGTATAAAGACATAAATACAACACAATTGTTTCATTTTCTCATATATATATATATCATTCAAGACTTTTTTTATATTTTGAGATAACATATCAAGGAGATTTTGCATATTACGTAAATTAAATAAGCTTTTCAAAAATAAATGAATCATCTCTGATCATTTAAACACACCTCTACAGTATGTCTCGTTTCCTTTCAACATCATGGCTCTCAACAACTTCTTATCCTTTGTATCTCATAGTCAGTTCTGTGTCTTTACTGCTCCGTCCAGTAACTTGCATGCCATCCATATTCTCAAATTTCATGTGTGGATTACATTCTGTTTAGTTATGCCTCCTCTTACTTGAAATATGCCAAATACTTCAATAATTCTTACTTTAATATTTGGCCATAATATTTCAATCTCTGATGATACGCATCAGTGGCCTTGTTTTCAGTTACTGTAAGATGTTGTTGCTCACATGAGAAATCTATGGTATTCTCAATATATTTATGTAGAACCAGATTTCTATTGTCTCAGCTTTCTTCTTCATTTGTACGGAGATTTTCTAGCATTCACTGCCATCTACGAGAAGTTCTACTATATTAAAATAAGCAGTCATTACTTTCTAACGGAATTCACTGAATCCAAGCTCACGTTATCCCCAGTCCCACTCACTGAGAACAATACATTCTATCTTCTGATAATTGCTTATTCCTGTACTAAATTGTCATTTACTCCGTTCAGTTTTTACTCCGTGACATCTAACAATACATTGTCATCAGTATATGTTGTTAACATTCTGGCCACCAACTATATATACTTGTAGGATCTATATTTCTCACATTATCTTTTCAATGCAATGGTTGAATGTCCGGTGAGAAGACCTCACTCTGCCACTTCCAATTTTGTGTATTTTCTGAATTTATTTTCTACCTGCTTGCTCGTACACTACCAGTTCTGGATTATTAAATTTCCCACATAAATCAAGATTTGCTATCAGTTAAAACAGCTCTTTGCGTTATATCTTATATAACACTTTTTTCGTAGTCTATAAAACTATACATCTTTCTGCATTTGAATATCTCATTTTAATATAATCCTGAGTAGAAATAAGCTATTCTTAGTTCTGTTTTGTTTAACGGAAGTTACATTTATTATGCTATTTCCGGTCTACTTCTGATACGCTCGCTATTCATCAGAATGCAGATCAGATATTTTTGACTCGAACACTGAGTAGAAATTTAAAATATTTCAATTAATATAAATGAACAAAAAACTACAATGTTTATATTCACAGCAATTCAGCGTATATACACACTTGAGATGTTGTGTCCCTACGCCACCAGTAATAATTACAAAGAGGCATGAACAAATTGAAATAAATAATAAGTCGTGTAAACATATTGATAAACTAAGCCTCTATCTCCTGCCCTATTAGCCATCATTTGCTATCAACTTATTGAGTTCATCTTTGTGAAACAATAGCGTGTTTTCCAAATTTTCTCAATCCTTATAATAACCGGTTTCATTTCTTCACACTAGGTCCCCCAAAGCAATTTATGTAAATAGTTATTTCAGCGCCATATTCAAGTCCACCAACAGTTATGTAGATGGACAGAAAGTATATAAATGTCTTTCTCTTCATTATTTACCGAATATATTCGAGTCATTTTTCTTTAAACGTCAGAATTTTTATTGTTCAAGTTGTCACCCTCCACCCGACTGGAATAAACAAGACAAACTACGACGGCCAATTATTTCCTGATACTAAAATCGATACTATATTCTGCGGATAATTAAAGATAATAGGCACAATATTGATTTCTTTTTTATCTTTCGGTCATTCTTGCTTTTTTTGGATGACTGTCGCCTCGGACGAGAGGCTACAAATATATCAACCTCTTGAATGATAACCTTTCAACTATTCAAGTAAGGTTTCTAATTGGATGGAGAATATTACCCGTTTATATTAAATCACGTTGTGTATATTTGGCTATGAAGACGACTTTCAGTACTATAAATCGAAGTCAAAGACATCTGATCAATTCATACCGTGACGTTTAATGTTTCGATGTATTGTACACGTATATGTTAACATTTCTAATGTCACGATATATTACTTACATTTTTACAGTCGAACTAACGTCCTCATCTTTATTGTTACGATGACAATCTTTCCGCCGTTTAGGCTTTATCCAAGTGCCTTTTGACACGGTTACTCGTAAAGAATTCATTACTCAATCTACGACAAATGCTCAAAGACACATTATTCAATCTACCAGAGTGGGATTTTCTCATTCCTGGATTATAGTATTAAAATGTCAGTTTAATTTGAAACATACGTTTTGTGACTTCAAACATTAAGATAGCTAATGCGGATGTACAATAACCGAACAATTATTCAAGTCGTGATATTCCTTGATATTATTTTTAATCATTTTCCTCCCAAGAAAGGTAATAAAGCAACTAAGACGTATGGGGGTTATTGGGTTGTATAGAATACTTAAGTAGAGAAAACAATAAAATGACAGTAATTAAGATGACAAAAGATAACTATTGATATTACATCTAAATTTTTGAAGATCAAAATTGACTATAAACAATATACCAAAAATGTTCAAAAATCACACACACACACACGAGCAAATATCCAAGATGTAAAATTTCATGACATTATTTTTAACCATTCCTTACCCCAAGCAAGGTAATAAAGCAACTATGACCCAAGCGGATAATGAGTGTGAGAAAATCTGAGCGTAAAAAAGATGATAAATAATAAAAGGACAAGAAGATTATATATATATATATATATATATATATATATATATCAATTTATATTACATTTAAATATTTGAAGATTAAATTTGATTGGCAAATTCACATGTATATCAATGTATTTCATAAGTTTGTCATTTCCTTTGACCTTGAAAGTATATTCACCAGAAAGTGCAATATCAACGCATTGTTTTCTTTCTTTGGCAAAGACAACGATTCCGTTTCCAGGGATTATGCATGTGTTCTGAGAAATATTTCATAATTTTGATGATGTCAAGATGATAATGAGAAAACGTTAATTAAAAGGTTGCTATTATTTTCTGAACATTATTGTAAAACTCTTGATTTGACACTCAAAGCAGTTACACGTATTTAAAATGATTGGTCATTGTCAAAATCCCGCACTCAAGTGTCAATATGTTTTTTAACACATGTTACAGTATAGAGGAGTTATAACACTGAATATATAATTATAACTGTTATGGGATCTTACCCATAATAATAATAAAGGACTATTCCATACTTAATAAATACCGCGCCTCAGGAGTAGGCAAAGAGTCGAGTCAGTAGTTCAAGGGAGTCAGTAGTTCAAGTAGAGTCAAGAGTCGAGTCAGAGACAGTCCGAAACAGAGTCGCGTTCAGACAATTACTGCAAGACATTGGAATAGTGATACTGGTCGAGACTACATTGTTCTCTCTACTAAACCTGATTGTTCATACTAACACTTCTACTTCTCTGTATATATTCTTGTGTGTAATATATCTGTGTTATTCAAGACCTGTGTTCGAGTTCTTCTTTATTGGTTCTACCTTGGACTATCACCGTGCTACAAGGAACCTGACCATAACAATAACCTACCCCCAAAATTTAAATGCACAAAAATATACACCTAAAAATTAGAAACAGTAATATGTGGAAGCGACAAAACGAGTATTGTTATTATTTGGGTGTTATGTGGTGTTCATGACACGAGAGACAGTAATACTGAGTACAATTGTGATTTTGTCAACAAATTTATAACAAGTATGGATCGGAATCCAACAGAATGATAAGATTAAAAATAAGTATCTTTCGTTTATGTTTTTTATTTCTGTTAAATGAGTGTCCAGATAATTTGGTTGCAAAATGCAAGACATCTTACCTCGAATTTTTGTTGAGTAGGACGACGACTTGGCTGAAGAGTCAAACCCACATTTGATCGATACTGCATTTGGTCAACGAGCCGTTGGTCGTTTGCCGATCCAGTCCACACCCTGTTTCGCCCACGTTGTGTTTCTTGATCGTAGAACTTGTGAGGATCGAGTATCGTCTGTAATCGTAGTTTTGTTTCGAAAGTCCGCAAAGCTGTGTCATGAAATAAAAAAGACAGATATGTCTTCGCAGAGGAAATATAAACACGAAAGATTTTTCGGCTTAATTTTCGATATGTTTCATGTAGTTCTTTGTACAGTGTAACCCGGATATAAGAGAGTTGTCGGGACCATACGAAAATTATCTTATATCCAGGTTTCTCTTATATCCGGGTTTCTCTTATATCCGGTTTTGGTCTATTTTGTTTAGGTAAGTATGGCTCTAATTTGGGCCCAGATATAATCTCTCTTCTATCCGGGTTGCTCTTATATCCGGGTTTGGTCTATTTTGTCTAGGTAAGTATGGCTCTAATTTGGGCCCAGATCTAATCTCTCTTATATCAGGGTTTCTCTTATATCAGGGTCTCTTATATCCGGGTTAAATTGTATATAAAAAGTTAACCGTTTCCCTCTCCAAATGTAGGAAATCTCTTCTTGCTTCTGGTAATGGTACCACCCCTCTCAAATAACTTATTACTTTTATTTATGCTCCCACCATTACTTCTAAATGGACAGGTTTGATTTAAACGAGGCTAGCCTTGATTTTATCTTTTAGGTCAACCTTGGTCACATCGCTGTGGTTTCCTGTAGAGCCCCCTGGCTATTTAGTCAAGCTTTTGGGTACCCAGTTAATGTCAGTAAATCTTGTTCCTAGCCTGTTCCCGGTTGCATCTTTGGTTATGATCCAAGTTGAGATTCCCAACCTCCCCAGTTTGTTTTGGCCCCTTTTTATCTCGGCTGGATCAGCTTTTTTCTTTCGCATGTCGGTCTAATTTCTCCTTTCGCACTCCCTTAGCGAGAGAGTCTTTTGATTGTTTCCAATGGGTAAAATACAGCGGCCTCCCTTTTTTAAGGTTGTACGGGCCCCACTAACATCACTTATGTTTAGTTTACTTTGTATTCATGTTTAATTTGTTACTGAGTTCATCTCCCATCCCTCTTATTCTTCATCATTAGATTTTTATATATAATAATTTATGATCATTAAATTTTTATGGCATGGAGTGCGTTTTGTAGGTCCCTCTTGAGACGATTTGGCATTATGGCGTATGGAGGATTGATTGGTGACGGACGAATTTTTGTTGCGAATGTGCAAATTGTAATGAGTGAATGGGTCGGGAATTAGATTAGCTTAGTATAAAATAGTGAAGACCAGCCTCAAGCATTCCCATTTTTCGGCGTTGAGATATCTGATCTTTAAACGGAGTGGGCGAAAAGGCGGTCTTAAGTTTTAGTCATTAATTGAAATTACCTTAATTTTCTTCAACGAATTATCTCAGTCCCCAGTTGTGTTTATGCAATCAGAGATTTACCGGCTTCAAAAATACATTTCCGTGCATTAATTTTTAGTCCAAAATGTGAAAATATTTGAAAGGTTTGTTCTACATATATTTCGTGATCTTCCGTACCTTTGATAACGACTAAAACTTCATCAATATAGAGGTAAGCCTTTGAATACTTCAGCTATCAGACGTTGAAATATTTGAGCCGCGTATTGCAATCCAAAAAGCATGCACTCATATGACCCAAAAGGTGTGGTAGAAGCGATTTATTGATTTCCTCTTCATCCAGTGATACTTGATAATAAGTTTTTACAATGTCTAACATTGTGAAAATGCGAAACCTTGGAGGTCGATGGCAAAACGGGGTATATGAGGAAAGAGATATCTGTCTTGTGTTTTGATAGCAATCTAGGGAAACGCTAATCTCTCTCTCTCTCCCTCCCTCTTTCTCTCTCCCTCTCTCTCTCTCCCTCTCTATCTCTCCCTCCCTCCCTCCCTCTCTCTCTCTCTCTCTCTCTCTCTCTCTCTCTCTCTGCTAAAACTTATACTGGGCCTCCGACGTCTGAAATTAACTTTGCTTGTTTGGCGCTCTGTATACTCAAAAAAGAACTGCATTTGTTAAGCTAAACTACCTTGTATGTAATGTTTCAAAGTATTCGTTAGTGTGTGCAAGGCGTTTTTATTTCTGCCTTTTAGAGCTATATGAAAGCCGACCGCTGACTGATGTTTTATCACGTATTTGTCTACCGTCATATGCGCTAATATTTGCGTCATAGTATTAGGTAATTTGTCTAGCCACAACCCGCGAAGAATATTTTCAGACATGGATTTAGATACTAAAAGAACAATCATATGTCTTAGTAACTGGGGAGGATTTCGGTTGCCTTGTTCTACATTGTTAGCAAGTCATGTAAAATAGTTGCATTGGATTTGTCAGTCGGTTTAATTACGGAGGTTTGCAATGTGTCGTAAGGGTTTTCTTCTCAGACGTGTTTTGCAGGAAGACCGTAAACATTTCGCCTATTTGCGCGGGTAGTTTTTTTCTACGACATTGTGTACTGATAATATGGTTGGGAAGTACAAGAAATGTCTGGTATTTTCTTACCTCGAAAATTTTTGTGTGCTACGAGATAAATATTGCCATTATGGCCTGAAAATGGAAAAAGAACCGATATTTTCTCTTACGCACGTGCTGATGGCCTGTCTGTGCTGACTACATGTCCGTTTGTTAGAACGTCATGTGTTTGTGTGTGTAGAATAGAAAGGTGGCTTGATTCTCATTGGTTCAGAAAGAGTGAATTAAAGATAATTCTAATTGTTTTATAATAACTATTCTAACACTTTAATTGTTTTTAATGACAAGAAAATATATAATCGTTTGTACGTCGATATGATTGGACAGTTAATCTTTATTGTTCTTTCTCATTCAGTCTTTGTTTTTCATTTCATATGTTTAACAATATAACAAAACTGACCTTAAATTGATTTAACTGCTCACTTTTTCAGCATTATTTCCTCTTGAGGCTTTTGTTGAAAGATTCGTTTTAACCATC
This sequence comes from Acanthosepion lycidas, assembly GCA_963932145.1. Lineage (NCBI taxonomy): Eukaryota > Metazoa > Mollusca > Cephalopoda > Sepiida > Sepiidae > Acanthosepion > Acanthosepion lycidas. The sequence goes on along the minus strand of OZ010615.1, from coordinate 11,322,775 downwards.
TTTTTAGGTATTTTTTTTTAAACACACCATTTATCTTATATATATATATATGTATAACAGTTTGTATAAATATATACACTGTGTTGGAAGAAGCTTATCATATGCTCACCGTTAAATTACTTATGCAAGTTTCTCTCATAGTCTCATATATAGTCGACTTTGAACTTAAAATTGACAATAGATGGGGATAGTGTCAATCAGCTTCTTTGTGATTATCCGTTTTATTATTCGATGAGTTTTTGCAGGGTCAGACTGCAAGATGCCTGTGATGCCTGGACCAGTAATATACTAATATTATAAAATTGTTGTCGTCGTAACAGAACGTTCAAAATAGCATGTGGCTATTGATCGATCGCATTTTTATGATAATCCTAGATAATTGGCAAAAAAAAAAGACACAGGATATATATTCGATATATTCTTTAAGATATAATATCTATATTGTCAAGTTCATATTGCCAGATTTCCTTTTCTGAATATATTAAAATAAAATTAATGGGAAAAAAAAAACATATAACGGAAGCAATGACCTGTACAGGCAATAAATTTATGTTTTGTCAAAGCCGTTTATCATTATAATCCTTCTACATATAGAATTAGATATCACACATAGGTGATATTCTTGTCGATTTAAAGAAATGAGGCAATCCTGGGTTGATGAGTTAGAATTAACAGATATTATACGAAAGAAGGCAGAACATTTCCGATCTGAAGTACAAGCTCTTTCTTAATTATTACTGTTATAGTTGGTTAGATTTAAAAAATTTATCGAACCTATAAAATTTCAGCATCCACATTACTTTAAATGTAATTCATGAAAGATATATGTTTAACATTTTTATAACTTGGTGTTGTGTTGGATACGAATATATACTGTAAGAGTTTCCATAATTATATTCGATGCCTTTGGTAATTAGCTATGGAAAAATTATATATATATATATATATATATATATATATATATATATATATATATATATATATATATATATATATATATATGTGTGTGTGTGTGTGTGTGTGTGTGTTTCATATATCAATAGACAGTTTAGGGCAGAAATTAGGACAATGAGAAAAATGTTTCATCTGTTAGGACTTCATCGGACTAATGTAATAAACATACTCAGGAAGGAGAGGGGATGCTGTGATTTTTTTTTTTATACGTTTTGTCTTTGCTTATGTTTCCATCACTTTTGTTACTAAATATCCGACATTGTGATACTAGAAGATAAGAATGTAGAAACGTTGTAAGAAATTTAACGTACATTTAATGTTGATGGTCAAGCGATTAACCAAGTTCTAATAATTTTCATCTGAGTAATTTTTTCCTATTTTAATTAGAGTGGCATATTAAAATCGAATTTAAGGTCAGTTTCTTTACAGTGAACAACTAACGTATTTAGTTTGTTCTATTGTAAAATATCACT
>OZ010615.1:11203848-11313848 GCA_963932145.1 Acanthosepion lycidas | reverse complement strand
GATGGAATGTTCAAGGAAGGGGGTTCAAACAACGATTAAAAGGTACAAGGAAACAAAGTCTTTCAAAAACAGAAAAGGACAAGGCCGTAAAAAGTCTACAACCACCAGGGAAGACAGATCTTTGAAAAGAGCATCCCTTGCTGATAGGAGGAAAAGTTCTTCAGAGCTTGCTGCTGAACTTAGGGAAGATGCAAACAAAAACATATCAGCTCAAACAGTGAGAAGAAGGTTATTAGAAGAGGGATTAAATAGATGCAAAGCCAGGAAGAAGCCATACTTGTCTCAGGCCAACAAGAAAAAACGACCTGATAATTGGGGCAAAATTGTTTGGTCTGACGAAAGTAACTTTGAGGTAAGTTAACAGCTTCTATTTCCTAAACTTTGGATGTAATAATTGAAATTTACATCCATAACATTTATTCAAAAATTGTAACAAATTCTTTTTTATTCATCAGATTTTTGCAACCCTGGAGTAGTTTATGTTCGCCGTAGGGAAGGAGAGGCATTTCATCCTGATTGTGTGGTTCCAACTATAAAATTTGGAGGAGGAAGTGTAATGGTTTGGGGCTGCATGGCTTCTTCAGGCACTGGAATGTTGTACTCATATGAGGGCAGAATGAACTTCACAATTTATACTAACATGCTGGACCAGGTTTACCGAATCTTTTTGACTAAAATAGTTAATAATAACATTTCAAGTGATGTAATTTTCCAACAAGACAATGCTCCATGCCATAGAGTCAACAGTTTCAATCGGTTGGTTTGAGAAAAAAGGGATTACAGTGATGAAGTTGCCCCCTCAATCCCCAGACCTAAATCCCATTGAAACTTTGTGGTCCGATTTAGGAAAAAGAGTGAGAATGCACAAATGTTCATCATAAAAAGAATTAGAGGCCAAACTTCATGAAGATTGGCAGAAAATAGATCCTACCACCTGCAACAACTTAGTCAATAATATGCAAAAACGAATAAAAGCTGTTATAAAGGCAAAAGGAGGACATACCAAATATTGATTGTTGTTATTAATGTTTACTCCACTATTCTTAACCTTTAAATATAAATCATAATTTCGATTTTTCATTGGTGCTCCATAATTTTGGACAAGGCTGTATATATATATATATATATATATATATACACACACACATATATATATATATAATCTGTCATACTAGAAAAATATATATATATAATCTCTCATGCTAGTAAATTTTTTTCTATCATTCGACCATGCATTTGAATTCGGCATTGAATATTGCTGTCACGTCTTTTCTGGTGCATCTGCTATGTGTTTAAGGATTCTTGAAAACTTACAATTAATAATATGCAATGTTATTGGTACTGGTATTTCAGGTTGATTCACATTCCAACCGCCGTATCAGCGCTTCTCTTTGTAATATATTTATGTTCTTCTAATTGGCTGTTATCGATCCCTATTGCAAACACTTGCCCAGGCACGTTTGTTTGTTTGTTTAACGCCTACAGAGCCAACCTGATGTTTATACTGCAATTGTGCTGAGCAGACTTTAGCTACAGTTTCTAGGAGAGAGCGTGTTATCTAGCATAACCAACAATCTGTACAACGCCACCACACACAAACCTTCGGTCATGATGAATTTGGACTTCGTGCTAGCACAGCTATCGACGGCCCTAAGCGTTCCGTCTCTCCAATTTCACTCCCAATATAGTATGGCTTTCAGTTTCAACCTTAGTGAGATTGGAAGCCGGATCTCATGATCAGAAAACGAAAGTTCTAACCACTTGGTTACGCGTCCATGCATGCATACATACATAAGTACAAACACACACAGCTTATATATACCAACAGCTTCCCATATTTCATACTTCTCCAATTCACTCTCGTGTGGCCATGTGTGACGTCATGCGAGGCGGTGCGATTTTCGCTTCTAGCGTCTTACATGCGCGTGTTTATCGTTGCTTAGAAATCATCTATGTAAACATTGACAGACTATCATCACTGTCTTGTCCGTATATTGTTTGATATGTTGTAATTGACATATTTGATAATGGCTTAAGTAAGCCAAAAGCATCGATTGTACTAAAAAAATTATTGGTCAATATTGTGAATTTCTTTCTTCGTTCAACGGTAATTTTATTAAACTTATCAGATGTTACGAAAAAAATTTACATAAAATAAATAGACAACACTTGTCTATATTATTTAATGAAACATGTATGAATGAAAAGATGCTGTCTAAATACATACAATACATATATATATATATATATATATATATATATATATATATATATATATATATATATATATATATATATAGTTTGCTCAAATAATTTGAATATTATTTCGCAAGATCCAGACAAAATTTATAAACTTCATTTTACAAGTTGCAGCAGTTGTTTGAATTTTGTCAAAATTTATAATTCTTGAATTATTAGCTAGGTTACTGGATATCGAAGAAACATTATGTTTTAATCAAATTAGTAAATAATCTTAACAAAGCGACATTTTTTAAACAAAAATAGAAAATAAACATTTACATTTTGCTGACACAGTTTTAAAGATATCTTTAAATTATAATGTATGTGACATGTTATGAAAAGAGTAGTACAATCGGTTCTTACATTGATTTTCATAGCGGCTCTTATTCATCACACTGTCCAAAATATCGCTCCAAATTTCATTTTTGTTGAAAACTTTCCATATGACAATATAAGTATTACTAGTTTGGATTAGCAATCGATGTAAATTCATGTGTAAAAGCTGGTAATTTCATAACATTTCTAACTTTGAAACATTTTATTCAGATATCCATTGGTTAACTAATGTAATGTCGTTTTATATAAAAAATGTTTTACTTTCTGTCAGCGTTTGGCTTACTCTTCAGACATCACTCTAGGTGTGACTTTAAAATATCCAGATTATGCCTGAGCTGTCCTCTTAAACCTATTAAGAAATCTCTATCAGCAAATTAAAATATTACCTATAGTTCAATAGAAATGAAGTCAAATGTTCTTAGCTTTTTTTGTTGACCAAATTATGTGATCACGTTCTTCTCATAATCACCCTAACCGTAACCCTGGCGTGCCTAATTCTGTGTAAAACGATATATTTCTTTGAATAAAAATGAGTGAAAGCTCCTCATGACGACCGATTTAATAAACATATCCTTAAATCAGTCATAGATTTTACGTGTTTGCTCACTTGATATGGTAACAGATATCTTGGACTTTCGACAATACATTTTTGCCACAATCTATAACAATAGTATAACTTGGTAATGATCTCTTATTGAAAGATTTTTCTCCAGGAAACAAATCGGTGAGTTAGACCTAAAGTTGACCCCCCCCATATTGTCCCCATTTTTTCAATTATATTTCTCACATTTCGATGGTATCTTTTTACACTTTCGAACGTTGCCTCATCTATTGCAATCTCTGAATTTATGTGATCATGTTCTTCTCATAATCACCCAGGTTTTGCTCTACTGACATGACCAATTCTGTGTAGAACGGTATTTTTCTGTGAATAAAAATGAGTGAAATATCCTGTATTTCCTTGTCCATTCCATTCGATTTTCCTCATGACGACCGATTTAATTAACATATTCTTAAATCAGCCATAGATTTTTCGTGTGTTGTCAAATTGATTTGGAAACACATATCTTGGACATTCGACAATTAATTTTTGCCAAATTCTATAACAGTCGTATAACTTGGTAAAGATCTCATTTTGAACTTTTTTTTCTCTAGGAAACAGATCGGTGAGTTAGACCTAATTTTGACTCCTCATATTATCCCTTGTTTTGTTTTTTTTAATTACATTTCTCACATTTCGATGGTATCTTCTTAACTTTTTACACTTTCGACTGTTGTTTTAACTATTGTAATCTTTGAATATATTTAACATTTTATTTTATACATCAAATAATCTAAGATGACATTTGAAAAGGTCTAAGCTAATCAGAAGTTAAAATATTTCAATATTTCATACAAATAACTACTATTAGTGTACATCTAAACAGAACTGGTTTGCTCTCAAATACACAAATAGAAAAACTTATATTCCAAGAATCTGTTCAAATATATCTGTAACATATGGACTAGGTAAGATTTTCAATCTAGTTCACTATGGATGACGAAAAAAAAAATCACCTGGCCATCCAGAATGTAGCAAGTAGTCGCACAGGAAATGGGAAGAAGACATCGATATATGAAAATATAACCTTCACTGTAACTTAAATTCCCGCCGTTAGTACCCCATAAAAAAATGTTATCCGATGACTCCAATCCGTTGAAAAATTTGCAAACACGTAACAACAGGAAGTGAATTTACTCGAAACTACCGTTCAAAATAACTACCCTGCAAACTTCTGGATGCAGAAACTAAAAGTTTTAGGAAACGTATCGGAAACATACCACGCTTTCGCCGCCTTACGTCAACATCGTGTGGGAAGGACCCAGAAATTCTGCGGTCATGCGGCCAATATTCAGAAGCACTTACAGGAAAATCCGCTACGTGAAAACACAACACAGTAGAAAATGACCAAGAACTGTATGTATTCTACCAGAATGTGTAAAAATGTGGCTGTGCCGTAAATGACCCGCTGAATGATCATCGAAAAGCTATTATTCTGTGTGAGACAAAAAAATCAAGCCTAGCTGATCATGTATAGAGACAATATTGTGTTCCCAAACCCATGTTGAAATAAGTAAACATACTCGACAAGAGGAATGCTGTAAAATTTAATGTCTGAAGTAATTAGCACAGAATCTAGACGCCTACGATGTCTGGTTAGATAACACTGAAATAAGTTCCCCATCTTTGCCATTAAAACAGAAAGGAGAAACGAAAAAAACATTCATCGATAGTAGTTTGAGTGTCCAACGTTCTAGGTTCAGGATTTTCCCACTGGATTAATGCCTAGTCAATTAAAGGTTTGCTTTTGCGAATTTTGGAAAAAATAATTGTGTGTTCAATCATAGCGAAGGACAAAAGAAATTTAAAAAATAATCGACGTCGGCAGAGCAATAAGAATACAAGAATATGAATACAATTAAACCTAAACACGATCTGCTAAACGAAACCAATCTACATACGTACATTAAATAAATCTTTAATTTCACAATTTCCCGATGGTTAACCAGATCAACACAAAGCTGAAAAAGCTGACGTCCACAATCTAGGACACGTTGTGATAATTAACAAAAAAGAATAGGATATTTTTCGGTATATTCGAAATGTAAATATTTATTTTGTATTTCGATAAAAATGTATTGCCTTACAATTTGGGAAGCAGTATATATAGTAATCATACTTATTATAAAACCCAGGTCGTGTGTGTGTGCGTGTGTGTGTGCGTGTGTGTCTGTTCGTTTATATATTGGATCGGATTTCCTACATTTTTCAACCGATTTCAACAAAACTTCACAGGACTACGTAAAATTACCGAGTGGTGGTTCTGACAGTGCCAAAAATCGGAAAAACACAATTGTTTTTGCACGAAATGAATTTGAAAACACGATTAAGAGGCATCACTGTCGCCAGCTTGTGTGTGTGTGCGTGTGTTCGTTTATATATGGGATCGGTTTTCCTACATTTTTCAACTGATTTCAAAAAAACTTTACTTTTTTTTTTGGCAGGTAGTGTTTCTTATTGTCTTGCACACTTTTTTCTTTACTTTTACATTCAGAATGCTTTTAAAATTCTATTTACAAGACAATTGTTTATAATAAAATTCTATTGGGTTTGACCAATTCGTAAAAAAAATTAAAAAAAATTAAGACATGCGTGTCCGTCAACCTTAAACAATAATCTTTGTCAATTTTATTTTTCAGTCTTTATGATGCTCGATACTTGATCTGTCTCTTTACATCCCCGGGCGCTACTGCTAGTTATTAATATATTAACGTGCGTGTGCCTTCAAAACATGGCGTCAATTGTTAGAATCGATTGAATAGTGAGATGCAATGAAACAAGCCTTCAAATAATGTATTCAGAGTCAATGAAGTTGAAATAAAAATTCATAATTAAAATAGAGGCTACTGAAACGTTTAATCCGTTTGTTGCCTTTATGGGTGCGAAAGAATTAAAAAAAAAACAGAATCACTATTAAGCACCGAGAACAATAGAAAAGTAATCATGAAGACAGTAGATAATTAGAGATTTAAATTTGAGGATCAAATTTGGCTGGAAAGCATGGTGCCGGAACAAAGTTCCACAATCGAGAAGTGCTACAAAAAGAAACATTAAGCATAGAACTAAACGGTAAAAATTTAGTCATTTCAACTGGAAATTGATGACATCTTTCTATCAACCTAGTACAGTGCTTAAACTCGTTAAACCTAGGTATTAGGTTGGTGCAAAAATAATGACGTAATAATGTCGTTTTTTGACGTTAAAAATACGTCAAAAAACGACATTATTACGTCATTATTTTTGCACCAACCTAATACAACAGCGAAGAGTTAATTTAACAATTACCATGGAAGTATTTATAGAAATATCACAGGTAAGCTACATTATGCCGGTGGGAAAGTGACTGAAAGGAAAATGCAAGGTTAAGAAATAATATCGTTGATACTTCTTTAGATTTAACCAAGAATCTCTGAATGCAAGAGAATAATAAAGAGTGAAAGATCAATAAGTGTAAACGATAGCGGGTAAAATATAAAAGAAAAATCTCATCAGTCACTAAATTTAGAAAGGAATGCGTATAGAATTAAGAAGGTGAGATAAGAAGGAGAGATCAACAGATAAGAAAAAAAGGGGGGATATTCAAAATGAACATAATTCCTATAAAAGAAATAAGAAATCAAATGATGTTAAGGCAAAATCTCCGTATGAAAAGCAAAATAAAAAGAAAGAAAACTGGAGCAGAAAAATACTCAAAACAATCGAGAGATAACGAAATTAACGTTTATACGAGTGAAAACAAAAACACGAAAAATTTTAAAAAAAAAAATTTTAAATTTAAAAAAAAAAAGCAAAACGTTTTAGTAGAATTTAACAGTAAAGCCAATTCAAATAAGTCAAATATTAAATCTGTCACTAATCTGTGCACGCGTCTGATGTTTTTAGATTTTCCAGCTGTATACAATGAGCTTAATTACTTTCCTTTTTCCTACATTCGTACTTCTTTCATTGACTAAGGCGCAGTGTTTTTTTTTAATGTTAAAGCTTTTTTCTTCATATATCATAGTGTGAAATACATTATCCAGACAACACATCTCTTGTAGTAAATGCTCAGTCCTCTTGCATGTCATGTTTTTGTTGATATTTTTTCGAAAACGGTGTCTATTGCCATTGTGTTAAGCAGATGGCTATGATTGTCAGGTTTTGATGAGATGGAGGACAACTAATAGCTACATTACATGATATTTCCACTTTTCCCTTCTCTATTCAGCTTCTCGGTAGTAACTATTAATTCAAAAGAAAATATATATTCAAAAATAATATGACTAAAAGTTCCAGTTGTTTTTATTTTTACAAAATATGTTAAAAGTTAACAATTAAACTCATATCGATTCCGGATCTTACAGTAGTTTACGTATAAAATAAGACTAGCCGTAGAGCCCGGCGTTGCCCGGGGATGTAACAGTAAGAGATAGATTAAGTATCGACCATCATAAAGACTGAAAAATAAAATTGACAAAGATTGTTGTTTAAGGTTGACGGACACGCATGTCTTAATAATTTTTTTTTTACGAATTGGTCAAACCCAAACTCAAACAAAAACATTGTTTTCAATTGTTATGAGTCTACCGATTGAATAGAATTCTATTATAAACAATTGTCTTGTAAATGGAATTTTTAAAGCATCCTGAATGTAAAAATAAAGAAAAAACTGTGCAAGACAATAAGAAACACTACCTGCCAAAAAAAAAAAGTGAAGTTTTGTTGAAATCGGTTGAAAAATGTAGGAAATCCGATCGCATATATAAATGAACACACACAAACAACATGGGTTTTATAATAAGTATAACTCGATATGAGTTGTCCCCCTTTTATTCCGCTAAAGCGATGCCTCTTAAACGTGTTTTCAAATTGATTTCGTGCAAAAACAATTGAGTTTTTCCAATTTTTTTGGCGATGTCAGAACCACCGCAAGGTAATTGTACGTAGTTCTGTGAAGTTTTGTCGAAATAGATTGAAAAATGGAGGAAATCCGATATATAAACGAACAGAGGCACACACATACAACCTGGGTTTTATAATAAGTATGATTCAACTTTATTACTGATATGATGGAAATAAATCTTAGTATATATTTTCATTCTTTTGCAATAATGCCAATGAAAGGTTAGATGATAAATTTTGTATAATGATTGTTTTTAGTTAAATGGTGATCCAAATCTTTACCAACATTAATTTCTGTCGATGTGATTAATTTAAAACCGATGACCTACGATTACCACTGAAAATAAACATGGAGAATTCTATAATACTCAATCAAGTCTATAATGCATAATTAAAATGACTAGCAGAAGACATTAAATACGGAAAATTTCTTCAGCAGAATTTCTTGATTGATTTGGTGAGCATCTCCTGTTATAAATGAGTTTAATGACCAACGCTTTCAGAATCACTTTCGAATTGATCCCAGATATTTCCCAAAATATTTTCAAGATGAATTACTAGAATTTCTGAAACGACCAAACGGCAAAAGTTATTTTTGAAATCGGTCTTCTGTACATATCTTTTCTAAAAGACAATGTAGAAAATCTTTTACTGTTTCTATCCACTAAGTCATTTCTTAAATATTTTTCCAGTACGTTGAAGATCAAAACTAATTTTCATGCAAGACTTTTAAATGATGCAAGTGCATCTGTGAATCGACAGCACAAACTGATCTAATTTTTGTAAAGCGGTAAGTTTAGTCACCTCATTAAATTTGTAGTAACACTTTTAATAACATTATTGAAATTGATATTTGTCTGTTATATATTCTAGAGTATCCATATATTTTAATTATTTCACCCCAAGCAAAACGATAATGCCAGTAAGACTCAAGAGATTACTGGAAGTGAAAGGCAATGAGAAGAATTTAGTGACAAGAAGGGACATCAGAAGAATAAGTTTCAATAAAACAGAAGATGGAGATTAGCGTTACATACTTTTGAAGATTGTTGGCAACAAGGAAGTAAGAAATCAGAAGGGAGTTCCACAGTGTGAGAGAATAAACTGTTAGAATAGAATATACAGTTGCAAAAGCGATATATTAGGTTGGTGCAAAAATAATGACGTAATAATGTCGATTTTTGACGTTAAAAAATACGTCAAAAAACGACATTATTACGTCATTATTTTTGCACCAACCTAATATATTTACCAGTTTAGTAGTACGCTTAAAGTAATGCAGTCAAAACACCAGAAAAATTGCCATATTGTTTTCAACATTTACGCCAACACATTCAGGCAGAAAAACGTGTACAATGGAATAAAAACAATAAAAACCTTTTTTTTTTTTAAATATGGACAAAATGGATTAATCTGAAAAAGAAAGAATTTTGTAAAGTATGATTTTTGTTCAATTAGTTCCAAGAGAATTTATGCTTACGTTTATGCGAGAAATTCATAAATGTTTTTTTTTCATGCGGAATCAGTAAAGTCTTTCCATTATGTACATAATGTTGGTACTGGAGGTACCATTTCCTTTTGAATTTCATCAAAGCTTTGAAGGAGATTCTGTTCATTTGTCCATTGGACCCATCTTTGAAAGCTATGCTTGAAATTTTCTAACTGCTATACTGCTAATAAACATATAAGTAATAAGCGTGAAGATATGGATTAAAATAATTTGTACTAAAAAACGTAAAATAAAATGCATATGAATAGATTGAAATCATGTTTATTCATGAAAACTCACGCATAAGATAAAATAACATGTAATGAATGCTGGACAACATCCTGGCGGGTGACTATGAGACTAGAAGTAACTTAGGTATGGTTCTACAGAAAGATGCTACGAATGCTATTGACATAACATATGAACAGCGAGCATGTTTGAAGAAAATCGAAAGATGAAGGACACTGCTTAATTCACAGATACAGTTGAGAACATAAATTGAGGAATGCATCTTGGAGAATTTCACATTCTCAAGGGACAATAAAGAAAATATAGATAAGGAGTAACAGCAAATAATATACCTGACATATTTTTGCATAAGAATTTCACCGAATTGATTGGAATAGATGGAAATAGTCAAACGTCTTAGCGTTAAATGAACAGGAGCTATGAAAAGCCATGGTCGCCCAATGATTAAAAGGCAGAGTAACCAAATGAAGGAAAAATAATATAAGTAACTTTAATATTTACGAATTTCTACTGGCGTTTCTGAAAATATCAGGTCATCCCATAAGTTCTGTCCGAATTTTAACTTTTTGTTAAAATGAACGAAATATAAAGAGCATTTTATAATGTCTAATGGAACTGAACATTATTTTTATGTTTAGATGCATTTAAACTGATCAAATTTTATTTCAGAGAACAATAAAATTAAATTTTGTTTGATTAAAACCCTGCTAACTTGGAAGTACCCAAGAATAATTTGAGGCACGTAATGCTTTATGAGTTCAAGAAAGGAAACTCAGCAGCCGAAGCGGCTAGAAACATTCATTCAGTTTATGGAGAGGAATGTGTGAAGATGGTTTGTAAAATTCAGAAGATGGTTTGTAAAATTCAGGTGTGGAGATTTCACCCTTGAAGATGAAGATCGAACAGGACGACTAGTTGAATTTGATGAAAAGCTTCTTGAAGCAGCCCTTGAGGAAAATCCTCCTTTATCAGTTGAAGAATTGGCAGTGGTCCTCAGTTCAAACCATACAACTGTTCATCGTCATCTTCAACAACTTGGAAAAGTTCCTAAACTTGGAAAATGGGTGCCTCATGAATTGTCTGAAAACAACCTCAAATCCCAAGTTGACATCTGCTCTTCTCTCTATTCTCGTCAATTTGTTTCACATTTTTTTGATGTGACTGGCGACGAAAAATGTATATTTTATCGAAATGTTAAGGGTCGTAGACAGTGGCTTGGTAAAGGGGAAGGACCCCAGCCACAGCTGAGAAGGGAACTTCATGGGAAAAAGGTTCTTCTTTCAATCTGGTGGGATCGCTAAGGAATAATCCACTTTGAATTCTTACTACCTAATAACAATTAATGATCAAATATACTGTCAGCAATTAGAGCGTTTAAACCAAGCTTTGAGGAAAAAAGACCTGCTCTAGGGAATCGAAAGGAGTGATGTTTCATCAGGACAATGCGCGACCACACACAGCAAGAATCACGTCAGAAAAGATCGAAGAACTTGATTGGGAGAAAATTCCTCATCAACCTTATTCTTCCGGTCTTGCTTCTTCAGACTACCATTTGTTTTGTAGCTTACAGAATCATTTGGAAGAAACAGCTTTTGTAACACAGGTAGAAGTTAAAACTGACATTTGTGAGTTCTTCGAATCAAAGCCAAAAGAATTTTACAGTAATGGAATTAGTAAGCTTACTACTAGATGGAAGGAAGTCATAGATAATCACGGAAAATAGATTGTTGATTGGATCTGTAATTAAATGTAACAATTTGGTCACTTGTTTTCTTTATTCAAAATTCGGACAGAACTTATAGGATGACCTGATATTTCAACAATGACTGTATATACAAGAGCAGTGCGTGTTCTGATTTATTCGCAAGAAAATAGAGACCCGCACTACACAAAGTTAATATTTTCTGGGGATGGGTAAATTAGTTCAAAATAATTAAAGGAACACACTATACATTAGCTTGGTTTATAGACGAGTATATTCTTTAAGTAATGTAATTTAAAATAAAAATAAATTTCTTTAAAAACAAACCCAGTCACATATAAAAACAAATGAAAATATGATCAAAGAAATAACTGTCTAATCTAACCTGATGTAGAAAAAAACGAATACAAATTTTACAGACATAATTAATATCAAAGGAAAATATCGTTTTAATTTACAGTATCTACATTAGTCGGACTATCGTCCTCATCTTTGTCGCCAAATTTATCACGTTTCGGCCGTTGTATGCTCAGGCCTTCTTCAGGTGGTTGGAATTTCGAACTGAACCCTTTATTTCACTCACTGGGGTAGACTGTTCTAGTCCCACGTGCCATGTTTGATGGATGTCAGTTATCAGTTATCTCCTGCTAATTTTCCCTCTGAAAGTTCTCCACTGCCTTAAGAGGGTATTGAACTCACGGTCCTTGGGTCTGTCACTGCATCTAACCAACGCCTTTATCCACTGTGCCACCTGAAGTAGGCCGGAGCGTACAACGGCCGAAACGTTGTGACAAATATGGCGACAAAGATGAGGACAATAGTCCGACTAATGTAGATACTGTACATGGTGCCTCATCTCAGAAATATAGACAGACTTCGTTTTAATTTACATCTTAGGTATTTATTAATCCACCCACGAGGATAAAATGTGGCACAAGGCCGGTTGAAGGCCGTAGGCTCGGCCAAAAATATGGCTTTTGAACCCGCCTAGACGGGTTCAGGCTCTGTCTAACTCTCCGAACGAAACCTTGCCCTTCGGCAAAGTCTCGTCCGGGTTCCTCTCTGCAAACGCAGAGAGTTGGACAGAAAGCGTCCGCAGCCAAAGACCGCGAGACGCCACCTTTAATTTACATCTTATAACACAAAATGTTATGTCTTGTATGTCCCTAATCTTCCGCATTTATATTTTGATTGCATGAATGATGATAAACGAGGACAGTGTGTGGATGAGAAGACACCGACAATGATAGTACCAAATACCTGTGTCTTTAAGCACCTCACCTTAGATTATAGGTAAGCAAATTCATCTGGAGTAAATGTCCTTCATTTAGTTACTCTGTCTCTTAATCACTGGGCGACCATGGCTTTTCATAGCTCCTGTTCTTTTAACGCTAAAACGTTTGACTATTTCCATCTATTCCGAATCATTTCAATGAAATTCTTATGCGAAAATATGTTAGGTATATTATTTGCTGTTACTCCTTATCTATATTTTCTTTACTCTCCCTTAAGAATGTTACAAGTGATTACTGAATTCGATACTTACTAGTTGTCTAATGTTTCTGCATCTATGTCAAAATGACTCATCTAAACAATATGTTTGGGAAATTAACTGGACATTTGCCAGTATGTCGCAACTGCATTCATAAAACCGCGCGCGAACTCTGTGACGACTAGATGGGACGATGAAGTACGGATACACCCCTGACTCGGATACTGACGGACAACATTATCAGTTTGGCACAGAAGGATCTGGCACAAGGTGATTGGTGTGCTGATGGATGTGAAGTTACCGTGTGGGATGATGCAAGCTACTTAGTCACTGGCGTCGTTGCAGAAAGCAGTGAATATCTGTTGGCTGCGATCAGAAAGTGAAGGCAAGCATATCAACCTGGAAAAGTTCGACTGTACGTTGTGAGGCAAAGTAAACTAAACATAACTGATGTTAGTAGGGTCCGTCCTACCCTCAAAAAGGAGAGGCCCCTGTATTCTTCCCACTAGACATAATCAAGAACCTCTCTCGCTAAGGGAGTAAAAAAGGATAAAAAAATTATACGGAATTGGGAAAATATAAAGCTGACCCAGACGAGATAAAAAGGGGCCAAAACAAGCTGGGGAGGTTGAGAATATCAACTTGGATCATAACCAAAGATGTGGCCGGGAAACAGGCCGGAAACAACACTTACTCACATTAACTAGGTACACAAATCTTGTCTAGCCTAACCAGGGGAGAGCTCTACAGGAAGCCGCCGCGTTGTGACATAGGCAGACCTAAAAGAGAAAATCAAGGCTAGCCACGTTCAAACGAACCAAACTCGCCTCAATCACCTACATTTCGCTGAAGACTGTCGAAAGAAAGCATTTTCTTTCAGTTCTGATCTTCATCTTGACGAATAGACTTGGTACGGCTTACTTACTTTTTGCATGTTATTTAAAGAGCACATATTTCTTGATTGCAAGAATATTTTGGAGATAAGTATTTCCTGATACAATTTCTACTATTTAACTCAAAGCTGCTGTAGAAATAGATGGATGCATTCATTTCCCGATGGTATTTGCGATTTAAGTAAATGCAATGGGCCCCATCTGGATTTCGAACTCGGCTTTCCGATTTCTCATTCCGATAACCGTTCGCAAATTCAAGATCATAGCACCTGTTCTTTCCAAGCGATCACCCATCTAGGTACTGGCCAGGCTCAACATTGTTTAACTTTGGTGATCAAACGGGAACTGGTGTTTTAGTGTAACATATCCGTACTCCCCAAAGGTGCGGAATATACTGACCTACCGAATGTAGGTTTTAGACAAAAAGCAAGTATAAACACTAATCAACTTATCCAATGATCATATCTGAGTACCGTGCTGGATTATTATATTTCTAGGTGGATTAATGATTTCTTAAAAGTAGACTTTTACAATCCATATAATCTATGAAAGTTTGTACTCGCTTAGATGTTATCAGTAACAGAGTTTTCAGTGCTTGGAAGAGCTGGATATCAAAAACAGAACTGCTGAATTAAACCAAATTATTTAAGGCCTAATTTGGAATCGGTTCTCTGTTTCAAATATTTTAGCAAATTATGAATATTTAGTAATCTAAAGGAAAGAAAATGAATCGTTGACAAAGAAATTACTGGTTTACCATTTGAAAATTAGAAAGGCTCTATGGAAAACATTATTTAATTTCAATATTTAATGTAAACGACTGTATTCTCAATTATTCTTTGTATATTTATTACATTGCATTAATAATATGAGAACAGTCTCTTGTCATTTTTCTTAAATTTTCGCTGCAATAGTTTCTACAAATGGTCGAGTCGATTCATATCCAGGGAAATGCTAATCCAATCGAACAATTCTAACTTTTCTACTTCAGAATTATCATTTTGTATGTTCAATACGTTTTCCATCATTGTTAGGCTTAAACAATTATTCTACATAATCATTTGTATAAAACCAATATGTTGTCTTGAATGTTGCCGTTAAATATAGGTCTACAATCCCAATGTAGCTCATAGAGTAAGGTTTCTTAGGTGGGTGAAAGAGGCGAGCTTGGTTCTTTTGAACGGTGCTAGCCTTGAATTTCTCTTCTAGGTCAACCTACGTTACATCGGGATGGTTTTCTTTGGAGCCCTACCCATGGTTAGGTTAGACAAGCTTTTGTGTACCTAGTTAATGTGAGTAAGTGTTGTTCCTGGACTGTTCCGGGCCGCCTCTTTGGTTATGATCCAGCCCGAGATTCCCAACCTCCCCAGTTTTTGGGGGCCACTTTTTATCTCGACTGGGTCAGCTGCATATTTTCCCATGCCCGTATGTTTATTTTATCCTTTTCCCACTTCCTTAGCGAGAGCGACTCTTGATTTTGCCAATGGGTAGAATACAGTGGCCTCTCTGTTTTGAGGGTTGGACGGGCCCTACTAACATCAGTGATGTTTAATTTGATTTCTGCTAATATTTTAGTTTGTTATTGGGTTCATCTTCCTCTCCTCTCATTTTTTTTCATCATAGATTTTATATACAGTGAAACCCGGATATAAGAGACCGAGATATAAGAGAAACCCGGATATAAGAGAGATTGTCTCTAGTCCCAAATTAGAGCCCTACTTACCTAAACAAAATAGACAAAACCCGGATATAAGAGAAATCCGGATATAAGAGACTTATTCTCCGGTCCCGACAACTCTCTTATATCCGGGTTACACTGTATATTTTAGCATCGTTAGATTTTTATGTCACGGGGTGCGTTTAGTAGGTCTCCCTAGTGAGAATGTGGTATAATGGTGTATGGAGGATTGATTAGTGACGGACCAGTTCTTATGGTGAATGTGGAAATTGTAATATATGAATGGGTCGTGAATCGGAGTAGCTAGGTATAGGATAGTTAATGTGGACCAGCCTCTTCACCTGCCCTCTTTTGGCCTTGTGTCATAATTGTATTTTTTATACAATAAATAGTAGAGTAAGTTTTCTTTCCTTCGATCCCATACTAGAAAATACCTTTCTTATAATATATGGAAAAAAAACATCTTTCTTTAGTGTTGCACGCATACGTTAGATAAAATGGAATGCAAATCGTAGGAATTTTGTTTTATTCAATTATTGCCGCAAAAATATAATTATTTCATGGATAAAAAATTCCTATTTGCATTTTGATTCCAATAGAGGATTCGTTCGTGCTGCTTAGTAGTGTATAGCGATCCTATTCAGTATAGGTTTTATTGTTTTAGTTGAAATATTTATAGGTCATATTTCTTTAAAAAATAGTAGCAACATTTACAGCAAATATGACCTGGGTCTTTATCAACTAACTTCCAGATGAAATGAAGAAAAGTTGGTTTTAGCTAGCTGAGCTGATATGTTAATTTCCACATATATAAGAGACCCTGATATAAGAGAAACCCGGATATAAGAGCGATTTTCTCTGGTCCCAAATTACAGCCTGTGTTAATATATATATATAAAATAGACCAAACCCGGATATAACAGAAACCCCGGATATAAGAGAGATTTTCTCTGGTCTTAAATTACAGCCTGTGTTAATGTATATAACATAGACCAAACCCGGATATAAGAGAAACACGGATATAAGAGACTGTATTTGTTTTAATTTTTCAAAAATATGTCTCAAGTGTTTGTTTCTTTTTTTTGTTTTTGTTTTTTTTTGTTTTGTTTTTTTATCTATATCTGTCTTGTAGACATTTTATATTTTCTGTACTGTTTCTGGAAACAAATAATAAGTTCCTTTAAGTAAGACCGGAGATTTCCTCTAACTGACATAAGTAAATTTACTTGACTAAAACTATTAATCTATACGAATTCTCTGTAGCATATTTGATTTATATGTAAATTATATATCAGAAAAATATTTAATGATGGTTTCAAAACAGAGTGACTACATAAAATAAATATTCTACTTATGACAGAATAATATCTTTGTTTCGTAACATAGTTTTAGTGCCGTTGAGCTTGTTAAAAATGTATAAAATGTAAATGTTGATTGTTTACTATTTCACTAGAGGTAAGAAAATGTTTAAACTTGATAATAAGGTTACTATTTAATAGAGAGGAATTTTAAAAAATATCCCAATCTAGACATAATGAGTTCGCATCTCATTCATTCAATTACGTATATCTGCAAATATCCGTCTCGTACACTCATGTAACTTTCGATACATGTCTGACGAGGAAGATAATATCCCGCAGTAGATTGCCATTTCTTTCTGCAGTCGACCAGACACAAGGCAATAGAACCTTGTCTGTCTTGTTATTTACCCATAGCTGGCAGGGAGAAAAGATGTATCGATACTTTTCCCACGTATGTGAATGTAATGGATTCGACTGAAATTCGAACACGGCTCTCCGATTCCTTAATATGGGTCGCTATCCATTACTCCACCATCCCTTCACCTCCCACCAATGTAGAATGCTGCCATATATCGTTAATAATTCTAGATTTTTTTTTGTTGTTGTTGCGATCCCAAACTCTTTGATTTAAAGGTCTTACGCGTTGTTGATAGTGAGCCTTCCAAGTGCATGCATTCATCTTTGTTTTCTCGGTTTTAATTGTTTTACACGTGGATTTTTGATCACTTAAAGAGTATCTGCACTTTTGATAAGTATCAGCGAAATCTTGTGTATTATTTTAACGCACTTGTTATTGATATTCTATTTTATTGATAAATTATCGGATAGTTAACCGGTATGATATTGTATGTGACCATGATACCGCTAACAATAAAAAAAATATCTGAATTTCAACAAAACGATTTTTACAAATGATGATTTAAAAAAATTATAGATACTTAAACAAAGAACTGTCGATGAATTTCAAGCAAATCTACGAAAACGGACTAAGACATTTTTATGTATGTGTGTTTTTTGTTTTTCTTTTATAGAGAGTATAATGTATGAATGCTCTCAGCTGTTGATTACTCAAGTCAATTTATCAATAATATTTTAAGTATTGTATTATTTACCTCAATATTACATCATTAATATCTTATTTTAAACAACGACGTAGAAACCTAATCTCATAGAAAAGTAGCAGTAATGGGGTGCATTTGAAATTCGATCCATATGAGACTATTCCCTTCCTATCTTCGTAACTAAGCGCGAATTTATTTCTCTACATTGTATGAAGTGGTTAGTTATGGCAATATATTATGGTAATTGTCATGGTTAAATGTCAGACAGGATGCGGCTATATGGGTTCTTGTCTAAGATATGTTCACTACATGTTCTCCCTAATAGAAACAAAAAGCTGATGCAATTATTGGTAAGCACACAAAACTAAAAACAAAATCTAAGTACACGCATTCACAGTAATATATCTACAAGCTAAGAAAATAAAATATTCCCTGGCTTAGATTTTAACGAGTGCCTGGTAGTCTTATGTTATTTTCAATTCCAATTTATACACAGCAACGAGCTTTTTGATTTCAGATCTGTTGTAAAACGAATCTTCTAAGCGTCCACTTATTGTCGTTTGAAATGTCTACTGCAAAAAATTAAGCCGATGGAATTTTAAAATAAAGCAAAAGGTATTTTTCCTACAAACAAATTCAATATTCTCAAAATTAAAGCCATTCCATTAATGGAAATGAAATCGTATTTTCTAAATAGGTTTCTGCTTCCCGATTCATTTGTGCATTTCAGTATTTGTCTTTCTTACGCACACAGGTTGTGGAAGCTTGAAGCCGAGGAACACGTACATCATGCACAAAATTTTGGACACAGACGATATGCGTACGCCACACATTATCCAGACACATTAGAGAGAGTTTATTTTCGCAAGGCGACAATGCTTCTAAGTCGCAAGGGGTTGCTAGTGGGGAAAGAGAATGAGAAGACATTAGTGAGGTAAAAGGTAAATGAAAGAACAGATTTCAAGAAGATAGCAAATGCTGACAGGCATTTCATTTACATTTTTTAAGAATGTAGTTAGAAGTGAAACAAGAAGACAGATGATAGTTCCACAGGCTAGAAGTTCGAGAAAAGAAGCTGTTAGAATATAACATAACGTTATATCTAGTGAAGTAATGGGACCTAGTTGCCAATCAAGTAGTACGCCTAAATTCACATAGTCGGGCCAATAAGAAGGAAAGCTCATAAGAACAAGTGTCATAAAATATTTGTAGAAAAGACAGAGTAGCCACGTCACGTCGGTGGTAAAAATGATGGAAGTTGAGATGCTATGTCAGGAATGATTCCAATACTTGACTTTCCTTTGATTTTGTCAATAATCTCGAGATATAGCGCCAGACCGGATATGGTTGTAATATTCAATGCACGGATGAATGCTAGATTTATAGATGTACAAGATGGATTCTGACGAGATTCTTGATATAAATTAGCATAACTCAGTATTAATACATTGAGCGATATGTATAATACCTCAAGTTATGCATAAGCATGTCATCTCGAAGTCTCTAATAAATTATTATTGGATATAATTATAAAACTATCTAGTGAGAATAAGACATACAAAATTTACCCATAAGTTTAAAACAAAATTAAGGAAAACTGTCAATTCACGATCTTTAAATATTTAAAATAAATACATAACTAATTTATCAAGCATAAAGAATATATATATATATATATATATATATATATATATATATATATATATATATATATATATACACCTAGTGAGCCAGAAAAACCTACCTAGGTTTCACCTAAACGGATCGTCAGGGAGCCGAACTTTCCCTGACGAAACCTAGGTAGGTTTGTCTGGCTCACTAGGTGTATCTAGGTCTGCTCTACGGTTGTATTGATCTCTTTTGTTAGTTAGTTGTTTACTCGTATCGGGTTTTTTTCTTTGAACTTCAGACCTGCATCTGTGCGATATTTTTTGCCGGCAGTAGTTCATGTTTGTAGCTCTTTCTTTTTTTAAAACCTTTTTTTCCCTCGAGATTGATTTGATTATTGGCAAATCAAAAATTCGGGGGTTTTTCGAAACGAGTCTAGTTATCTATATTTGTATGTATGTATATATATATATATATATATATATATATATATATATATATATATATATATATATATATATATATATATATATAAATTCAACAGCGAAAATATTTTCTCAATTTTTGTTTATTAAGCAATAATTTACATCTTTTAGTGTGCTCAATAATTTAAATTTCATTGGACAATTAACTTTAACACGTGCCAAATGATATACAGTGATTATATACAGGATTTCTAGTATCCGTTTTGCAACGAATAAATTCAACATGATCTGGATATTTTTAATGGACTTCCAATTATAAACATGTATAGAGAGTAAGATTTCTTAAAACTTCTCGTTTTGTTTTATACTTCCTCTCCATCCTGGTTTACGACCATTTCATGTTGAAACATCATTACTCTTATGACCATCAAAGTTAAACTACGTAGTACCTGATGAGTACTTAGATGGATTCCTTGTTATAAAACTCGTCTAAGCCCGATGTTCTGTCTAATAATGCTCTAAGGAAAACTCTAGAAAAAAGATTAGGGCAAAAAAGTTTTTAACCCTATGTTGGAAATGGATTTATAAAACAGTAATGGCGAATACCGAAGTCCAGTGTGGCAATGCGTACATCTCAACGCTACATCTTTCGACTCTCTTTGCTATAACCATTCCTATGAGAAGACTTTCTACTCATAGTGAATGAACGTATCTATGTTCAGAAAAGTGTAGAAAAGATGGTTCTTCTTTCTACGCAAGACATGCTTTTAAAGATACGCATTTTCTTTTGAATACGTATTTTCTTCTTTGGTGGTTTACTTCCAATATTTCCTTTGAATTTCCTTTTTATTTGGGCAATACGGTGCATTCGACTATTTATAATTAGTATTGTACAGTACTTCCATATGTAAATGATTTTGTTGGGTTTTTAACTCCTTGGCATTTCGTAGTTTTAATTCATTTAAATGCATTTAAGTCACCGATTTCGAACCTGTATCATATGCAGAAACCTGCCAATGCTATGAAATATTTCGCCACCTTGTCATCTTTGATTTTTCCGTCTTGCAAATCCTGAAGATATCATCTCCAGCTTCGAAAGATTTTGTAGCTGATTTAGTGTAATGCTAACATTTTTTCTTTTTCTTTTGGGTAATAATTTGTTATACATCGATTTAAATTTCCTGTCAAACATTAGTTACAATACTGACATCATTGATGCCGTATTAAGGTGAGGAGTCAGTCTATATAATTTTTTTAAACTTTTGGAACCTCACTTATTCCGTCTCTTTCCCGTTAGATTTCTATACCGTTCGTTTGATCTTAGATGATATGTCGGCGTTGTCATTTGTTCAACTGCATAGTGTTTGCAAAAATGTTAAAGTCACTCGAAGTAAATCGCGTGCCATGAACGGACACAATAATATATGGAACTCCAAATCTTGGAAACTGTTCATGAAGAAAATTTACAGTTACAGTGGAAGTAGATCTTCTACACTTTAAATATTTCTGGATATTTCTGTTCAAATGTCTCGCTTAATCAACATGCAACCTAGACCAACGTTTATCTATATTAAGCCAGGTTTGATAAGTTACAGGTGGATATTTTGCCGCTAAAACAAAGTCTCTGCATCAGTTAACCAAATTTTAATTATCCTGATTCATTTTAGGCCAATATACGTAGCCTCTGATAGGAAACAAGAATTACCATTCCTTCAGCTTACATCAGTACTTCATTACAGATAGAAAAAGACATTATTTTCAATAACAATTGTGTTTTTTCTTTCCAACTAACTTACGACAATTATCATTTTCAAAATGTAGTCAAACTACTTGAATTGTATCTTAATGTTCTCCAAATTCACATATTGTACCCTAATTGTGTTACACAAAACACTTTTTATCTCATTTACAGAAATTTTTAAAAAAAAATCAATCACCGTCTCATCTAAGGGTTCCTTAAATTTGGGGATTGCTTTCGACAAAGTATTTCCATGTACAAATCAATTTTATGGTCAATACTCCGTCTTAAAATTATAGGTTAGTAAAGCCGTACCCCAGTTGGTTGCAAACTGTAACCAGTATATGTTGGAATACTTTTTTCTGGAAATAGAAATAATCAATATTTTTTGGAGATCTGTTGAAAAATAAATTTCCTTACGTGCATCATTTTGTGATTTTTTTTTCATAGCAAAAATAATAGCTAGCGTTTCTTTTGAATTTTGACTATAATTTTTTCATCCACTATTAGCGTTCTTGATGAATGGGCAACTGTTTTTTTTTTACAATCCCTAAATTTATATAATATAACTGCCCCAGTATCATAATGACTAGCATCTGATTCTACAATTATTTCTAAATCACGATTGAAATGAGTTAACGCTAATTCAAGTGATAACGTATTCTTTATATCGTCAAGAGTTTTTTGACATTAATCGGACCAATTCAACGCCGTACATTTTTGTAATAATTTATTTAAAGTTGCTCTCTGTTTATGAATGTTTGTCACGTGAATATTGTAATAGCTTGCGAGCTCTATAAATGATTGAAAACTATCAACATTTTTCGAGGTAGGCATATTTTTAATAGAACACGTCTTTGATGGATCTGGATTACACTCATTTACAACAATTAGTTTATATTGTTCTTGAAAAATAGCATTTCTCCTTACTGAATTTGAGTCCGTAATCTTTTATTATCTGGGATTCTTGTATGTTTTCTTAATTTTACCACATAGCTTCGCTTTTTATGATTACGTCGCCCAAATAAATAAGGAAAAAATCTAAACGAGCTAGGATCGTATCCAACACTTGTTGGAAAATGCTAGCTTTTGCTTTAACCCCGATGGTAGCCTTTTAAAACTATATAGGGCCTTGTGTGTGTTAATTGTTAATAATTGTGTATTTTATTCATCCACCTCGAATTTGTATGTGTTTAACAGTTCAATGTTTGAAAAAAAAATCTTTGCCATTTAATATTTTAAATCCTTCTGAGGAAAATAAGGAGTATGTCTGAGGTAGTAGGCATACATTTAAATCTGGATAAAAATTTGCACATAGGCGAAGAGTGTTATTTTTTTTTAATACAGTGTAACCCGAATATAAGATACCCGGATATAAGAGAGATTTTATCTGGTCCCAAATTAGAGCCATACTTACCTAAACAAAATAGACCAAACCCGGATATAAGATACTTATTCTACGGTCCCGACAACTCTTATATCCGGGTTACACTGTATACACTTTTCGAACTCTCCACTCAGAATAATCTATGGGCGAAATAACTCCTAGATATTCTAATCTGTCAAGATTTTTAACGGATTCCACAACTCCAATATAACCACTAGGTTTAGGCTTAAAACAGGAACTACATTTCCCTTTAAGTGAAAAATTTTCGTCAACTTTGAAAGACTTTCGGGGAATACCGTAGTAAAATTATTTTGAATTTTCTTGCAGAATAGATTTAGGAGCAGTTTCAACAAATTACACATTTCCATCCAATTCGCTTCCACTAAGTTCAACGTTTCAGTTTTTATACGAACGCTTTTATCGACACACGAGGCATCCAATGCCACTTTATCTCGAAAACAATTTTCTCTAAGACGCCACATGCAAATTATTCGTTTTCGTTAATGTAGGTTCAACAAATTTTTTTTTCCAATTTTTTCATTAATTATATTACTTCAAATTTATTCATATTGACCTTAAAAATTCTGTACTGAACGTCATTTAGATTTTGACTTGTCAATATAACTTTTACTGTATTAAAAATAATTACATATTTTTTCTTTACAATGATTTGCATTGAATTTGTCTATGAACCAGTCTTTTACATTAGAAAGACATTTTTAAAAATTATTTTGGAACAGTCAATCAACCTTAAAGTGAAGTTCTCAACAGCCTTAATACATATTTGAATGCAGTCACCCTTTTCCTTCTGTTTTATCCTTTGGTCCTAATGTCTGCACTTTTACAATATCCTTTTCTTAATTTTTTCCCTATCATGTCTTAAAATTAGATTCCATTGACATTCTTCTGTCACTGTCAGTAAGATTAATTTTGGACCTTTCTAAAGTTTTCTTAGAATTTGCGATCGAATTTCTGAGCCTTTACTTAAAGTTAATCGATGCACAAGAATTGTAAATTTCAACATATCCGGTGTTGGTTAAGTTTCAATTTTTCGCATTCGTGATTGACAATACAAACATAAGTAACCGAATCTTCGTCATCATATTTTACGAGACTTAAGTATTGCTAATATCTATGAAATAAATCTTTCTCTCTGAAAACTTTTAGACAAAATTAACACAGTTTCACTAAATGTAATATTCTTTGGTCTTTCAGGTAAAATGTAATTACAACATTGTTCGTTCTCTGATGAACATAATTCTTTAATAGCAAACGTATCTTGTTTTCATCTGGCCATGGATTCTTTTTGTTTTAGTTTTCTTGGTATGTTCTGTAATATAAAAAATACCTTCTTCGGGGTTATATAACAATTCGTTAATGGTGTTTACGACCGCCTCAGACCTGAATAAAATTGAAGTACTAGTTTCTGCAACATTTTTTTTCAAACATCTTGTCTGATTTTCCATTGTTTTTAGTGTTCGTGGGTTGTTGTTGTTGTTGTTGTTGTTGTTGCAATAACTGTTTTTGTGGTATTTACTTGACCCCCCCACTGAGTCAGGTTGTGACACAAGGTCACTTTTTAACGTGGGGTCCCGAGTGAAGACACTCGGGTCGCTGGTCTAAGCTCGTCGTAGCGGGTCAGAGCTGGTCTAAGCTAGTCAGCGTTGGTCTTGGCTGGTTATAGCTGGTCCAAACTGGTCAGAGCCGGTCCAAACAAGTAATATCCGTGATACCACCAGCACAGGGACCGGTCCCTGTCACCAGTAAGTATCCGAGCGCGTACAATCCTCCAAGGAGGAATTTACGCGTTCGCAATACCTGTTTTTGTTGTTCCAATAACTGTCTTACCACGATTTTTAAGTCCTCCATATGGTGTGTTTCTCAAATCCATGTTGCACGGAAGTTCAAAAACGATTACAATGTCGGAATTATTATTTTTTTAAAATGTGAATTTCAAACCCTCATTACCACTGTTATGCTGTTCGTATAAGCTAGTTTATTTAGTTAATTTTATTATGAGCAAAACACTAGAATAACATATTAATGAAAAAAAGGTTTAAACTCATAAGGGACATGGATTAACATATATATGATATAATATATATATATATATATATATATATATATATATATATATATATAGATAGATAGATAGATATATATACAATGATAGCGAATACTGTAGTTCCATGCGGCAAGGCATACGACTCAAAGCTACGCCTTGATACCCACTTTACAACCCCTATATCTATTATCAGACAATCCATCCATGGTGAATGAACGAGTCTTTGTAGAGACGTTCGTTCGTCTTTCTAGACATTATTATCACTTGGCAATAACAGGTTTCTTATGAAACATTTTCTGTAATTCATTTCACTTAGATGTGATACATTTAATATGGGTTTCCAAATTTTAAGAACTTTTGAATATGCGGATGGTGTGACAGAGAGCGTTTCGGAATGAGATATTGGAAAGCCGAGTTGAAATTCCCGTCGGATTTGTTGTATTCACTTACGCTGATATAACGTTGATATAGATACGAGATCATCT
The DNA here is from genome assembly GCA_963932145.1 of Acanthosepion lycidas. Lineage (NCBI taxonomy): Eukaryota > Metazoa > Mollusca > Cephalopoda > Sepiida > Sepiidae > Acanthosepion > Acanthosepion lycidas. The sequence continues at coordinate 11,288,216 of OZ010615.1, read as the reverse complement.
CCTCTACCTGGCTATGGGTTAAATAGTACGACATACAACCGGAAAGATCATTTCTATTCACAAAAACTTTGCAATGCAATATTAATTAAAAAAAAATGTAATTCTTCTCCCAATCCCAAATATGTTTCATCTATCTATAAACCTCAAATGATTTATGAGTTGTAACACAAACCAATCAATTATTTATAAATTTTCAAATCAATATTTTTAGTTCAACATTAGGAATGATTTTTTATGAATTTATGAAGTGTAACAATTGCGTAGTATTTTTTCTCACTTAATTGTATGAATAAAGTACAGTTATTTATCAAAATGAACGTCTGAGAGGTTGTCTTTTAACTGTGATACCTACATGTGAATTTCCACAATAGTCCGAATTAAATGCATGAATTCTAAATTTTAATTCCATGGAAAGCATACCACATTACTGTAAGTCGTTTTTGGTGACTTGCGAAAGACATGATAGAATTAATATGATGAAGAGTCATAGTTTGTAAAACACAGCTTGCAAATATATTTCTTATATATTAGGTTGGTGCCAAAATAATGACGTAATAATGTCGTTTTTTGACGTTAAAAACTACGTCAAAAAATGACATTATTACGTCATTATTTGGGCACCAACCTAATAATTCAAGCATAATCGACAGACTCATGTACGCCCGTACGAGGAAACGTAGGGAATCAATAAAAATCACAGAAACCTAACCTAAATGAAATATAAGCTCCTTTAAAGCAGGCGGACAAATCAATTCCCAATACTCGTCTGCTCCTTCTTCCTGCAACTGACGCTCCTGATTAAACCCTGAAATTGATCTCTGGGAAGGTTAAAGAAGTCAAGGGTTCCGTGGATTATTTCAACGTTTAGTTAATATTGATGAGAGTTTTAGTATAGGTGCCTCTGTCGATGCATACCGTTTATAGTGGGGATTGAGGGAGAAATTCTCACCGTTGAAAGATGTTACGCCTTGGGCTTTGAGGATGCGTTAATTACTGGAAGCAGTTTGCGGAATTACGGGTTTAATCCTGCGGTGGACAATTTGCCCATAAGCGAATTGAATGAATTTGACGTAAAGTGATTTTAGTGAAGGACTCGTGACGTGTTTCTGAAAAAGTGTATAGGCTTATATAAACTTATGTATGAGGGGTGTCAGTGTGCATTTAGCTGAGATGAAATAATTTGTTTGCATGTGCGAGCAAAGCTGACAGGTACAAACTTGACTGCCAACGTGATAATCAATAAAGGTATTCATAGTTGTAGGTATAAATCACTCTGCGCTTACGTATTGAACAAATGTATGCAAAATTATATATAGATAAGAATGCAAGCTTAAATACCTAAATATATATATATATATATATATATATATATATATATATATATAAGCAAATATATGGATATAGATCCGACAGTATGAAGAAAAATATACGGAAAAAACAAACAAAAATCCTTATATGCAATTATGCTGTTTTAATGTTAATATGTCAACGTCGGACGTTTCCGTCTAATAAACCATCTTCAGGACATATTCATAAAATATAATTAACATTATCAATTCAACATGACAAAGACGATGGACATAAGAATAAGACTTATCCAAAGATAACTGAAAGTTTTATATGATCAGCGTTCCGTTTAAACATGGTCACGTTGTCGTCATATAAACTTTCAGTTATCTGTTTGGATAAGTCTTGTTCTTATGTCCATCGTCTTTGTCATGTTGAATTGATAATGTTAATTATATTTTATGAATATGTCCTGAAGATGGTTTATTAGACCGAAACGCCCGACGTTGACATTATATTAACATTAAAACAGCATAATTGCATATAAGGATTTTTGTTTGTTTTTTCCGTATATTTTCTTCATATATATATATATATATTAACTGACGAAGAAAAATAACTAGCGATATGTAACAAGATTGACAACTAGTGTTTTATAACTAGTGTTAAGAAAAAAAGAAAAAAAGAAATGCGTACATAAAACGATAATACTGCTGACACAAATTATAAATTTGATAGTGTTTATTGCACATTGTCAGTTTTAGAGCTATATATTTCCGGCATTGTGGTTATGGGAAATAATTTTGATGTATTGTATCCTGCACTTATGAGGAAGACATAAATGCCAAATTGATATAGACAGGAGACTATGTTAAATTACTTTCGACTATTTCTGCCTTGGAGACGTGCACCCTTATTTGTGTTTCTTACCTATCTGTAGTGGTTCAATAATGAACTAATCATCATACAAATACAAGGAAATTTTGCAGAGGTCCCTACCAAATATAAAGCAAGAGATTGGATAGTTTTGCATGCAAGGATAATAAACAAGTTTAGTGACATTGACACAACTTCCAGACATGAAATTGGCTACATTGTCACGCAAAATACGTGACAAGAGTATGGATACAGTGACATTGTATTAATTACCTTTTGAGGAATTAATGAAGTCCGATTTGAGAAATGTGGTACGGCATTCAATACCATGATAAATAATGACAAAAATACATTTCTTAATCGTTACTGTTTTTTGAAGAATTGAAATTAAAGATTAAGTTGAGGTTTAAAATTTCAGCATTGAAATTTTATTCCAGTGATGAGTGAAAGCCTTATAGCACTCCCTTTTAAAACTGATAATTTTATTAAGCTGTACAAATTTTATATGTAAACATTCATGGCACAAGCACATTATTATTAAATCATTTTGCTATCAAATAAGACTTTCATTTTCTTCAAATGGACATTACACTGAGAAAATAACTATATTAGGAAGTAATATATTATACCGTGCAGAAGCTTTAGTTAAATTTAAAAAAAAAAACAATGCAAATTTAAAACATTTTGTTTTATAATTTGTGCCAGCAGTTGTATCGTGTTACATAATCATTTTCTATTTTTTGTTTTTATTAATTATGATCTAACAAATGTTATTAATTCAATAGCCTTTTTATTAATCTTTTACAAGTTTTATCACAGTTTTTACTTATCGAATGCAGTGAAAATTAACATTGTTTTCTTGTGTTGATTTATAATTAGAATTCAGGTTGAATATAATTTCCATTCAGTGTATCTAATATAAACAATATCAACTTTATTTGGATTTATTCTTGAAAGAGTAATGAACTGAAGTCAGTTAAAAATAAAAAAAATTCTGAAATTAGGTATAGCTGTATATATTTTCAGACAATGTTTATAATTAAATGCTCAAAGATATACGAAAGGTAATAAACTCAATTTTGGTGTCGGTACTTATTACATCAAACCTCAAGTTTTGCACCGAGTGTAACGATAATTTTCTAAAATATGTGAAAAAATCTACCCTACCGTGGCATGCATATATTAATTAGAATAGGGGAAATTAATGCATTCACGATTTCACAGATCTAGCGTTAATCCTTCACAATCAGCCTATGAACTCATAACCCGAACTCATGTCTCATATATATAGAGACTAAAACAAAGTACAAAAAAGGTTTTTGTGTTTGAATAAAGTGATATTGTTTTCCTTTTTCTGCGGTCAACTTTATATTCAAAATTATTTTTTCCTTTCATTAATGTTTATTTTTGAAGAGCTAACAAAACCTGATGGACATGCTTAAATGTGATTGATAGCTGAAGAGATATTCAGAACAAAATTTCCGAGCTGCCTTACATTTGTAATCAGCATTAGATTCATCCAACTTTTTCTGAATCCTCTGCATTAGCTTCAGATTGACACCCAAATACACTGTAATGTTCATATTCAACATTCAATCGCGAATATGCATGCCGTTTCTAAAATTGCTGGCAGAGTAAATTGCATCATAGTGTACTTCTTCTCAAATGGTGCCCAACTGCCCCTGCTATATAGTGCACTCGAATAAATAAAAAAAAAACAATGTACATGCACAAAATTAAATGTATAAAATGGCAGCAATTTACACATCATATCATCTCTCTCTCTCTCTCTCTCTCTCTCTCTCTCTCTCTATATATATATATATATATATATATATATATATATATATATATGTATCCACCCTAACACGAATAATCCACCGTCTCTATTCTAACACATCATCATGTGTTGAACGACGTATTAACCAACACTCTTCTAAGAAAATGATATTCGAGAAACATAAAACGGTTTATGATAAAGTTTTTTTAGAGATAGTGGGACAGATCTTCTCAAATTAGTTATGTAGAAGATTATGGTTATTCTAGAAAGAAATACAGAAACAGGTAGATCATATGGTATACACTTTTATTCAATCGATTAGTTCATACTAAATTTTGACATATTTTTTTAAAAATTAATTGATAAACATTTTCCTAAAAATAAATCTTTAATTAAAATGTTCAATCAGAACACTCTAAAACTTAGTTATAGTTGTACTAATAATTTAGAGAAAATAATAAAATCACATAACAATAAAATATTAAATTTATTTAACAATAATAACCTTAATGCTAATGCTGTTCTTAATTTGTCCCGGAGAAATAATCTATGTAGTTGTAGAAATTCCGACCAATGCCCTTTATCTAACAAGTCCTTAACGAAATCCCTTTTAAATATATGTTCTATTTCATCAACTGGAAATCCCAGGATTGTAAAAATATATATTGGGAGCACGATGAATACTTTTAAAAAACGTTTGTATCATCATCTCATCATTTACTCATGCTGACAAACGAAGTAGGACTTCACTTTCTAAATAGTTTTGAAAATTGAAAGAGTAAAATAAAACACCTAAATTGAATGGAAAATTCTAAAACAATCAAGAATATGTAAATCCGGGACTTACCCGAGTTTCCTTTGTGTAAAAGAGAAAATTGAGATAATTAAACACTTGAATAGCGAACAATTTTTAAATCAGAGATACGAAACTACGTTGAATTGCAGGTATATTAAGGGATTAACCGTACAATCTTACTAAACATTATAACTCAATAATCACTACTCTTATGCTATATTAACTTTATATAAACATTTTAATGTTATCCTTGTCGTTTATTCTTAATTAAGGTATTAAATAGATTAGTATTCGTAAATTACTGGTAGTAAGATTAGCTGTGAATTGGTTTATAATTATTTTACTGGTGATGTTGTTTGTTAAAAGTTTTAATTTAAAATGAATATATAAAAGTCATATAAATGTTTAAAATTTATTATGTAAATTTCATAAAAAATGATTTAAAATTATTTTAATTTTTAATTTATAATAAATACTTAAAAGTTATATAAATGTGATGTGGGTGCCAAAGTTTGGCCCACAGAAGTGAAACACGGAACACGGATTAGATGTAAGAAAGATATATTAACAACAGGTTACAGAGATAGTGTAAGCAGAGCTTAGTATAAGTTAGTGTCCAACACTGGTAGTCGTACGAGACTCTCTGTGTCACTCTCTGTCACTCTCCATCACTCTCTATCACTCTCTGTAGAGTGCTATGTCGCCTACTTAATATAGGCTGGAAGAGTCTATTGTGTAGGTAGTTTCCGGTCTCACAATACCCCCCTTTCCAAAGAGTTTTCTTTTTGAAAAGGAGAGAAAAAATAAAACTGTTAATACTTTTTCCTCTTGGGATTTACGTCGAGCGGTTGAGTAAATTTCCTTTTCCTTCCTGAGCATCGCACTTCAGGAGAGACTTGGGGCATGTCGAGATCGAAATGATCGAAAATTACGTCGATCGGCTCTTCACAAGTATTTTGTAGTGATTCCTTCAAACGGCATTTTCTGATCTGGTTCCAATGGCGTTTGTGAATTTTTCTCGGTCCTTGGAACATATATACCAGTTCGCCAATTCTCTGCTTTATGGTGCCCACTTCCCAGAATGTCATATTGTTCTTGTACGCCTTGAAAAAGACCCTATCGTCAGGATTGAAATATTTCCTATGATCGATACGGTTTTTTTCTAACTTTACTTGCCGTGGAATAGGTTTGTCGAACACAGACTTGATTTTCCTTGCGAACATTGTTTCTGCAGGCGAGCTTCCCATAGGCGTGTTCGGATTAGGGGTTATCCGATACACCCGCAGAAATTGTTGCAATGCTCTATCTGTCGGTGTGCCTAGTGCCTTTCTTAAAGCCCTTTTTAAAGTGTCCACGAACCTTTCGGCCTAGCCATTTGACCTAGGGTGGTACTGAGGCGTTGTAACGTGGTCCACCTGATATGACTTGCAGAAGTCTCTAAATTCACCTGATGTGAATTGAGTGCCATTATCAGTAACTATACAATCTACGACGCCAAAACGCGCGAATAGCTCGTGTAGAAATCCGATTATGCAGTTTGTGGTTGGTCTTTTACATTGTAGGACCTCAGGCCATTTTGAGTGGTATCCACAACAATGAGATAGTACATGTTGTCCATAGGCCCTGCAAAATCCACATGAATTCTTTGCCAAGGATGATTTGTTTTGGGCCATGGTGTGCACGTCGTGGTTGGAGCTTTTGCTGCAAGTGCGCATCCTTTGCATGATTCTATCATGTCTGCTATGTCCTTGTCCATGTTTGGCCAATAAACGTAGTAGCACATGAGGCTTTTCGTACGGTTCTTCCCCGGATGTCCCATGTGAAAATCCCTGAGGATTTTTCTTTGTAGGCTGTTTGGAATCACTATGCGGTCATTATATAGTAGGACATCATCGCAGAGGGAGAAAACTTCAGGCACATTGAGGTTTCTGTTTCGAAATTTGCTTTTTATGGATTGAATGAATTCATCCTCTCGAGACTCCCTTTTTATGTCGGCCAAAGTAACTGGGAGCTCTCTTATGGTACTCACGATCATGTTTTTGATTTCACAATTTGTCCTTAGAGTAGCAATGACGGAGTCTTCAAAGACTTCTGTATTTTTTGGAATGAGTCGCGATAAACTGTCTGCATGTCAAATATTTTTGATTGTTAGGAACTCTATCTTGAAATTATAGTTTAAGAGAATCGTTCCCCAACGAAGTAGTCTATTTGCAGTATAGACTGGCAGACCTTTTTTAGACTCAAAAATTGTAATCAGAGGTTTATGATCTGTCTGCAATATGAACCGTCTACCATGTGGATATCTGTGAAACTTTGTCACAGCGAATATTAACCCTAGAGCCTCTTTCTCTATTTGAGAATATTGTTTCTCAGCTGGAAGTAGAAATCTTGATGAGTGAGCCACTGCTTTTCGCGAACCGTCGTATGCCGTACGAGCTTGCATCACTTGCGACTATGATGTCGAGACTAGGGTAGAAATGTGTGAGGGAGAGGTCTGAAGTAAGAGTTTTCTTGATCTTCTCGAATGCGTCTTAGCATTCTGGGGTCCATGACCATGGTATGTCTTTTTTTAAAAGTTGGTTGAGAGGCCCTCTCAAATTTTGCATGTTCTTAGTAAAAATTAGCTAGGCCGAGGAACCTTTGTAACACTTGAACGTTATCTGGGGCCGGCATGTTTCTGATCGCGATGGCTCTTTCTGGATCCGGCCGACGTCCATCTTTATTTATGATGTGTCCTAAGTATTTAATCTCTGGTAAGAAAAAGTTATACTTTGCTTCCTTAACCTTAAATCCGTATTCTTGTATCTTTTCGAATACGTTTATTATATGGTTCCGGTGCTCTGCCGTAGTTTTACTAGTAACTAGTATATCATCCAAATAGGCTGTTGCGTAGTCAAGATCGCTCAGCATGACGTTCATGACCTGCTGGAAAATTGCAGGTGCAACCTTTACTCCAAAAGCCAGCCTGTTGTATTTGTACAACCCTCTATGGGTGTTTATGCAGAGAAATTTGGAACTTTCTTCTTCCACCTCTATCTGAAGGTATGCGTCCGAGAGGTCAATTTTAGAAAAAAAAAATTCCACCATTGAGTTTATTGAAAATTTCTTCAGGGCTTGGGAGAGGATAGTGGTGATCTTGCAAGGCATCGTTTAACCCTGTGGAAAAATCTGCGTATACTCGTATTTGATTGGACTTCTTTTTTACGTAGACCGTAGGCGCTGCCCACTCGCTGAATTTTTTTTTTTTTTTGATAGAATACCTGCTTGTTCGAGTCTATCTAACTCTTTATTGATTTGCTCTAGAGCAGCGAAATAGACATTCCGCTTCTTTTTGAATACCGGTTGTGCACCGTCCTTCACCTTGAACTTAGCTTTCATTATAGTACATTTCCCAAGGCCGCCAGAAAATACCTGGGGAAATTGTTATTTTAGTTCCTTTTTTAGATTTACCAAATTGGACGTTCTACTTTGAATCTTGCGACAAAATGTACTCATTGGGCAATCCCAAAGATTGAATTTTTCTATTCAATCAGTTCCAAATAAGTTGTCTGAAGTTTTTAATACGTAGGCTTTGAGCTTTTTGGTAACTCCATTTAGTGTTACTGTAAGTATTACCTCGCCTAAAATGTTAATATTTTCGCCAGTTATGGATTTTGCTGTTTTATCCGTTTTTAATAAGGTCGGCTTGTTCAATTTTCGCCAAGTACGCCAGTTAATGGTTGAAATATCAGAACCCGAGTCATGCTGGAATTTAATGGACTTATTGAAAATATCCACAGTTACATATTTTCTTAAATTCCTATCAACAATATTGTCAGATTGAGCTTGCCTAATTTTATTTTTGGGTTTTCTGGTTCTGTTGGCGTACCAGCACGAACTTAAAGTATGCCCACTTTTATTGCAATTTTTGCAATATGTTTTGTTCTTAACTGGACAGAGTTTCATCCAATGCCATTTACCACAATGGTAACGGTTTCTTTAACTTATTTGGGTTTTGGTTACTGCGGAATTTAGGACATGAGATTTGCCTTTTGTCTTTTTGAGGGGAATAGGATGTAGACTTACTTCTGATTTTATTAATCTGAGTCACACCCGATCCCTCGATAGTGTTTGAATCACGCTTTACAGATATTACTCTTTGTCAGTCCTCTGCCAGTTTTTGGAGAGTCAACCCTTGTTCGTTCTCAATCTTAGTCAGTACCCGTCGTCTGACTTCGGAGTCTTCTGCAGATACTAGACCTTGTGCGAAAATTAAGCACTTAAAATCATCGGCAGTCAGATCGGCTAGTTTAAAATCATTACAGAGCTTGTTTACCGATGCTACAAACGATAGAAAATCTTGCTGGCTGTCTTTGACTGTGTCCAGGCATTTCCAATGTTTGTGGAACAAGGTTGTGTTAGGCCCGAATAATTCCGATAGTAGCTTAATCGTCTCTGAAAAATCCAAGTCAGTCGTTTTCTTGGGTAGTATCAAGTCTATGAACCCACTATGTTCTGTAGTTCCCAGTTTTCTCAATAGTAGACGTACCTTTTTTTTATTGTTCACAGTCTACGTTGAAAATATCTTCGTAGCGCCTGTAAAAAGTCTGGAACGCTTTGTCTTCCTTTGGTACGTATTCAAAGGTTTCCATTGAATTGTAGATTATGCTCTGGGAGAATATTGTATCTTTTTCAGAGTTTGAGCATTTAATGCATCTACGAGTAATTCTTTAAGTTGTTTCTGTTTCTGAAGAGTAATTTTTTTTGGAATTCCGTTTGTTGTTTATGTAATTCCAAAAATAGTTGTTGTTGTCTTTCTTCTGATTTTTGTTGCTGCTCCAAATTTAGTTTTAACATTTGGGCAACTACCTTTTGCAAATCTTCCATATTTAAAAATGACAGCTCTATTTTGTTGCTTTGAAACACGTGTACTAAGAGGAGGTACACAAAAAAATCTTGGTAGATTTGTCCCTTTTTTTTTCTTTTACAGAAAAATTATATGGACAGCCAATAGTTAAACTAAACTGATTATGTGTGTTTAGCTTTTTTTCCCCTTGGTTCCGTTAATTTTAACCTAATTGAATAATTTTTCACCACACTTATGTATTTTTTTTTTTTATAGAGGTACTAAAAAAAGAAAACTCACCTCAGTGAATTTGAGGGGAGAATAATTTTATGCCCGAGTTCAACTCAGTTACATAAAAATTTTTCGATAGTTTTTTCCGAAAACCTAAGTACAATGGTAATGCTTGATCTTGTGTTGTCAGTTTTTTTACGAACAACTGTTTTTTTTTCTGTGTGTGTGGGTGTGTAGAAATCGTTCTCGTATTGGACAGACTTTGATATTCCGTAGATGTTGAATCGCAAGTTTGTCAATGGCGTTTGGTATTGGAATATATGTAGACGCTGGGTGTTTAGCTTTTAAATCGCTAATGTATTAATACCAGCTTAATTTAACGTTCAACACTGCTTTGGGAACGCGTGGAGTTTGTGTATTTTTTCGAGTACTGTCGCTATTGATACGGTGAGAAGGAAATTCTCGAATCTTCTCTGTCGCCACTGTTGTGGGACTGGCAAGGTATTGCGGTTTTTCGACGTGAATGCGTTTCTAGAATTCTTCGTCGACCAAGATGTGGGATTGGTAAGGTATTTAGGTTTCGCCGTGAGTGCGTTTCTAGAATCCTCGTCGCCATTGATGTGGGTGCCAAAGTTGGGCCCACAGAAGTAAAACACGGAACACGGATTAGATGTAAGAAAGATATATTAACAACAGGTTACATAGATAGTGTAAGCAGAGCTTATTATAAGTTAGTGTTCAACACTGGTAGTCGCACGAGACTCGCTGTGTCACTCTCTGTCACTCTCTATCACTCTCTATCACTCTTTGTAGAGTGCTACGTCGCCTACTTAATATAGGCCTGGAAGAGTCTATTGTGTAGGTAGTTTCCGGTCTCAAAATAAAATGTTTAAAACTTAATTTGTATTCTAATTTATAATGTAAAGTTTATATACTTAAGTATTTTTTTGTTTGAATATGTTTTTTCTTCTTAAAGTGTCTTTTATTTACATGTTTAATTTTGTTTGAATATGTGATTTCATTCAATATGCCATAAAGTTTGAGTTGCTATATTGTATCTGAAATATGTCTTCTATCTTCCCGCGTAATATTCCCGTTCAATTTGGATTTCTTCATCTTAACGTGTCTTTATTGGCTAAAATCGGTATCAACACCCTCACATATCTTATTCTCTCTACTTTTCCTTTTTATCTGTAACATTGGGATATATTGATTTCTTATTTTCTTTCTTTGTTTACTTTACTTCAATTTTTTTTTTCTTTCTTTTACTTTTATATATACTTTTCCTTTTTTTTATATATTTTTTTCTATGTCCTCTAAGGAAATTTTTTTTTTAAATTTAAAAAGAAGTGATGTTTCATAAATTGTATTTTTAAATAAAATCGTTTATTACTACTATAGTTAACCGCCTGACAAGACGTAAGTGGACGTCGAAACAAATATGCATTTTTATCGCGGTAACTTTCATCTTCCAATATAACAGTTTATAAAAAATATGTATTGCTCTCTCTCTCTCTCTCTCTCTCTCTCTCTCTACAGATATATATATATATATATATATATATATATATATATATATATATAGATAGATAGATAGATGATTTTGTGCCTATATTTTAAGTAAAAGCGCTCAAAGTTTTAAATATAATTAATATATGAAAACATATACATGTTGCCGTTGGGGACATTATTTTGGGCGTCTAAATATTGATATTTTTTCGCAATATATTATAATTTTTTCGTCATGGTACCTCTAAATTTTATGCGATCCTGGCATGAATATCCTACTGCATGTTTTCTAAGGAAAATGCGAAAATAAGTGAAGATAATTAAAGTTTTATATATGCCACAGGTTTATTTGCGAATCGTGATCATGTTAAAGAAGATCCCTGGGGGATTGTCTAAGACCGTTTCATCTCGTATATGATGGCTTCGACTGATATATAGATAGATAAAAAGATAATTGCCTATATCATATTATCTTTGGAATTGCGAACGAACTGTGATATATTATAATTTTGGAGGAAAATAATTCATGTTAGTGATAAAAAAATATATAACTTCCTGTTAAAAAATATAGTTGTAGATGTCACGCTGAATGTTCAATATATAAAGAAGTCAGTAGTAACAACTGTATTACTCTGGTGACAATTTCAGAATAAGGATCTCGAAAGAAGCAAAAAAGACTGAAATTGTAAAAATATTTTAGTTAGATAAATAATTCGGTAGAAATTGATAGATGATTTTCAGTTGTATACCGGCTATCGCGTTCGTGAAACATTCTCCCACAGAGCGTTCCAAACCTGCCAGAAGGCGCCATTTTTATTAATATGTCTCTTGAAGACGTATTTCACACGGTTTAAAAAATCTATATCACATTAGAAATTTGGAGGGATATATATTTTTAATCTCTGTGATTTCACTTATGAAGTATTTTATTTCAATAGTGTTACTTTAATCACCGAAATATTTGTATATTAATAAGATTATAAATTTATTTTTAATATTATTAATAATTCCCGAATCTTTGTAATAATTTTGTGTTAAACATTTTTAAATTCTGAGAATTTGTTGATATATATTACGAAGAAAATATTTCTGATAATGCTATCAAATACTGTAGTGTTACCTCGCTGATGAATAGAATACTTCTAGTAACGGAAATATAGGGGTACCCCAAAAAACGGGAATTTTTAAACTGCGTATTGCCGACATGAGCAAGTGGCAACACTGCTAGACAGTGACATAGAGCAAGTAAACATTTCGCTATTTAGAATTCAAGATGAAATTCACAGTATCCCAGCTGATATATTGCAGCAGTCAATGAGGAATTTCAACAGCAGATTTCAAGAATGCATTCGTACAGGAGGACGCCATCTACAGGACATAAATTAAAAAAATTGCAAATTCCATTATTGTTTGTTAAATGGCATGTTTTTAGGTTTCAATTACTATGAATAAAATATTTTTCTTCCATCACTCTTGGTTTTATTGGATTGTTAAAAAATTCCCGTTTTTTTGGTCACTCTGTATGATTTTGTAGAAAGAGGACAAGAGTACCATAGACCGAATATGTGAGCAACTGAGAAGTTTTATTAGAAAAGAAATGGACGAAAAAGGACACATATTAGAATCAGAAAGTGACAATTGCTATTTCAATGACACATAATGAGGAATGAACATTTGACACCCACTGAATATATTGAACGTAAAAAGGGTTGGGCGAAATATCTAGTAACCTACCTAACGAGCTAGTGAATTTGGATAACAGAACAGAAATAGGGTGAGATAATAAAAAGATAATACAAAGACAAATATTGCAAAGTGCTACAAGAGATCGGAAATATATGATGAAAATCATGATCGTTTCCGTTATAAAGAAGCACGTTATATAGAAGAATATTAATAAAAAATATTTAAAAAGAAATATAGGAATACCAGGAAAAACATGAAAATAATAGTGAAAATATTAGTCATGATAATGATTAAAAAAATCATTATCATAAACATAATGAAAATCTACTATAAAGAAAACGATTTAATCATTAACAAGCGTTAGTTGATTTTATTCCACATTGTACTGTTAAATATTATTGTTATGGTCCGCTTCCTTGTACCACGGTGATAATCCAAGGTAGAACCAATAAAGAAGAACTCGAAAACAGATATGAAATAACACAGATATATTACAAACAGGAATATATACAGAGAAGTAGAAAGTGTTAGTACGAATAATCGAGTTTTAGTAGGGAGAACAATGTAGTCTCGACCAGTATCACTATTCCAATGTCTTGAAGTTTCGGACTGCTTCTGACTTGACTCTTGACTCGACTTGAACTACTGACTCCTGAGGCGCAGTATATATTAAATATGGAATAGTCCATTATTATTATTATGGGTAAGATCACATTACAATTATCCATCTCGTGTTGCTCATGACACGTTCATCAAATGCTAAATATTAGATGAGTATTAAATGATGTTCTTTCAGCATTCCAATTGAAGTGAGCCTATTTAATTAATAACAACTACATATAGAGGATATTACATTGTCTAACATAGCATGTACAATGGCTGAAAGGGAATGTATACCTATTTCAGCTAATAGGCAATCCTACTTTAGAAATTCTTCAATTTTCCATCAACTTAAATATATTAGCTTATAAAGCAGCTTTTAAAATTCATGTCTGTCATTTTCAGAGATTCACCTCGACCACTTTATACACTTGAGTGGTTTTATTTTTTCAATAAAAGACACTGGAAAATGCATGATTCTGTCGTAACCCCCTAAACACAAAACGTTAAAATTACTAAGGAAGAAACATACACGAATATGGATAGACTGAGAGACGCATCTGTTTTCTCTTATAATCTTGCATATTTCAATAGGCAATAACTAATTGTTCGCTTGACGAAATGCAATGTCATATACGTCTTTTAAACAAAAATTAAAAGTAAATTAACTACTTTAATATTTTCAAAGCTTTGTTTAATCTTTAGGTCGACAGTCTTCTTTCAACAGACTGACTCCACCTTATATTTAAAATGTTTCACGTCATTATTCTTTGGAAAAAATATTGCATAATATATTTTCTTCGTTTTCCTTTCTATATATTTACATATTATTTTTTTTTGTCTTGCATCCTTCCTTATAAACTCGTTGTTTAAAACTCGTATTATTCATGTTCAGCTTCCTTGTTCTGCTAAAATAAATCATGCAAACACCGTTTTTTTTTTTATTATATTTCTCACTTTCTTTTATACGTTCTTTTTTCTATTGCTTCTTCCATTGATGCAAATTGCATTTTCATTTTCCTGCGTTCAACTTCCTTTGTTTTAGTTTTAACTATATTATTTTATTGTTATGACATATTTTCGTGTGTATTCATATTTCTTCTTTGCTTCATTCCTAATATCCAGATATTTTGGCTTCGTAACTATATCGAAAGTATTTTCAACAATAATGAAGAGAGTGTAGTGGTGCTGTAAGAATTGTTGGCTAAGGTCACCGTGAATATAATCAAGAAGGAAACCTGTGTTCTTGTAAAACAGCACCCCACATGAATCATGTACAATAAACACGAGAGAAAAATAATCAAGCTCAGTGAACATTAATAAAATATTGTATTAACAATGGTATACAAATTTCAACAATAAGTATAAAGAAAGTTGCTTCCCTTTTTCCGTAATAAAAACGGTAAGTTTAGCTAATTAATGTTGAGTACAATATTGAATGTTATTTAACTACAAAGTTCAATTAAGACCTTAGCTAAATAAAGAATAGTTCCACAGTGTTTTATCAGTGTAGAAAGATGTAATGTTCATGAGTGATATCAATAAGAATTAGTATGATTACTCGAATGAGTAATAATTAAGAATTAAAATGTCAATATAGCACCGTGCCTTATTTTCCAAGAATTGAACTGATACTGGCTGTTGACTACCAGCGAGAAGATTTATATAGGTACGAATAGGCTCCAGAGAGCTTGGCGCTAAAAATATAGAAAATATACTAAAATATGCGATTGGTCAGGAAATTGACCAATCCGTGATTTTAGAGAAAAATTCGAATTACTTGCGATGGTTAAATTGTCATATAATAAGTATCATATATTTATGAACCAATGACATTAAAGAACGGGAAGGTGTGGCACATGTAAGTGATTCCCACAAGAGATTTGCTCCCTATCAAATGCATAGTTATTAAAAATGCAATGCATTTGGCGCTTAATATTTTAAAAATTTAGTTATTATTTTTCCTCAAAAGTCAGCAGCCTTACATTTGATCTCTTCAAATTGATGATATTTCAAAGTTTTCCTTTTATATAAAACAAGTTCGCATTCTATTAATACATGGATCATCAAATAATAGGTTTATTGAGTGAAAAATATTTTTTCGAGAGACTGTTAACAGAAATCACAGATTTATATTGACTAAAGTAACATCTACGCCCCATTATTAGTTTTATTCTGTTTTAATATTTATTTATTTGCATAGCTATAATTAATATCTCAATGTATAAGCTAAAACGTTATTGGGAATTATCATTATTATTTTATTTCATTTCATTTCTGATGTTTACTCATTTCTTTCTGGATCCCACCCAGAGACCTAAGACTAGAAATGGCATCATGACATTTTCCACTGAAAAAAAAATACATAAATAAATCCCATCGTAAAGTGTCGGCTGTACTCGTGGGAACAATTTTTGTATTTCTTTAAAGCATGGGCTTCCAGGGATCCCTTTAATTTGTCTACTGAAATCTTTTCCAATCAATCCAAGTGCTCCAACTACAACAGGAATTGTTGATGTTCCCATGTGCCACATTGTTGAGATTTCGATTTCAATGTCTTTGTATTTTGATAGCTTTTTGAAGATCTTCAAAGATACATTGTAGTCTGCATGGGCTGCCATTTCAATAAGGCGGCATCTTTTTATATGCGATCTCTAATAACAATGTCTGTACGGTTAGCTTGCATTGTTCTGTCAGTGTGTATTGTGTAGTCCCATAAAATTGTAACAAGTCCTATTTCCGTAACCGAGTATAGGTGATGTTCATACCACTTCCTTTCAGTTTCTTTTCCGTAGAAGTTACAGATTTTCCAGTGCAGATAATAGCCAACTCTGTCATTCCGGGTTTTATATTCAGTGGGTGACAATACCGTGCAACCTGATACAAGATGATCGATCGTTTCTGGGTAATTATCACAGAACCTGCATTTTGGGCTAACACTATATTTTACTATGTATGCTTGATAAATTCGGGTTAACAAGCACTGATCCCGTACAGCAAGGATAAAACCTTCCGTTTCAGCTTTTTACCGTGCACTACATAGCCACTGATGAGTACGGGGCTTGTCTACATCAACTTCTTTGGTACGGGCAGAGTATTGGCCATGAAGCGGTTTATCTTGCCATTGTTACTGTATCTGGTCGGTTGCATTTGTTTTTGCTTTCTTTTTTATGTACTTTGCAGCTTCTGTCGGTGTATTGTACTTTACTTGTATTTCTGCATCAATTTGAAACTCCATTCTGAACTTTTTAGTTTCTTTTATTAGGGAATGACGGCGCTTACTACTTTCAATTTCTTTGACAGATATCAACATCAAGTTTTCCGTGGTTTCGAGGTATCTTGGAAGTCCAATTGTTGTAGTTTTGTAGGACAATTCTAGTTGAACTAATCCTCTGCCTCCTTCGGATCTGGGCACATACAAACAATCAACATCAGCTTTAGGATGATGCATGCGGTTTCAAGTGAGAAGCTTTCTCGTTTTGACGTCCATTCGCTTAATGTCAGCTCTGGTCCAATTAAGGATGTTAAAGCTGTATTGCACCAAAGCGACAGGCAAGGTGTCTATGGCTGATATTCTGGTTTTTTTTTTAGTTCAGCTCAGTATTTAGTACCAGACATACACGCTTGTAGTACTCCTTTCTTACCTTCTCCTTCATCTGGGTATGTTGTGTACCATCTCTTTTGCTAATTCCTAGGTACTTATAGGCTTCGTCTTGTTCCAATTCCCTAATCTTTGTGACAAAATCTAAATCTATTGAGGTTGTTTCTATAATTCTCCCTTTCTTGAATGTTACTTTTACACATTTACCTAATTCGAAGTCCATACCTATGTCGCCACTGAAACATTTTACAACTTTGAGGAGGTCCTTAAACTCATTGTCGTTTTTGGCAAAGAGTTTGAGATCATCCATGTAGAGTAGAATATTGTTTTTGTCTAGTTTGTAACCATAGATACTGTTGTTCCGTTCATGCGTAAGGAGGATTAAGGACAAACAAAACAGAAGTCGTGAGTGAGAGTCTCTTTCAAAGTTTCCGCGTCGGATATTCAGATGGTTGGAGATGGGAGTACCTCTGGTGTGAATTAGGTATAATGTAGTATTTGGCATTCCCATACTTCACTGAAGAAACTTTGCTACCACAGGGGAAACTTTGTACAATTCCAAAGTCTTAATGATTCAATAGTGTGGCACACTATCAAAGGCTTTGCGATAATCAATCCATGCTGCGCTAAGATTTCTTCAATGTCTCCTCAAATTTTCCAGGATCATTTTGTTTATCAGGAGTTGATCTTTGCAGCTATATGAACCTCTCCTGTATCACTTCTGTTCCAGTGGAAGAATTTTATTTGCTTCGAAGAAAGAGTAAGTTCGGTTCGTCAGAATAGACGTGATCAAATTATACGTGTTGGATTGTGTTATTGCCTGAAATTTTTCGGTTCACCTGTTTCACTCGTTTTTAGCATGAGATATGAAATGCCTTCAGTGATCCAATCCGGGATTTTATCAGAATTATTTACAAGCGATGATAGAGATTTTTCAAGGAATTTATGGATTGATGAGAGATGATGTAGCCAGAAATTGAGCACTTTGTCATTTTCTGATGAACTCCATTTTTGGTAATTCGTTAGAGTTTGCCTAACATCATTTGTGGTGATATTTTCCCAATCTTGCAGAGCTGTATCCAGCATTTGTTTTTCTCCATGTTGGATCCATTCTGCACTTGGATTATATTCCTTTAGTCTGCTCCAACTATTCTCCCAAAATGTTTGCATATTGTCAATAGATGGTGGCGTTTTGACATGCATAGGTGCATTTCCAATTTCCCTGTAAAAGTTTCTTAATGTCCGTTTGGAATATTTTATTTTGGCGATAAAACCTGCACCGTTTTTGGTATCGTCTTGTTCTCTGTGCCTTTAACCGAAGATTTTGCTTCAGCATTTACTTGATTGATGTCATTTCAATTAGGGATTTACTATTTTGTTACCGCTTCTTCTTCTTCTTCTTCTTCTTCTTCTTCTTCTTCTTCTTCTTCTTCTAATTATTATTATTATTATTATTATCATTTTTATTTTCTTTGCTTTCTGGCGTTTACACATTTCTTTCCGGGTCCCACCCAGGGACCTAAGGTTAGAAATGGCATCATGACACTTTTCACTGACAAAAAATAAATAAATAAATAAAAAAAAAATAATTACATAGATAAAGCCCTTCGTAAAGTGTGGGCTGTACTTGTCAGGACAATTTTTTGTATCTCCTTGAGGCATGGGCTTCCAGGAATCCCTGCAATTAGTCTACTGCAATCTTTTCCAACCAGTCCTAGGGCTCCAACTACAACAGGGATTGTTGATGTTCCCATATGCCACATTTTCGAGACCTCTATTTCAAGGTCCTTGTATTTTGACAGTTTTTTGAATATCTTCAAAGATACATTGCAGTCAGCAGGGACTGCCATTTATTATTATTATTATATTTTCTTTTGGTTTCTATTGCATTCTCTTTTCTTTCCGTGTTCCAGCCATAGACTTAAGATCAGAAATAGCATCATGACATTGTCCACTGAGCAAAAACATCACACACATTTTACATATACAAAAGATATTCATAAGGTCTGAGGTGTTCTTTTACGCCTGGACTACCAAAGATTATTTCAATGAGTTGGTCAATGTTTTCCAGTCAAATCTCAGATTTTAGAGATTTCGATTTCAAAGTCCTTGGTCTTTGATAGTTTTTTTTTGAAGATCTTCAAAATATGTTGCAGAAAGCATAATCTGTTTTTTGGCCTCTAACTAAGCTGTATCGGCGACTAGCTTTGATTGCTCTGTATGCGTTTATTGTAAAGTCTCATAAATTTAATACCGGTCTATCTCCGTAACTGGGTCTGGGTAGTGTTCATACCAATTTCTTGCAATTTCTTTTCCGTAAATTGCGTATTTTCTAATGCCGATATTGGCCCAATCTGTCATGCCTGATTTTATATTCAGTGTGTACCAATGCCGCGTAACTTGATACAAAACCAATTGTTTCAATCAGAGAATTTGCATTTTGATCAAACAATTTTCATTATGTATGCTTGGTAATTTCTCGATAGCAACTATTGCTCCTGTGCAGTAAGAATAAAACCTTCGGTTTCAGCTTCCAACCCCACACTACGTAACCACTGATGGGTACGGGGTTTGTCTACATCAACTTGTTTAGTACGGGCACATTATTGACCATGAAGATGTATATTTACCAATCATCTCTGCATTTAGTACATTGCATCTGCTTTTTCTTTCGTTTTTTAGGTTCTTTGTCATTTTAACAAGTGTATTATGGTATACTTACACACCCACTTGAAATTTCCTTTTGAATTCTTTGGCTTTTTGTAATACTGAATGAACTAATAATCTTTCATAGTCACAGATCACCATCCAGTCCTCTCTAGTTTCCAGGCATCTTTGAAAACCGATAGTTGTGCTTTGGTAAGGCAGTTCTAGTTGAACAAATCATCTACGTCCTTCGCATCTTTACACATAAACGATTAACATCAGCCTTGTGATGTTGCATGCGGTGGCAAGTGAGAAGCTTTCTCGTTTTGAAATTCATTCGCTTAATATCAACTACAGTCGAATTATGTATGTTGAAACTATATTGCACCAAAGAAACAGCCAAAATGTTATGGCTGATATCCTGTCTTGTGAATTCATGTCTGTATTAAATATTAGACGCAAACGCCAGGAGTATACTTTTCATAATTTATCCTTCATTTGGGTTTGCTGTATTTCATCTTCTTCACTGATTTTTAGATATTTAGAGATTCTTCTTGTTCCAGATTCCTAATTTTTGTGAAAAAATCTAAATCTATTGAGCGGGTTTCTGTAATTTTCTCCTTTCTTGAATGTTACTTTTGACTATTTATTTAATCCGAAACCCATACCAATAACATAAAACATTTTTAGAAAATTTAAGAGACCCTTCAACTCATTTTCGTCCTTGTCAAAGGGTTTCCCATCATCCATGAAGAATAGCTGATTAAACATTTGTTCCCATTGTGTCTATTTTTATTACAGTTTAGTCCAAGCGGAAGTGGTATTAAAGAATTATATTCATTTGGGTTGCTCCAAATATCCTTCCAAAATGGTTTTATTTCTTCAGTAGATGGTGGCTTTTTGAACATCTATAACAGCTTCTCCAATTTCTCAGCTAGAAATCTTTAACTCCGTTTTGGTATACATTAGTTTTTCGATAGAACCTACAATGCTTTTCATATCGACTTATTCTATAATTGAAGTTTCTGTTTAAATATTTCCTTGATTGGTGGAATTATATTTACTGCCTTATTATATTTCTGCATGATCCTCTGTCTTTTCCGTGTTGAAAGATTTTTAGTCTTGAAATCTCATCTATCGATAACATACATTTGATTTTCTCATTTTCTCGCTTTAAATTAGACTTCCAAGTAGGCACTCTTTGTCTCTTGTTTAATCTTTTATTTATCTTAATATGAACTTTTCCACTAGCTTCCAAAACTGTTTCATCATTATTTAAATCTTTGATGTTTTCTTGTGGTCTGTCCGTTAATAATGTTTGCAATGTATCGTTATTTTTTTATCTTTTTATTTTTTTCGTTATTTTTGCACAATATGTTTATTGGAATTTGTCATATGAAATTTAGCAAGCCACTCCCTTTCTGTCATTTGTGTCCAAGTTACATTGCTGATCATTTGAATGATGTGATTTTTTGCTTAGGTGATTGCAACTTCGGCGATGCCAACAATTTTTGCTCTAATGTCGTTTGATTCATCTTTATTAGTGACAATCTGAATCAGAGCAATTCTTTTTGACGCAGATAGATTCTTCCGTCTTATTTCCTAGAGATCATTATTTCGTGTCTCATTTGTTTTGATTTGTATCCCACCTTCTGTCATATCATCTATTTCTACTACTGCTTCTTTTTTCTTGGGATTATGTCTGATTGTACTATATCATATAGTTAGTGCCATTTTTTGTATTTGATATATTTTTTAAATTTCGTATGATGTCCCTGCTGGCTTTGGTAAGAATATTTGGATCGAGAAATGGTCTTATTTTAATTCCTACCAGATATCTCCATATTTGGTATGTCTGATCCTTAATGTTCTTTTATGGATTTTAGGGGGTTTTAAAAAAAGTTACCATGACTTATTTATAATCTTCACAATTCTATTACGTTATAAAACATTATAAACTTAATAATCTTTATTCGACTAAGTTTATTTTGTAATAAAGGTGTTCCTCAGCGCTCTGTCCTTGGGCCTAGGCTGTTTCTAATTTTCACAAATGACTTTCCTGGTGTCCTGGTTTCTCAACCCGGTATGTATGCTGATGTCACAACTATTTACTCTCCTATCCCAAAAGTAAGTCTAGACTGTTCGAAGGTCAAATTGACAGCTGATCTTCTGAGAAATGATCTACAATCTGTTGTTGAATGAGGCGAAGATTCACTTGTTAATTTTAACCATCTCAAAAACGAAACTACTCTCTTCTAATAATCTGAGAGAACCCTTTTTCTTTCCATCAGCATGGCTGATGCTAACCTCTGGGAGAGTGTTGCATTGCGTCTTAATGTACTAACATTTTCACCTGACATGAAGTAAAAAGATTATAGTGAATCAATTGCTAAGTCTGGAGCTGAGAAACTTGGATTCCTATGTCGTGCTAGATAAAAAATTTTCTCGCCAGAATCTAAATTGCATATATCTTCTGTCCTCTGTCCAGCGACGTAGCATTGCATTCCTGTGCTTTTTCTATGAATAATTTCATGATTGTTCTGATAAAAATTCCTCTATAAAACCCAGATTTTATGAATTTAAGCATAGTACAAGATTGGCGGTAAGTTCTATGCTTACTGTTTCTTCTATCTCACTTCTCATTTGCGGAACTCATTTCCGACATCTTGATTCCCAGGTAACATCAAAAATTTAATTGCAATGTCAATCATTACTTTCTGTCTTCTTAATAATTTATTTTACTTTTGAGATTAAATCATTTTTTTTAAATTTGATGCATAGAATTTTTATGCATTTTCTATATAGATATGGATATGTATAGGTTCATATGTATCCGGTCGCTCAAGGGAAGTATTTATCCAGGACGAGACTAAATTCCTAAATATTGTTTTCCTCGGAAATGTGTTTTATGCACTCTCATCTCCTATAAAAAAGAATCTGTATAGAACAACGTCCCTCGACTTTAAAGATAAACGTAAGTGCATTCTTTCTCATGCTTGTGTCTCTATGCGAATATTTAGCGAATATCTGTCAAAATAAATCTTTAAAAGTGTGTATAAAATCCATTAATAACATAAGCAGAAAAACCTTCCTGTGGACACAAGCGGAGGTTTTTATTGATCAAACTTATTTGATATTAGATGGAGAAGGCTTCTTAACAATCTACTAGAAAGGGAAAAGTTAAAAAATCTATTTTCAGCAAAAAGCATTAAAATTTGTGCTCTGCATTTTTTCTTGTGTATGTCAAATCCGTTTCATTTGTAAGAGTTATTTCCCTTTATATTTCTATACGGAACAATGAACGCTCTGTACGAAAAGCTCTCTCCTTTGTATCAAAAACAACCAATTTCATATAATATTTATTGCTAAATAAACATTCATACATACACACACACGCACGCACACGCATGTTCACACATATCTATATGGCTTGACGATAGCGTTTAGAATGAAAGAGACTATCGCCTTTGGGTGTTTACATCAATGACAACTTTTTATATTTACACACAATCTATTGAGCATTCCAACCCATAAATATGGCACATATCACTCATACATAAAAATACATACACATATATAGACATACACACACACACACACACACACACACACACACACACACATACACACACATATATATATATATATATCGACAGGGTGCTCTGGGTTATTTGTCGCCATTTTCTACTTTTAATTTCGTGCAGGCCCGTTGTTTGTTTTTGATGTTGTCGACTTTCCAGCTTAGTAGGGTCGGTTAGGCACCGTTTGTGAGAATAACAGCATTATGACCCAATTCCCTCCTTAAGAAACTTGAAAACGGAATGCTGCACTGCTTGGCATTCGAGGCAGAAAGTCAAATACGAACATTTATGAGTGCTTGGATATCAATCTAAGGATATTACAGAAGATTCGGAAAGAGTTGTATGAGTCTAATGGTGATTACGAATGTGTTTGGAGTGCTCATTGGTGATGGCGATGTTCATACCTCTATTCATCTTCCCAAATGTCCTCAAACTCAACATGAAGGCTTACATCAAGTACTTTGCGGATAGTGTTGCCCTGGATCATGAGGGAGACTGCGGGAAGATCCTATCTCTGGTAACAGGATTCTGTACCATGCCACACAATCAGGAGTATTTATTCATGGCTCTCAGACTATTTCTGTGACTACATCTCCCCTTACATCTGGTTATCTAACTCCGGGAACTGTAACCGCCTTTATTATAGTACGTCTTGGAGTTTCATTCACAACGTAATCTTGAGGTGCTGAGTAGAGACTGACCATTATATAATTTAATTCTGGCTAAAAATATCTGGCTAAAGAAATACTGGCGCAGACCATATTTTATACGGGGATTTTTAGGTAATTTATCGACAATTTATCCAACTTACACTGTACATATATAAAAATATAGTGGATGATATATATTTGATTTTCTTCATTTTGCCAGACTACCTCCATTTTTTTTATTTTTTCAATAAATTTAATAAGTGTTTGTTGCTTTCCCTTATTACTTTCTGTTTTTTACAACTTTATTTTCTTCCTTTTCTTCAATATGTATTCTTCTTTGCGAACATGTCACACACATGTAAGTAATAACGCAAAAAATTTTTTAATCTAAAATAAATAGACCAAACTTTTGGAAGCAAGTGTAAACTTTCCATTTTCTCTCCAGCGAAAACAGTAGTATATGAAGTTGATAATTTTTTATTAAACCACAAATTCCATTTTTAAAAGCCATTTCTTTATACTCGTTAGGGCTAGTAAAATTGTGAACATTACTCTCATGACACTATGAATGTGATTAATGTTATTTCAAATTTGAGTATTACTGCAATATTTGTGATGTAAATATAAGGCATTCATGTTGCCGAATGCCAATATTCTCATGTGCTTCAACGTAGAAAACTTGAAATATATCAAAGAACGTTTAATGTAAGAGAAAAAATACACAAGTCAAAAAATAAATATATATATTTATTGAGTTTTATTAAATTATTATAACATCCCCGGTTTTAATAAAAATCATCAAAAATATTAAGTATATTTTGTTAATTCTTTACATAAATTTCAACAGGCAAATGACGAGTAATAATTTATTTAACTGAATTAAATATTGTAAAAGCTTGGAACTGGAATTTAAGAACATGTGTCATTTCAATACAGCAACAATTCCTGTCAAGATAGGCTTTTTAGGAATTTTTTTTTTTTTTAAATAAGCAAGTATAAATTTAAAAAGTAACTAGCAAAGAAAGCTTAGCGGAAATGCTGAAATTTTCACATTTGGGAACTTCTCACTTCCTGAGTAAAATACTGTCCTAGTAAAAAAAATTTATTTGAGTGAAAAAATTCTCTTATATCCGTCTTCAAAGTTTTAAATTTTTAATAGTTTTATTAAAATTTTAAACACAAAGATAATAAAAAGCCTTCGCACTGAGCAGGTGATTTCATTTTAGTGATTTTATTTATTTATTGTTTGTTTTTTGGGGTTTTTTTAGATTTTCATTTTACCGGTTTTCACCTTTCTTGAAAGAAATCTATGTTTATCAGGAATGTTATGTGAAATTGCTGCCTGCCTCTTTTTTGGGGGAGTAAAAATAAAGTAAAATTTAGGAGCAGCCCAGATAAGAAACAAGGAAGTGATTATTATTATTATTATTATTATTATTATTATTATTATTATTATTATTATTATTATTAACAGTAAAGAAAGAGCGCGATTTAGGAAAAGAAAAAAAACAGTGTTTGACAATTTTAAACAATATTTCAACAGAATATATGTCTTCTCACGTTATTAAATAATCCGAGGTTCTGGTAATGAATGAATCAAAACGAATGAAATGCTACAGCGTGAAGGCATGAAACTAAAACGTGCTTAATATGATGGCAATATTGTTCATCTTAGAATTTTCCGTTAGTTGACTAAGAAGAATCAATCAATCATCTTAGTAGATCCTGTAGAACTCTTCCGCCATTATGTTCATTCCATCGGGACGAGAAGTAATTTGCTTACGCAACCATCCTTATGTAATGTGTGTAGAATTTTCACAACGTATTTAGAGACTAAGTAATAAACAGCTCAGAAGTAAAATGCGACTAAAAATACATCTCATTCAATTTAGTTTGCTAAAAATAAAGACTATATTAGAAATCCTCGTTACGAGTTAAACCTAGCATTTCCTAGAAAATTTCAAAAGTATTAACTGAAAGCTCTCGCGAAAACCAACGCTATATATATTAGGTTGGTGCAAAAATAATGACGTAATAATGTCGTTTTTTGACGTATTTTTAACGTAAAAAAAACGACATTATAACGTTACTATTTTTGCACCATCCTAATAATTTCTGCACACAATCACTCCTCAAAATGAAGACTGGTAATGAGAAAATTTTAAATACAGTGTAACCCGGATATAAGAGACCCGGATATAAGAGAAACTCGGATATAAGAGAGATTTTCTCTTGTCCATAATTAGAGCCTGTGTTAATAGACCAAACCCGGATATAAGAGAAACCCGGATATAAGAAACTTCTCCGGTCTCGAAAACTATCTTATATCCGGGTTACACTGTATATCGTAAGATATTCTTTAACAGTCATATTTAACCGTTATCTGTTAAGCATAACAGAAGGATCGCTACCCAAATATATACGTGTGTGTATGTATGCGTGTGTGCATAATAGGATAGTAAATCCTTTATTCGTGTCTTTACACCGTTACTTTTCATCATTTCTAAACAACTAAAGGAAAGAAGGAAGAAAGGACAGGACATAAAGAAGAAACAAATAATTTGGAAAAGCTCGCTTAAACGCAAAGAGTGAAAAGGGACAAAAATAATAGAACCTTATTATAAAAATCAAAGAACAAAGTGAAAATCTTGCACACTAATGTTGGACCACACAAGTCTTATATCTTATATCTTATATATTTAAAAACGCTACTCGCCATTTGCTGAGCAACAATTCATTCATTCATTATTCATAGACACGTTCCGGAAAACATAAAAGTCACAATCGATATTCGAGCACAATTTCCATCCTCAAGTGTCTCGTAAGCATTTTAGATAGACTTATCCCCGCCTCTTTGCTTAATTAATCAAAGGTAGTTCGACTGGCATAGGAGGGGAGGAATCAACACGGAAAAAGGCGACATTTCTTTTTTTTTTTAATTCTAATGAGATAAGCGTCATCATTTGAGCTTGGCTTAGGGTAGTAATCAATTAAATACGCAGTTATTTTCATGAATAATATATATATATATATATATATATATATATATATATATATATATATATATATATATATATGTATGTATATATATATGTATGTATTATAAATTAATTGATTCAAAATATGTTTTTTCCGCTACACAGTTCTAACCATGATTCAAAAATGGAAGGTCCGAATTTAATTTTGTAATTAAATTAAAGACATTACTTCTATTTCATCCTCAAGCGAATTTTGGAGTAACTTTTAAAATTACTGGGTTTTAAAGACACAGCTAAAATCATAATTCACGTTTCCAAGGTTACAGATTAATTCACTTCCACTAGACAGGGGTGTTTGCGTGTTCTTTATGTCTGTATTTTGATGTATCCGTTATTAGCTACGTTTTGGTAGGGGGTAGGGATGTATTATTCAATGAAATCTGACATCCGTTAAATGCATGTCGTCTGGATTTTTTTTTAATTTTATTGTTAACGGCAAAAATTCTTACGTCATTTTTTCTATTTGTATATTTAAAGATTTGCTTTATACACACACACACACACACACACACACATACACACACACATATATATATATATATATATATATATATATATATATATATATATATATATATATATATAGTGGTTAGTGGATTGTCATGCCCGAAAATTGTAAATGTCCTTTGTTTATTTTTTATTTTTTGTTTATTTTTTTCAACTTTTGGTCTTGTATGGAACAAGGTTTAGTCTTGTTATCAGTTCCTTATATAAGATCTGGACATTTATATGATATCTCTTGTAACTGAGAATAGTGGTGGGAATAAAACTGAAAACAATTCATGTCATTAAATTTTACTGAAACAAAGCCCTAACAAGGAATTTCTTATACCTATAGCAGTAAAGAAAGATAATTGTCCTATAGCTCTTTCCCGATTTGCATGGGTTTTTTGGTGTTTTTTTGTTTTTTTTACCAGAGTTCATATTCCAATTTTTGTTGTTATCGATTTTCTCTGGCACACTTTATTACTTGTTCCCATACTGTATTCATTTCGATGCTTGGTCGTCTCAGAAGATTTTTTTGGCTTAGTATATGTGCTGATTCCTTAAGTTTACGAAGTTTCCAATGGTGTTCTTTGTCTATGATCCCAACCTGAGCACACAAAAGGTGGTGATCTCCCTTTTCGCTCCATATGTGGTCAGCCACGCCTGACTTCTTGAAGCCTTACCTTAAGTGGGCGGCATGTCTCCCCTTTATATTTCTTTCCGCAGCTACATACATACATAGCTTTCAACCTCATTCTTATACATACTACTCGAGGATATGGTCATACGTCATACATACGTTTCAACCTCATTTTTATATATACTACTCGAGGATATGGCCTCAAGTCTACTTACGTTTCAAATTAAAATTATATAGCGTTATGGCACAAATGTTGAGTAAACTTTGTGGATCGAAATTCTTTCTGAAATTCATTATCTTGCTTGCTCTTACACAAAAGGAAACGCCTCACGTGACATAAGATGGATTAAAAGAAAATATACACTTACGAGTGCTCACTGAGGATTTTATAGCCTATGAGGAACTATTACTAGAGAATTGATTAATTTCAACTCTTCCAATTAATAACTGCATTGTTTCCTTCCAGGTAAACTGACATTTGACTGTTTAAAGAAAATTGTTCACCTTGGTGATTATAAATATCATCAACAGCAGGTATGACGTCATCTTCAAGAGGAACTTTTGTGCAGGAGAATTGTCTTAATGAAATAAGACCACTTTCGTCAGTTTGCTTGATGTTTAGTATTGATATCCTTTTCCTAAATGTCTCAGTATATTGGTACAGTACTATTGATAGATGGTGTTGCTCTTTTGAAGATAAACAAAAAAAAACGTTTGCATGACAAAAATCTTACGCCAACATCTTCAATGCAAGGTTAACTACCGTTGTCTTGTTTAGGGTGTTGAAGTGCGCTTTAGATCAAAAGTCAGTAGAAGTGGTGCACAGGGAGAAGAATCATTTGTCATTCCAAGTTGATTGTGCGGAATATTCTCAACTCTCTCACAGGATATGCTAAGAGTATTGGTTATTTGCCCTTTTATCAGTCGCCTGTCATCCAACAATATGTGATGAAAACTATCAATGCATTTCTAGATGTTCCAGTTGCAGGATGTTTAGAACTTGGGTTATACAATCACCTATGCCAAAAACTACAAATATACTTACCTGTATAAAGAGACAATAATCGTAATATCTTTCAATATGCGTTGTATGACAGCCAATATACAACTTTCACCGGTACGTACCGTACATTTTATTTGCGTACATTTAAATTGCGTCAGGCATACGGATAAATACATGAAAATAACCATTAACTTCTATAAAATATTATCATCGAAAATTTTACATCATACTAGTGAGTTTTTGATAGTGCTACTATATATTTTATGTTATTGTAAAACACAGTATTGCTCATCCGCCATTTGCATCAGTGATACATATATATATATATATATATATATATATATATATATATATATATATATATATATATATGTATGTATGTATGTATCATTGTGCAGGTATGCAGAAAATAGAAAAGAACACGTTGGGTGCATAATCCGGGGTTCCTTAGTATTTTTGTTTTTATTTTTAAGAAGACAGTGCTACATACAGAAGTAGAACTTACATTATAATAATATTTTTTGTTTAAAAATATGATTCCTTCTCTACATAAGAGTTCTCATGTTTCAAAAACGAGAGCCGAAATCATCCAAATAATTATATTTATAATAGCTATCTCTCGGTTTACGTGTATTTTTAGGCACGGTCCGTTACAGAATTTGTTATTGTGGGAGTGGCTAGACTATTTTCCTTCGTTAATTGGTCAGGGAGTTAATTCTTATCAATAGATTCATCATCCTCTGAGAGGTCTTGCTAAGGTTGGGTAGGGTATCTATTTCAAGGCTAATGTTTGCGGTCATCCTTTAGTTGGTTCCCAGTGAAGGATATTTAGTGAAGGATATTTTTGGCTGACCTTTTAGATCTTTCTCTCGCTTCTTGACGATGATTCAGACAAGCAGATTAAAAATTGCTGAGTTCACTAAAACAAGTTAGATCACCATTCTCAAGGGTGTTAAGTGGTATATTGACTGCTGACAAGAAAATATATATATATATATATATATATATATATATTTATGTGAGTGTATATATATATATATATATATATATATATATATTTTATGTGAGTGTATACATATATATATATATATATATATATATATATACACATATATATTTATGTGAGTGTATACATATATATATATGTATATATATATATATATATATATATATATATATATATATATATATATATATATATTAGGTTGGTGCAAAAATAATGACGTAATAATGTTGTTTTTTGACGTTACGTCAAAAAACGACATTATTACGTCATTATTTTGCACCAACCTAATATATATATATATATATATATATATATATATATATATATATATATATATATGCACACACAATCACAGAAATTAATTTATTAAATTTATGTACGACTGCTAATATATCTATATTTACATGGAAATACATACATATCATAATTTCCTTTCAGTTTAATTGTTAGAAACACGTGTTCGTTGTTGGTAAACCTCGAAAAACATATTCTTATAATGTGTGAATTCGAACCCCAAATATCCAAGAGGCGGTAAATATAGAAGACATCGGAAATCGATTAGCTATTTCGTTCTATTTCGGATGTAGAGATCCATATTGTTATCACGTTTGCTCTCATACTTTATAATCACTTCCCCATCCGCCCCCTCAAGAAATATAACTTCTTGATCACATGGAAAATATTTTAAAACGGACAAAGAAGAATTTCACGTTTTGCCTTCATTTTCATACGACGTTATTTACCACCTTTTGTTTTGGGATTATTTAATATAATATCTCAACAATGAAAACCGATTTTCGTCACGTGTGACGGAAGTTTGAAATTTTCAGACATATTCATCCTCTTTTCATTTAGTGAATCAAAATGTTTCATTGTTCCAATTCTAATTTCCTGTTGAAAAATGAATTCCTTAGCTGCAGGTCCGGTAAAGAAACAAGGAAGATATAAGCTCTCGTTGGAGGAATAGACCTGATAACAATTTCGAAAAAGGCATAACGGTATTGGCAACCAACTGGCTCTTTTCACAATCATTAATTTAACAGAAACCAATAAGAAGTGAATAGATGTCATATAAAAACTCATTAGCACGTATATCCCTACAGAGACACTCAACACAGATAGGCATATTAAACTCACAGAATATTTCAGCAAAGGATGAGATGTCGCTATGTTGTTATTACCTTGGAGATACTTAGTTTTCGCAGAAAACAATATGCCAAATAACGACAAACGTAATTTGTTTACTAAAACAGCTTTCTGTAAATTATACTTCGAAAATTCCCTGTTATAATTCTTTTAACAGTTTAATTATAACATTGTAATTTATATTGTTTTCATGAAGACAATTGTTCCCATTCTTCTTGTTGTCCCAAAGTTTCCATCGT
This sequence comes from Acanthosepion lycidas, assembly GCA_963932145.1. Classification (NCBI taxonomy): domain Eukaryota; kingdom Metazoa; phylum Mollusca; class Cephalopoda; order Sepiida; family Sepiidae; genus Acanthosepion; species Acanthosepion lycidas. The sequence continues at coordinate 11,256,590 of OZ010615.1, read as the reverse complement.
TGTGTCCTCTGGCCATTACTTAATCTACGGCAAATTCTTCTCGTTACACAGCATTCACCATTACATTGCATATTGGATGTTAAGAAATTATGCATTATTCTTATCAGTACTTGAAGGTATACTTGTCTATGAACATTGCTAAAATAATTTCTTCTTGTTATCTTAAAAAAATATATGAAAAAAGCATTCCCTTTCTATAACTAAAGGTTTATAGATAATTACCGATTTACTTCAGAAAAGTATAGTAATAACGCACAAACCGGTTTTCAAAACGATAGATATGTTTTGTTTTTTTCTTTTTTTTCTTTTTATGATTAACACCAGACGAAGACAACAGCGTTTTCTTTTGTAATAACATATCAAAACCTTTAACAAATTACCAATTTCGTATATATATATATATATATATATATATATATATATATATATATATATATATATATATATATATAAAATTATTTATTTAAAAAAAAATAAATTATAACATAAATATGTGTCGGTGTCTTATCAATAGATTATCTTTGGACTACTACAGTGGGTTAACACAGCTGATGTTATCAACTTTGATAAGACACCGAGGGTGTTGAAACAAAATGACTATTTTTGTAGTGATTTTATAACATAGTTATGTTATCAATTTTTTTTTTTTTAAATAAATAATTATATCTGCTCTACTTTGTATTGAGCACTCTTTTAAGAATAGTAATTGTTCGTTATTGGAATTTATTCCATGTACACCAATTATATACTTGTATATATATATATATATATATATATATATATATATATATATATATATCAAGTATGTATATGTGTCTGCATACATCGATGTTTGCGTCAGTACGATGAAAAAACGACGAAGTGTCCCCACTACTTCCACAATAACACCAATACACACAATCTACATAAAACCAAAATTTAAAAAAAAAATAATCAGTTTGTCTGACGATCGCTAAAGCGTGAAACCCAGGATCACAAACTCACATCTATCCAACCATATATGTTCGCTCTATCTCTTATATTGTACGCTTTCTAATAAGTACCGCTCATATAATATATAAATAATTATACACACATATATATATATATATATATATATATATATATATATATATATATATATATTTATATTTATACACACGCACTTTTCACATATATATATATATATATATATATATATATATATATATATATATATATATATAGTTTATAAAAAACTAGGTAATCCGCATGGGTAAACCTAAGGAGGATAAAATCCAGAGAGCTCAATGTAAATCCAGAGCAAATAATTTAAATAAAAACACACCACTTTAAGGTTCCATGTAATAAATTATTTCACCACAGCCCTACTAAAGGACTGCGGATCATCAGACTTTACTTCTAAACAAAAACACTTCCAAAGTAAAGCAAAATAACAGCGTCTGTTTTTAGCCTTTTTTTTTACAAAGAAACTTAGTGACATCTCTCATAAGTTCCTTTTCTATTTTTTTGTCTATGTTTTTTTTCTTCTCTACCCCTTCGATATCAATATATAACTTCCGTTACGGTAACCTTTTAAATGTGTCAATATCTGCTAACTCACTCATATCTTCTCTCTCCCCCTCACTTCCTCACTTCGTTAATTTACATATGTTTAATACGGCCCGTCAAAAACGTGTAAATTTTTATTTACATTTTTTGTTTGGAAATAAAGTCTGATGATCCGCAGTGCTTTAAAAGGGCTGTAGTGAAATAATTTATTAAATGGAACCTTAAAGTGGTCTGTTTTTATTTAATATATATATTTATATATATATATATATATATATATATATATATATATATATATATATATATATATATATATATATAATAAAAAGGCTTAAACACTAATATTCCATGGTCATAATTTATTCCATTGGAATCGTAAATACGATCCAATTCATCAGACCTACAAATTCAAAAAGAAAACAGAAAAAAACCTACTCCGGAAATAAAAATAGAATTTAGAGAGAGTGTAATTATGAGAGTGTGGGACGAATGTTAGTTTATAAGAGAGGGGTTTAACAGAGAGAGTTTTATTTAAAATTAGGTGTGAGTGGAAGGGGGAAAATGACTGTTGTCGGATGTCTAAAACATTATAAGGATACACTTCGAGGTGACATACACACACCATGGCCGATCAAATCTTAAAGAAGGAGGGAGAGGTAAGGAAAGAAGTGGTGGGGAAGAAAGATGGGGCGGTGAAATTAAAATTGCAAGGGACGCTGTGTAATTGAGAAAATTTGACAAAAATAATATCGACTGCAGGTTACAAATCAAATATTATAAACAATAAATATGACGATTATCTAATCTTATCTAATATAAAGGACCTATATTTTTATGTTCAAAACGCATGCAAAACCACACATACACAATAACTTATACACGTATATACATACACATCGCCGTGTACCTACATACACACATACATATATCCATGTACACATACACATATATCCACATATTCACACATACATACACACATACATATACATACACACACACACACATATACATATATCTGATTCAATATCTCTGATACTAAGCGCTTTCTAATAATTACCGCGCATATGATAAACAAATAATTACACCTACATATATACACACATACACATACACACACACCTCCATATATACATATATATATATATATACATACATATATATATATATATATATATATATATATATATATATACATATACACACACATATATATATATATACATATATATATATATATATACATATACACACATACATACATACATATACATGTACACACACACATACATCCATATATATACATATATACATAGACACACACACATATATACACACACACATACATATACACAAACATCTACACGCATACATACATGTATATACTACACACACACACACATACATACATATATACATATATATACACATACACACATACATATACATGTACACACACATACACATATAAATACATACACACATACACATACATATACATATATATACATACGCACACATATATACACGTATATCCACCTATACCCTATACACACATTTCCCACATACATATACATAAATACACATGCACCCACATACACATATATACATACACACACATACAAAAAACAGATATATATACACACATACATATATATATATATATATATATATATATATATATATATATATATACATACAAAAATGTACACACATATACCTACAAATACACACATACATCCATAGGCATCCACTCCTTACCCATTTACACACACTTGTACATATGAACATACGCATACATGCGCATAAACATATATACCTAAAACCTTACATTTCTATACAATTAAACAAAAAAACAATGTATCCCTGTATCTATCCGTTTAGCTATACATACATACACATATACACGCATATCTATACCCACATACACACATATATATGCACATACATACATACACATACATATATATGGGTACATATATACCAAAACATACGCACACCCACACACATACATATACATACATATATATACATATATATATATACATATACACACACCCCTGCATATATATCCTTCTATATATACCTACACCCACATACGTATATATGAATATATACACATACACACACATATCCATACATATACATACATATATATACCAATACACACACCCCTAAATATATACCTACATATACCCGTAGCCAAGTACATACATACATACATACATACACATACATGCTTATACACACATTCTTTTTGAATTTGTAGGTCTGATGAATTGGATCGTATTTACGATTCCAATGGAATAAATTATGACCATGGAATATTAGTGTTTAAGCCTTTTTATTATATCCTTACTCTGTCCTGGACATTGAGTTCTACCTGGATTTTATCCTCTCGGAAAATTTTTTATTCTAAAATATACATGTGTATATATGCACCTGTGGATTTTGCATATATATGTATATTTACCACTAATATTATATATATATATATATATATATATATATATATATATATATATATATATATATATATATATATGCTAGATGTTAAGAAACAGGAAGATTAATCATTTACACACCCGATGCAATGGTTCCAACTATTAAGATTTGGTCAGGTGTTAATTTCCTAAATCTATATTTGCTTATTTTATGTACGCCTAACAGGAAGTGCGATAGAAGCGGAGGGGTAAGGCGAAAATGGAGAAATAGCCTGGGATCAGAAGTGATAAAATTATATTAGGTTGGTGCAAAAATAATTTCGTTTTCTAATATATGTTACTATGTGAGAAAACGAAATTATTTTTGCACCAACCTAATATTTACTTTCATCCGGGTTCGTATTATCCCAAAATATTCTTTTTACTTCGTCTACACGCGACATAATCACATACCTTTCATTTAACATCTTTTTGTGGTTCAGATACGTTACTATTGCTATTTTTTCTTCATGATTTAGCCGACAAAGATCACCACGATTACTTAAATATTTGTATCTATAAAAAGAATGTATAAACATAAAAATGTCTTAAAACACTATACACAGACATATACCTACGCACAAACACATAATCTCTGCGCAGTCAAAAAATTGAGTCATTCTTTCTGATGTTGTTCTAAGTTTTCGCTCTGTAAGTGTTTGATAAAATCATTTATATTTTTTTTTATCTATTCTCTATGTCGTGCTGCTAATTAACTCATCCATATTCGGAGACATGGTAGGCTAATCATACCAATGTGAACGTAAAGGATTTTGTTAGCTTTTGAACTCGGTTCCCTGAGTTCTCTTTCCGAATGAACAACCATTAAGCTAACAATATATCCAATGAAAAATGTTTAAACTTCCATTTCAGATTTATTTAATTCGGCACTAGGAAATTTTCCCTTCAGGAATTTAATAATTAGTTTATCATTTCTCAGACAAAAGAATTTATTTTTTGCATGTTCACAAAATTTCTGAAAATATATTCATGCATCTAATAAATATTGTTAGCAATATCTAAATTTTCTTATTAAGTTCAGTTATATATACTGAATGAGTGATTATATAACAGGATTTTTCATATGTCTAATAGCTATCTAATGTATATAACAATACGTATTCATCTGGTAAATCCCGTAGCATTTATGACCATTTAAATCCATATCATATCCATAACCTGATTTTTCATTTATAAAATGAATACGATAATAGAAAAAGAATATGGAATAATAGTCGACTATTAATCTGATTGTCGATATAATGGAGAAAGTCGATGTGTCATTTGAGCGGAAATATTAAGCAGTAACGTCTGTAATAAACAGAGAAATGGTTTAGAATGTAAAAAAGAAATGACTGTACTTATTTTAAAGTCTATTCCTTTTTCCTCAATTAAACTAAATACGCATTATGTCGATTTAACTTCTGCAAGAGATTCCCAAATGGCATACGTAAAAATTTACACCAACGACCTGTTGCATCCCCGAATGTTTAAGCTCTACAAACTGCATCTGTTTTGTTTGGGTTCATATCCTATTAGGAAGTTTTAGTGTATCTCCTTTACCTTTATTGCTTCCAGCTTCTCTATCTTAAATTCTTTTTATTTCTCGATAATTTTGCATCGGTCTGCTCCATCAACTTCCCGCCCTACCCATTACCAGACTATTTCTCAACTTCCTTTAAAACCGCCATTATTAGTACGTATGTTATTTATGCTTACTTTTATTGATATTACCCTTTTTTCATCATTCCTTTGGCATAGTCACAATTTCTTTATATTTTTCTATTACCATTATTATTTTCGTTCTCTTCATCCTATCCCTAAATTTCTTATTGACACGTTTATATCCGTTATTTCTTCTTCTATTTAATAGAATCAACTACTTCTTACGACTATAAAAATATTCATCATTATCATTTACTTCTTAATCAGTATGAGCATCATCACTGCTTTATTGCATTAACATAGTTGTTACCTTTTATATCCTTCTCTTTCAACGAATTTATAATCTTCATTTTTTCTCACTACATTTTGATATTACCATTTCTTCTTCCGGTTCGGCATTTCCCACTTTTTCTCGTACGTTCATTCTTTCTGCCTCTTAATTTCTTTCATGTAATTTTCTCAGAATCTCCAAACGTCGCAGTTGTCGTTATATCCTTCAATACTGATCTCATGTGAATTTAAATAAATATTTTGTCATTGCTTTTCGGCTGGGGAAGAGCAATTGCAAAACAACCGAAATTTCTAGAATATAAGCATGGTTAAGTTTTGTCAAAAATGGAGGGGCTAATGTGGAAGTATACAAAGTGTATTCAAGGCGTTGAAACCTGATCATAAATCGAGTATCAATGACAAAGACTCTCTTGATGATTCTAGAATATGAATGAACCCAGTTTATTGTGCAATTGTTAGGAATATATTAGATTGTTTTCCTGACTTTTGACACTCTGTATTTAATATTTATCCGTAGTCGTCGTTGACGAAACTTGCAGCTGAGATATAGATATTTCCTTCTGTATGAAATATGTCTATGTTGGATCTAAAGCAACGTTTACAGCCACCGCGTGGTACAGTAGGATGGTTAATCGGATCGAAATCTCTGGCTTTGATTTGGGTTTTCTTTTTCTCTTCCAATGGACTTCTGGTATTTTCGAAGGATGTTCTCTTTTCGTTGACTGCACTTCATCAATTGGTTCTGTCTGTAGCTTCCCTATTCTTATTGACCGGATCGATTTCTATACACGGTAAAGTGCTTTTCAGCTGCTCCTTTAATCGGTGACGTAGAACTTCATGTGGTCTCTTGCCAGATGCGAGCCCCGAGAGGAGGATTTATTTAGGTATGCTGCACTGGCTGACATCTACCAATACAGGGTTGTCGTCTGGAATCTCCTGAAACATTTCCGTTAATTAGATGGAGAATGCGATAGGGGAAAGTGCTCATACATGCTTCAAGCTGTTTGTGGTGGGGAAGTGGTCCTAAAGTCCGTTTTGATATTGAACACGGCCCAGCCTTCCCTCGTGTAGAGCTTGGATGACCGCCGTGATCTTCTTGGTCTCAAGGTTTGCCACATAGCTGGCTTTGAAAAAATGTCAAACGCTTTTTCAAGATCGTAGAAAATATTAGGTTGGTGCAAAATTTATGTCGTTTTCTCACATAGTAACATATGTGAGAAAACGACATTATTATTTGAACCAACATAATAACCCACAGTGGTGTTTGCTGGTCTCTCAACTTTTCCTGGATTTTTTCCCAAAGAGAAAATTATATTAATGACTTCGCTGCTGACTCACATTAAATTTCTGGGAAAATATCCCAAGGCAGGGTCATCAGTTGAATGTTTTGCCCTAACTTTACTTCTGTGAAAAGTGGCTGAATTATATGGCATGTCTGGGAAATACAATTTATTATAATCCCTTCAGCCTAAGTAAATTATATAAATATTCAATAAACGGATCTATATAAGACTTATAAGTATAATTTGGCGAGAAAAAAATCTAACACGCCATAATGAACCGACATTCTCAGCAGAAACTTATCAACTGATTCAATATAATCAATTCACTTCATGTCAATGGAAAACGTAAAACGAAGAATACGCAAAGATAGTTAACATCAGTCATACAATATGGACTCTAGCTGTTATCGTGGCTGTTATCGCCATGAATGTGGATATATTTTTACGCCGTTTTACTTCAGTTGGGATCAAATATTTACCCCGTCTTGGAAGTGGCCACTGCGCAAAAATAAACAGTAAGAGCGTAGTCTGCAAAAGTGAACTCCATATAAACAGCAGCGGTCCGTATAAATATGTGAGACCACAAGTGATGAGAAAATATACACTGAGAATAATAGTAACCGCTACGCTATTCAAAACATATCAAGCTACTGAAATCATCACACAACAGACTGCAAATAGGCATGTGTGTTTTCCTAGTTGTTTACCAACAAACGTAAACTTACTGATATCAGAGATGAACGGAGAATACACGGCGTTTGACAAGGATGTCATGAAGACTGTCCAATTTCTGAGAGAGCATGAAATTATAGTTTCGTCAATATTTACGATGATCTAATGTTTTGCTAGGTGTTTCTAGCACAGTAAGCCATTGCAACCTGTACGGATTCACTTTGCAATCAGTGTTGGTATCAATCTGTCTACTCTCACAAGTTCTCCGCTAGCCTTGTTTATATTTGCATTGTTCACAAGCGAGCCACGTCTTGCACGTAGACGGATTAGTCCATTTCATGAATGAGTTACAGGTGTTGTTCTTATGGACGTCCCACCGTATAATACGACCATCTATCCTTCTCAACAATGACGAAATACGTTTATAGATAATAGTAGGGTTTATGGCGCTATAGGTGAAAATTTCCTGCCATTATTCGCAATCCTGATTTACCTGGAAACGAACGTCAATCCTTGGAACTTTTATGAAATAATCGACAAAAATAGCCAGCTAGCAATAGAATTTAACGATCATAATAAAGTACTAATATCGATAAAAACTAAGGAAAAACACAGAAAAATTCTCGAATCAGTTTCGTAAATAATTACGCATTTCTAAATATACTAGGAATAATTCCTTTAAAAGTATCCCGCAATAATGTTTCAGTGTATTCTAAGTTTAATTACTATTCTAGTATGCAATCACAATAAATATATGTGTGTTTATGTGTGTACTAACAGCAGGCACGGCGTTTCCCGTGCTTGATTCAAAAATCGTACGACTCATACAGCAATCGCTATCACTAGATTTAAAATATTTTTGCCCTTCCTTGCCTTTAAAGGAGTTCCCTTTGCCGTGCTGATGTTGCTACATGCCTTACTTCTTGCTTATCTGACACCGCGAATTTTTTCTAAGCTCTATACTAAATATTAAATCTGTTACGAAAAAAAGAACTAGACAAAATGAACACAAAACGATCAGCTTTAAAAAAAAGGACTTGTAACTGGAAAAATCGAAAGAAAAAGAATGTTAACAACAAATACTTTTTCACACCCAACCCAGTTCTTCGGATTTAGAATCAACGTTGAGTTTAAGCAAGCGAATGAGCCAATTGGAGTAAAGTGCCATGCAGATTTAAATTTTTCCCACTTGTGACGAATGCAGCTATCGATTTTTTTTCATGCTAGTATACATTCGTGTCAGTCATCTGTTGGCTCTCACGCTGGCCAATAGAATCTTCCTGCCTATTCGAGGCAGCCAGTTGTAAGCTCTCACTCTGGCCAGTAGAAAATGGCCGCAAACTACATGAAAACTGTCGTAGAAGAATGAAAAAATCGATTATTTCCACTATCGATGGGAGTAGGGAAATGCAACGTCGGTCTTGGCCTTTCCACTTCATTGGAGCATGTGCATGTAAATTTTGGTGCAAGTCCGTCGAAAATTGCGGCCGTGCATTCGTTACACACACAAACACACACACACACATCCTGCCTTTTATAGATAGAGATGTATATGATGAATATGCGAAAAAGATGGCTTACGGCAATATTCTCGCAAAGTAATTACTGATGTCAGAGCGATAAATTTTAAATATTACATGAAATAAAGAATAAAAATACAGTTGTTATCGAGATGCTTGCCCCAATGCCTTCGATCTGTTTAAATTTATTAGGTTGGTGCAAAAATAATTTCGTTTTCTAACATATGTTACTATGTGAGAAAACGAAATTATTTTTGCACCAACCTAATACATTCTAGATTTTTGCTAAAATTAACCTTGCTCTCGGCATAAATTCTTAGTTATATCAATAGCATATTGCCCGAGTTCTTATGTGAAAATTAAACAAAGTTTATATACTATCTTAATTACAATGTTAAACTATATTTTCTGACAATCCAAAGAAGAAATATTAACCCTCTTTTTTCCTTATCTTTACAACAACGCAACACACAGACACACAGACACACACACACACACATATATATATATATATATATAATGGAGAGAGTCCGACAATTATTTTAAGACATTTTTATGTTTATACATTCTTTTTATAGGTACAAATATTTAAAAGGTAAACGACGGTTCCGTATAGGATACACGTTCGAATCCTGTCGGAGGACGAATATTTTCTGTGAAAGTTTCTCGGACATTCAAGCCGGTAAAATTTGTTTAATACTGTTTATTCTAAACGGAACATTTACTTAAATATTTGTATCTATAAAAATAATGTATAAACATAAAATATATATATATATGTACATATATATATATATATATATATATATATATATATATATATATATATATATATATATATATATATATATATATATATATATATATATATATATATGCTTATATGTACATACCTAAAACATACTAAAAACATATATATTCAAACAGACACCTAAACATATAATTATAAAAAGGCACATAAGAGTACACGCCATCAAATGTATAGATATATATACATGCGCATATAATGCATATATATACACACATATACATACATATATTCAGATACATACACATGTTCAATATATATATATATTCGTATAGACATACAAATATATAAAAAGGAAGACTTATAAATACATATATAAATATGTATATTCGTACAGATACATATATATAATATAATATAATATAATATAATATATATATATATATATACAATGGAAATATATATATATATATATATATATATATATATATATATATATATATAATGGAAATAAATATATATATATAATGGAAATAAATATATATATATATATATATATATAATGGAAATATATATATATATAATGGAAATAAATATATATATATATATATAATGGAAATATATATATATATATACATATATATATATATATATATAATGGAAATATATATATATATAATGGAAAAAAATATATATATATAATGTAAATAGATAATACAGGTAAAATAATTCGTTAATTAAGGTCTCTCTGGATTTATGTTCTCTCTGGAATTATTCATACGCATTATCAAATGCTATCAATATTATTGATATTATTGATATTGCTACCTATAAGTTGTGCTCTCATTTGAATACTTCCTTTTGCATTATTTTACAAATCCACAGTTTCACCAAAAAATGGAAACGTTTACTCTTGACGACTGTCTGAAAAACATTCTTTACCCTCCATTGCATTCTTTCTCTCCCTGATAAAATTATTGTCATCATTATGAGATTGAGGTGGAAAACGTATTTTTACTTAAACTCTCAAGATTCACTGAAGTGCAAGAGGGAGGCATATAATCTAAAATCTCAAAACACTTCAACTAAATCCTAGATTCATTCGAAGCTGATATTTTTGACTTAATTGAAAACATCGTCTTTTAGAATCATCTAGCCATTTCCGATATAAAATTAAAACAGACAATTTGAGACAACAGACACAAATTATGGATTAAAGCTGATAAATCTAAAGATATTTACAAAATTATACCCTTGAAATATCACAAACTCCTACTAATCAAAATCACTAGTACTTATAAAAAAGACAATAACAATAAAACTATTTGCTCAATCGAAAGAGATACTGCTAAATGTGACAATAGATTTTATATTGCAAACATAATGAGATCTAGTCATACTAAAATGCTTATTTAAATTTTAAAGTCCATAAAACTAATTTCAACAATGACTTATAAACCTGATTAATAAATCCCTCCAAAACTTAGGCTTAATTTTAAAAAATATTCTTAAATATAATACAAACTATACAAGAAAACTACTCTATCAACTCTGGAAACATTCTTTGGGAACTACTACATGTTTCCGGAGTATAAAAAATAAAAATAAGACTACGTTTATTCAATTTGACATCATTGACTTAATTACTCCTCCATTTCAGAAGCGTTTCACCCCAAGCAAGGCGGGAAGCCACTAGGACGAAAGGGGTTACAGAAAAAATTAGAGCAAGATCAGATGGGATTGACAGAAGAAAGGATGAGGAGAAAGGTAGTGGATAAATAAAGGCAACAGGAGATACAGAGGCCAGAGAGAAAGAGAGAGAGAGAGAGAGAGAGTGAGAGAGAGAGAGAGTACCGGGAACCCATTCCAAACAAGAAACAAGGCGTAAGCCTCTGCTCATGTCCAAGAGAAGGGGGAGGAGTGTTGACCGGGCGGTAGAAAAGCCTACCTACTCCTATTACATATAACACAGAACAACAACAAAAACGGAGAGAACGATGAGAGGGGGAGGTAGTTTGCAAAGAGTCCTGGCTGACACTTGGATTTACCTTTTCGCAACATTAAGTTTTAACTTAGTAAAAGTCCCATTGACTAATCTATAAAGAAATTGAAGGAAATAAGGATATCTGGAATTATTGGTATGTCATAAATGCCCCAACATACGTGGCAGCGAGTGTTAGTCCGCTTTCTTCCTCATGATAACAAGTGAATGTACAGCTTACCTTAAGTCCAAGCATCGACCCGGTGGGGGGGGATCAACTGCCAATTCACCGCCCTCACCAAATAGTCGGCTTGGGAGCCATGCTTTCAATAAAAATTAAGAACAACAGGAGAAAGAACGGCGAAAACAATTCCAAGTTCAGAAAATTTATCAAGCAACAATAGTCGGCCACTAAATCATGAGAATACTGACGAGACACTTTCGTATCTAGCCAATGACATTCAATTTTCGCTTTTTTTCTGATTATTCTTTCGAAACGAAAAATAAAATAAAATTTAAGGAGTAAAAAAAAAATAAATAATAAAGAATTTAAGAAAATAGAAAAAAGATTAAAATGAGTTTTCGGTAGAGCGAAATTATACTCACACGGGGCAGAAACTGTTTATCCGCTTTCTTCCTCATGATAACAAATATTTAAAAGAGCTGTGGTGAAATAATTTATTACATGGAACCTTAAAGTGGTCTGTTTTTATTTAAATTATTTGCTCTGGATTTACGTTGAGCTCTCTGGATTTTATCCTCCTTAGGTTTACCCATACGGATTACCTAGTTTTCCATAAATTATATATATATATATATATATATATATATATATATATATATATATATATATATATATATTAGACACCCTCAGTAGGACTATTGCCCCCAACCAAGAAGATCATTACAGAGATGATGGACTTATTTTTATTATTAATAGTAATGGTTATCTCTCTTCCAAAATACAAAAACATCATAAAAGCTTTCCTTTTTCTGGGATTGAAGATTGAAATATCTTACAACCTCAAAAACTTTTAACTTCCTACCTTTATACATTACCTTCAATTTTTTCTAATGATTCATTCAAACCAGAGCCCGTTTATATCAACGTCAACTCTTAGTTAATAATAAACAAAACTGCTAACACTGTTAATAGAAGGATCAATAGATTATCATCAAACAGTAACATATTTAATGAAAATAAAATTCACTTATAATAAAGTCATCAAAACAAGGTAATTTTAAAAATAATTTAAATTACCAAGAATTATCTCTAATAAGCAAGAAATGTTTTATACATTCACGTTGAAAAATTCTACTGCATAAAATATCCGTGAAAAACTGTTAATTTCATGGTGTAAAACACATACGCATATTATACGCACACTAATTGTTACAACTTTAAGTACATTCTGAAAATATTACAATAGATCTTTAGCTGAAGGAGAACATATCCCACATAAAATGGAGAATAGCAGTATAGTTGTACATTATGCAAAAAATCTCAATCTAAACACCTTTGTCAGTTAATCTTTTTAGTCGCTTCGTATGACGATTGTATTTATCCGCCGTCATGAAGTTATACTGCTTAAATTATTGATTTAAAATTACCGCTACTTCCTTTCACATCCATCTCTTTCTCTAGTTTTCAGCTGGTTAATAATGGATTCAGGGCCGGTGCGTACACCCACGAGCCGCTGACCGGAAAGCGAGGCAAACTATTTGGGGTTGGAACTAGTAGTGATTTGTGACCCTCCTAAACTTATCAACATTTTTTTTATATCTACATTTATAAGTTACACATTAACGAAGGACAACTGGCTATTAAAGGATGAAACATTTTCGCAGATTTTGACGTTATTCTGTACTTTTTTTCTTTACTCGAAATCTGTACAAATTAACTGATACTACGTCTAAAAAAACACTCCAAAATTTTCTCTATATTGTGGTCATAATATCAAATGATTTAAACAATTACAAATTGATGTTAAATTTTTTGATTTAAGATGAAATGATCTACTATGACATGTTTCTAATTTATACTGAGATACAATGTATTTATTTTCAATGTTTCTAGATGAATTACGTTACAATACAGTTTGTATTAGGTTGGTGCAAAAATAATGTCGTTTTCTCACATATGTTACTAAGTGAGAAAACGACATTATTTTTGCATCATCCTAATATGTTATATGAATACTACCTTATGAAAATTAAGACATACTAGAGTCGGAGGCGTATAAGAGATTCAGGAGGGGAACGATATTCTTTTGCCGGTCCAGGGGGAGAGTATGTTAAGGCGTATTGCGGTAAGATGAATTACATGGTACCAACGAACATCGCTAGTAGATAATTGCTTTTATATTACCATTAGCAGAACTAACAGCTGCAGAAGCAGCAGTAGTAGTAGTTTTAATAACCAACTTCAGCATCCTGCTCCTCATCCGCATCATCATGATTCAATTATTTTTTTATTTATTTTTACACTATGGTGCATAAATTTGAATTCTTTTAGCTTGCTGATCACAGTCGTAAAGTAAAAGATGAGCTACATTGTAAAAATAAAGTGAAATAAATATAATACTAAGTAGCTTATTTAATTTTCCATTACTAATATTTGGCTACTCCGTAGGACTTGATCCCTGTCCAATGGTGTCGTATTCAGAATCTGATTGTTGTATTGAATAGAGTATCAAAAAGATGTTTCAGGATGTCTTCTATCGATGTTTGTTTGCAAATGAACTCCACAGGTATCTGGGTTCGATCCCAACGAAAATGTCTCCGCCAGCTGTCGCTAGTCTATTTACGGTTCAATATTTGAATAATCCCTTGACCAGTGAATTCTGAATTTGGCGCGGCACCAAAATGTCTCAGTGTTTTCGACAAAGATAAATATCCACGAGACATTTAGATTAGTTGCTTAAATACAATGAATTTATCTTGGCAACTTGAAGATCGTAATAGGGAGTGTTGTAAACCTTAAGATAACATTATTGATTTTACAATCTATAATTTTGTATAAATAGTGACTGTTTATGTTTCAATGTTAGATAAAATCTTGAATAACATCTTAAAATATGGAAGGTGGCTTCGCTATGCCTTTTCAATAAATATTTTCAAGCGTAATTACACTGATGATTTTTGTCTTCGGTCCCCTACGTAACGAAGTTAACAGCAGTAATTTAAAAATTAGAGTAGATTTTACTAAAATTAAATTGATGTAGCTAGAAAACAAAAACCTTATACAAATACAGACTAAGCTTAAATACTAAGATGATGTAATTAAAAAAATACGACAAGCCGCTAAAAATAATTAAACGAAGGCAAGAACTATGCAACAATGATATTATCCCAACTAGACTCGGAAGAAAAAAATCAACACGAGTGTCATAATCTAGTTAAAATATTACGAAGAAAAACTTGACTATCTTAATACTGTTAAATCATTTCACCACAATGAATACAATAAAACCACGAAGAAACGAAGTCCTACAGATTGTGAAAGGATATGAGAAAATGAAAATAACAACAAGGAGAAAATAAAAGAGAAGAAAACAGATAACCATTAACATTCAATTTTTTTTTAGATTAACGTAGACATGAATTCAGGAATCCAGAAAAGAATTTTGCACGCGTGAAGTGAGTGAGAAGAAAATGTCAGCTAACAACTAGCAATTTCAACAGTAACATCATAAAACCTTTCGTCAATCATTACTGCATTTAAATTTGTAATATTTAGATACCAAAAAAGAAAGTTCATCATAATAATTGTTGTGAATATCGTTATGGATCAAGCAAGTACATTAGGGCGGCGGGAATATTACTGAAGCATCGTTGACAGGACAGGACCGATAACACAGACTATGCTTCTTAGGATTTTTTCAAGAATCTCTAAATAGATGACAGAAGCATAGACCAGATGAAGGAAAAAATAACATCCACGGATGAAGGTTAAACTTATAAATGTGCAAACTCTGGCAAGAAAATTTGTATAGCACGAAATAGAGAAACGATGTTCTTAACAGCAAACTAAGCAACTCTTTCAATATAATAATTTCCATTTTTCCGTTGAAATGTCTAGATGTAACCGTAGGTTCTATGTTAACATTTTTTTTTTCGATTTCACGTCACGATTGTGGGACTCTCTTCCAGCTTCTTGCTTCCCAGTAAACTTTGATCTTCAAAAATTTAGATGAAGTGTCATTCACTCTCTTCTGTTTTCTTAATTATTGATCTTTTGTTGCCTTCTCATCTTAATAGTAGCTTTTCTCATATTCTCTAACATTCGGTAACGCTTTGCGTTCTAATGTCTTTATTGCCTTGCTTGGAGTGAAAGGATTAAAAAAGAACTGATAACATGCATCTCAGTGAAAAAATACGCAGTCAATTGTTCTCCTGGGATTTAGTATAATCCATAATGATGAACGGTAATAATGTTATTTTTAGATAATTAAATAGGATTTATAATTAACAAGCCACCTCTTGACCAAGTTCACAATAGATTGCGGTTCATTTCCGTGGTCAGGTACCAATTTGATTTTAAGGAACCATGATAGTAATGTCTGAATTAGTTGGACGCCATTCATGACATTTATATGAAATACAGATCTGATGAGTTTGTTTAAGACTATAACTCGACTTCTCAGATTAAATGTCGCTAATTTTGCGGATTCGTTTTAATGCTTATCAGTTTATATATTACAGACCATTAATGCAGTTTTGTTTAATTAAATTTAGTTTATTAAATAATAATTGACTTGGAAACACGGGTTAAGCATCTGAACCTTGAGTGGAGTCCGGAAAAGGGTAAACGTTGTATGAGCTTGAGAAATTGTTGTCGTTGCTTCGATTGTCGATGCTTGTGCGACATCGATTTTATATCAGGCTTTCTATCACATTCCATTCGAATGTGCGTGTCGTTAAATACTGACTAGCAAACGTGCCCAGTGTTACGTGATGCATAAAAATTATCTTATTATTTGTAATTCGCTCAAGATAAAAAAAAAAGAACACTTTCAATATAGTCGTATTTCCTTTTCTGCCTCGCAACTGATTTTCAGAAACAAATCTATTCTACTTTGGCAGATGAGTACGAAACTAGATATCGATCAGTCAGATTTATTCTTGTAAATAAAAGCAAAGATTACTTACTTCACGACAAGAGCAAGAAATGTGACTTAAAACCAGAAATTGAATTGTAGATTTTTCAATAGATTTTATTCTGGCTTTTGTATCGACAATGCCGCTAGCAATCATGATATTAGAATTGCACGTCTTTTTACTGACTTTAGATTTTACACTATTCAAAATATACTCACGCTCTGTTCCATTTCCTGGGGTGTTAAATTTTAAATGAACATATAACAATGTACTTTAAGTTCGCGTAACAGAACATTTTTTTTATTAGTTTTTTTCTTTTTACTTTCGTTCTTTTGTCAATATTTTATCAAGTGAAATAAACAATAGTGTATATATTGCATTTCTACAAAAGCCTACCTTTCTCGTATTGTATATACAGACATTTTGCCCGGTGGGAATGCGAGATTTTGTCAGTTGCAGACAAATTGATTGTCAGTCGCACGTAGAGTTATTTTGACCTGATTTCACGCAAACTCCTCGTTTAATTTGCAAAAAATAAAAATGATTTGAATGGAAATTATTCAATTACATCAACAACTTTTAGCTTATTTAAACACGTAGCATAAACTATATATATTAATTATTTATCATTCATTTACAAATATTTATTAAATACTCTAAGTTCGTATTGTTAGAAGAATTAATTTTCTTTTAATGAAATGACAAAGCTAATTTAGGAACGTGAGTTGAAATCTAATAGTAATTAAAAAAAGATTTAATTGCAGGAATTGTAATAAATAAAGATTTTATTACAGCAGGAATTCCTAGTAAATGATTAACCTAAGTACCGCGGTATACTGGCTCCCAAGGAAGAATATTCTACTCTCAAGAGATTTATAATTTTTCCAATGCTTACTAAGAATCATGAATTACGGTCTTTGCTTCTTTATAAAAACAATTATAATAATTGTAATTAAAATGAAAAAAAGTATTCCAGAATTAATAAAAAAATAGGAAATTCGAATAATACCATATGAATAATTCAATATATTTTTAAGATAACACAAATAAAAATAGATTTATTTGTTTGTTTTTACATCTTACAAAACCGTTGTGTGTTATTTTGGTTTTAAATATTAAATTAACAATTCTTTTGAAAATAACAATGATTTATTGGGTGGAATGGGAGAAGATTCATAAATTTCCCAATGGTATTCATTCGAAAGGCGAATGTAATGAAACCAACTTAAATTCGAAATTGTCCGTCCGATTTCTCAAACCGATAACATTGTTAACACCAGTTGCACGTCGCTGAATGAAAATCAAATATAACAGCAATTATATTAGTGAGTTTCATCGGTGTATTAAAAAGAGAATTTAAAAAAGCAAATTGGCTTAAAGATAGAGAAACCCTTTTCAGAACCGAACAAAGTGATGGATATTTATTTTATTTTCGTCTAGGGGTTTGAATAGTCCATATTTTTCTATGATAATTTTTCTCGAATTTTCAAGGTGTTACACGAAAAGAAAGAAATAAGTTTAATAAATGAATAGAACGTAGATATACACATGTGAGCAGACGTTCCATTTATTTATTAAACAGTGTATTTCTTTATTTTCGTGTAACGGCTTAAATATTCGAGAAATCATATCAGGGAAAAAGATCCCGTATTTGGACAGATGAAGCGTTTGGAAGGCTAAACTTTTGTTAGATCCGACATGATTTCGATCATCTTGGCCACGGATTCCGTTGACAAACAAGCAAATTTGAATAGTGCTTTATGAACATATAGTAGTGCCTTAAAAGCGCAACTCTTCTTCAGACTCTCGAAACATTCATATCTGTTCAATTTTGTATCATTACATAAACTAACAATTTGAAAGAAGCGATCTAATTCCATTTATTAATCTGACATAATTTATTACTTAGAATTTATTTTTAGTGACTACCTACATTTTAGTAGACGTTCCGCTTATCTATTGAACAGTATAGCGATACAGAAGGTAATAATCTCCCTTTGATGGGAATAAGTCAATTGGATCGCGTGACGGTTATTTACGGAGCTCAATTCATACAGCAACAAATTTTGTTTCCAACAGCCAAAACGAGCTACATCTGCTCCCTCCAGCAGATGCTACAATTTACGAACTCGTGGCGCCTTCCCTCTTTGGGAGAATATCTTTCCAAGATATAGAAAGGAACTTCACCTCACAGTCCTCAATTTGGGAATACCCAAGAAGCGCTACTTTACATTCGTGGAATATGTCCTCATCTGGGACATAGAAGAAAAATTCAACCCTTTTGAATTTGGAGTCCCAAACACGGCTTCTCCATACACAGATGACTTATCATATTATATCTATGACACTTACCTTTTTGTTTCTCCTTACACTCTGCTCGTTGTGTTGCTAAATATGATATATTTTTCTGTGCGTGGGATTTTTGAGTATATATATATATATATATATATATATATATATATATATATATATATATATATATATATATACACACAGTTTTATAGTGTTGTGTATGTCATAATAGTATAAAAGTCTCTCAGAGAACAAATCATGTTTGTCATACTTTTCCTTTTCAGTCATTCCGTTCCGTCCGAGGTGTTATTATATCCCGGATTAGCCAACGTACCCTGTGTTGCTCGGGTGTACATGGCTGCAATTATATAAACGCATCCCACCTGTATACACACACCCACTCTCTAGAAATCTCTGCATACGTCCCTGCTGAACTGCGTCATTCGTTGCTATACTAAGCACTATCATATTATTAAACGTATGTACTTCGAAAGTGTTTGGTTGTTCTCAATAAAGGAACCCCATCAATAAAAAATCTTTCTGTGGTCATTGCTCGGGATTAAATTGTTTCAATTCTTTAGATATTCAGTAAATTTTCTGTGGCCGTAATAAATTCCAAATAGTATGGCAATGTTCACAATGCTGATAATCAAACATAAACAGGGATGAAGCGTCAGAGCTCATTTCAACTGCAAATGCAAACAAAGGAACGTCCCCTTCTTCTTCGTACGTTAACTTTAAAACTGGGTTTACTTTAAAACTGCGTTTACTTAAAAACTGGGTTTACTTTAAAACTGGGTTTTAATAAGAATTTCTTCGGGAAATTTTCCCTTTAAACGCTTTAATAATCCTTCTCAAATAATCATTGCATCAAAGGTTGTTCGAATGCTAAGGATGGAATCATATGAAGAAACTATTAGCTAAATGGTCAAAGCTGATTTTGGACCTTGTTAGCCACAGATTTCGTCCATTTAACTGAAATAATCTAAACTAAACATTCACGTAAGATAACGTGTGGGTCATATATAATTTGCATGGCAAAATTTGAAAGCATAGGATGAAACATGAGGGAATTATAGCCGAAAAACGGGCATTTTGAACAGTTTTTCGTGTTTTTTTGTCTTTATAAACGATGAAGCGAGCAGGACGAAAACCACAATATCTTATTAATTCCGTGATGGCTAAGTTTTTGCGAAATATTTGAAGAAAATCGTATAAAAAATGAGGGACTTCTTCAAATTTATTCTTTTAAGCAGTACGAAACACCCGTCTTTTTCACAGTTTTTGAAAAAAGATTTTGTGTGAAGGCAATATTACATGAAAACCATCGAGAACTCTACATAAACCCAATAACATGAGCTATGTTTTTCTGTAATTACAAAGAACATCAGCTCATCTAGTAAAAATTTTATTCTCGTTTATCTCTGCCTTGGTTTTGCAAAAAGTCATACCCACCGTCAGCTTTATCGATTGATTGCCAAACACGAGGGTGGAGGACTGGTGAGTGAAAGGTTGGTGGTGACCTAGCTTGGAAAATTTCATTGAAATCGGCTGAGAAATGTGGACATGCATAAATAGCATACATACAGATATCTTCTGTTTTATAACTATAGATACAACACTGCAATTAAAGAAGGAAAAAAATGGGAAAATAAATCTTTCTATCCTAGCTCTGTCCCGTTTCAACAGTACAGCTACATATTTTCCTTTACCAGACTGAATATTCGAGAAGTAACATTAAAGTAAAATGTATGTAATAAAATATTTCGGGTCGTAAATAAAAACCCATAATTGTTATACCCAGGAACATAAATATTGTGGTATGCTATTTCGTTTGTATGTATACTTACAATAGGAATGAGTCCTTATTTATACACCATTTAGACTGAGACTGTTAAATTATTTCAAGTTTTAATACCATTCCCTCTTGGTTATTCGAATATATAAAATATATCTCTGAGTTTAACGCTAAGGAACCACGGTGAATGACATCTTTACTCATGCGTTTAAATATAGAGATTCATGAAATGAGAGAATTCATTTGCATGTTTATACTATTTTCTTCGCGTGCTTTTGCGAAGAGACATGCCAATGCGTAGCCAATTCTGAAGAAAATGTCAGAAGGGCAAAAATAACTTAAAGTGTGGATGTGTCTATATGTTGGTGCGTGACTATTTGCGGGTAAATAAAAGATTAGCATGAGTGATGTGTCTGTATACGTATACATATATCAATTAAGACGAAAACCTCTAGGGTTCGCATGCAGTCGGCGCGGGCAATCAGGATGAGATAGAGAGTGAAATGGAAAAATAAAAACACTAGCGAACTCTAATATCTCGTTACAAAAAAAAAAAAACGCTTATGTGTGTAGCTCGGAGAAACATCTCTGTAATGTGTTGGTGACATCAACATTGCATGGTAGAATATTTAATTATTACCGTGTCGGTGAATAGTAGATTTGTATTGAAGGAACAAAACAAATTACAGGTAGCTTCCCAGAAATATAACGCCCACAAGCAACACTCAGAACAACAATCCTTTCTTCGGTGTTTCAAGCGAGAAAAAATAAAACTTAATGAAAGCGACAATAGAAAAACGAAAAGAAAAATAGTTCTTTTTTATATTATCACTTAATTAGTTCCGAAATATTGTGCTTTGCACTAAATAACGCGAAATTCCCGAGGAATACCGGACTGTTAATGTAGTTAAGATTTTATTAGCTTTTTCTCTCTTTTTGTATCAGTCATTTTATTTCATATCAGTTACTCAATGCGTGAGCTACAAGGAAGTTTCTAGCGCGAATTTTTCTTGTCCAATAAAAGTTTAGATTTTCTTTTTTCGACTTTTGCTTAAATTTAGCACCAGTTACCGTATCAACTAAATTAAGCGTAAAATTCAAATAGGGTTTAAATAAATAAGAATATGCAAGAATTACTTAATAACATTTGTTCAAGTAAAAATAGGATGTGAAAACCTCTTTTAAAGATTTTGCATAACGAAAATAATGTTATATTTTTGAATAAGAAGTAGTCACTTCTGTTTATATTAGTAGTTTTTTGACGTTAAAAAATACGTCAAAAAACGACATTATTACGTCATTATTTTTGCACCAACCTAATATTTGAATAAATTTAATACAGCTATGGATAACGTTTCATTCAGATGCAAAAATTAGTTTAACAGCAGTGAGAAAAGTTTGAGGATAATGGTCTTGATTTCCGAGTTAACGTTTCACCAAACTCCTTTTTCTCATGATTGCTTTCTGTTCGTATTCGAGATACATAAAATACGCAGGGGTACATTAGAACCACGTCCATTTGAGCAAAGCCTATCCACAAAAATTAATTTTAACTACTTTATCCTGCATTTTTAAAGCAATATACTAATACATAACAATAATATGCTATCTATATCAGGAGACATTATTTTTCTGATATGCGGTAACCGTAGCTGTCAACAACCCCCGCTTTCTTAGGTCATAACACAATTTGTAACTCTTCACTGTTCATTAAATAACCTGCAAATGTTTGTAAGCCGTAGAAAACGAATCAATCTATTAATCTTAAACTTAGGCTCTTGTGGTTTCAGAATAAGTTAGATGATTACTGTGTGGTTTCAGATGAGCGTAATAACGGAGAAGAGGTGAAGTCCATGGGGTTATAGAGGGAAAATAACGGATAACTCTGGACGAAGAGGTAAAAATTGTAGAGTTTGGGAAAACATCTTGGATGGAGTCAGTTCCGATGAAAGGCCGTTAACAACGACATTCCTTTTAGAAAGGACTTGATTATAGAGAGCACTTCCAGATATTCCATAGCTGTAGAGTTTAAATAAAAGCCCCCGATGCCACACTTTGTAAAACCCCTTGCATATGTCCATAAGGTGCTCGTGAGGAATTTATTATCTTGTACTGCACGGATTCTGTGAATAATGACAGTTAAGATATCAGCACAGGTGCTTCCAGGGTGTCAGAAGCTAGTTCTTTTGTGATTTTCAACAACCCTATTATTGCTAGATTTAACAGTAACATTCTAATAATTTATTTACTAGCACCTCGTCGTAGGCCTCCGTCGATCAGGGTTGACCATGGGTAGCATCCTAGTTGTCTGCTTTGCTGGAGAATCAACGTCTGTGACTGTAGAGGCCGATGCGGGAGTGACAATCTCCGTTGCAGAGGTCGCATGTGTGTACTGTCTCTGGTCTGTTAGAGTAGTCACTTTGCTTTCTGAGGGCCCGCTTTTCTGTGGTGACTTGTGTCAGCTTCTCCTCCCCTGACTTGAGGTTTTTAGTCAGGGTTTCTCTCCATTTGCATCATATGACTGCCAGGCTCGCCCAGGATTCTTATCTACAGCTTTCATGAGGCGCCTCATGACATCGCGGAACTGTAGTTGTGGTCGTTCGGCCGGCCTCCTTCTAGAAGCCAGTTTTCCATAAAGGAGGTCTTTTGGCCCGCAGGCGTTGTACTCTGCCATCTTGGCCTTCATTGTGGAATTGCGCCACATGCGTGTTGTGGGGCGCAAGGATTATGGTTGCCTTCTGGAATCTCTTGTCAATTCCTAAGGAGAGGAAGTCAGTGATAGTGGAGCCAAGATATGTGAAAGGATGGAACGCGTCCAGCTCATAGTCATCAATGCTGATAATGTTTCGGTACCTTGTCCCACTATACCGACACTGGCTCCATCCCCCACTACATGCACCTCTTCCCTCAGTTCAACATCCGCCCCTCACCCATCTACCTTCTTTCCTGGTCCGGATAAGATTTGTAACCTGGACAGGGAGGAACTTCATAACTGTCCACACAAAGAAGGCCTTCTTAGGATCATTGTTCAAAATGTTCACATTGGACAGCAAATCAGTGGAGGAACCCTTAGATAGACGTCAGAGTCGGCCACAAGATGCAAGGGTGGACATTGTCGTTGTGGATGCCAGGAGCCGGTTGATCATGGCCGATATTGCGGTCAAAACTGTCTCGTCTCTGTTTTTCTTTTTTCTTTTTGACAATTGGGGCCGTTCCTGGTGGATTCAACGTGCTTAATGAAGGACTGAAATGCCATCCTGAACCCCAAGTTAGACAGGGCCGGGAAGTTAGTGGGAGGCCAGGCGATCGTTGTTCGATTGATGTGATCAGCAAGTTTGATACCAGGTCGATCAACCTGGTGGGGGTGGACATATGAACGTAGGCACTTAAGTGGCCGTCGACCCAGGTGGCTAGCTACCTGGATAGAATCATAGTCAGAAGGGTCTATATTGATTTAATAGATTGTCCTACGTACCACTAGTTAGGCTATTCGGACCACAGCGTCGTCTGTGCCCGGGTGACTTTAGATTGTAAAACTAGAATGCCTGAATACTATAAGTTCAATTTGTTTTTTCTGGACAGGTGGGACTTCCAGGAAGAGCTAACTACAGGGTGTTGCAGAAAAATCCGTCACTTGACAAAAAGAAAACGGAATAGGCAATAAAAACAAAAGTTTTATATGCAGGTACCCGACAGTTAGACAACTAACTAACGTTTTTCTCTCTCATGCGTAAGGAAGTTATCAGCCAAGATTCGTTTGCTACATTCGAGAGGTCAAAATCGCGGTTTGGCATATTCTGAGGCCGATTGACGACATGGGCGACGCGGCATTTCGAGAGTCGTTTTTTTAAGGATTTACAGCTATCTGGCTGACTTTCCTCGGCTTTTGCCGACTGAAGCCGTTAGCAACGAGAGGAAAATACGGAGGGTTAGGTCTACGCGGCACTGCAGAAGGTCGGCAAAGGAAAGTTGCCGGGTCTGAATGGTTTGTCCTATGAATTGTACTTGAGGCTGTTGCAAATCTTTGTTCTGATTTTAACTGTCGTGTCCAACAACTGTTTCCGCCAGTGGTCCGTCCTCGAAAAGATTTCCAGGAATGGGATCACGTTGTTGAAAAAGGGCAAGGTTGTTGAGCGGGATTTAGATGAATACAGCCGCATAACGGTGCTAAATATTTTGTTAAAGGTTTTGGTGAAGACGCTGACAGAGTGTTTGCAGTCAGTTGCCGAGATTCTGTTGGGATCCAATCAGACATGCACTCTGAAGGGCCGAACAATTAAGACCAACCTGCATCTGATCCGTACGATCCTAGTGTAAAAGACGACGAGGAAGCCTTGCTGATCAATTCGGATCAGTCTAAGTTAATTGATATTGCTGATCATAGGTACATAGTTGCTGTCCTGCAGACCGCCGGATTTGAACCCGACTTTTGCTGGTGGATTAGTCTCCTATATTGCTCCCCCCTGTGTTGTACAGGAGAACGGAAAGTGCTCGGGGAACATTTGCGATGTGTCGATCAGTTCGTCAGGTTTGTCCAATGTCGCCCCTACTTTACGCTTTGCCGTTGGAATCTGTCATTCGCCGGATGGAGCCAGGGTTTCCACGTACGCCGATGACGTGTCTACTTTCGTGTCGTCTTGCAGTGAGACTGAGGTGTTACTGAAGGCGCTGGTCACAGGACCAATATTAATCACGTAAGCCTTCCGGCTTGTGGTTAGGTTCCTGGAAGCAGGTGGATTTTCCGAGGCCCTTTGGTTGGATAAGCGGTCGTCGTCATTCTCGGTGTGTGGATTTGATCCGACCTCCAGCTGGAGAAAAATTGGTCAGAAGTAAATGCAAAGGTCGGTGGGCGGTCGAGACTGGGCACCGAAGGAGATTGTCCTTGAAGGGCAGAGCAGAGGCCTATGCCACTTACGCCTTTCCTCATTACCGCTTGTCTGTATTCCTGTCTGTAAGAAGCATAAGAAGACAATCGAGCGCTTACGCACCTCCCTCTTTTGGGTAAGGGAATGCAAACATCACGTCGATGATATGACCTTATCTTACTGGAAACGGCTTCGTGCATTTTCTACCATTATCATCGGGTCCGCCCACTATGGGACCATGTCGACGAATTAACGGCTCATATTGCTCCCGAAAAGCTGGTGGTCATTAATCGCTGGTGTGAAACCGATGGTATTTCTATCACTACTGTAAACGGTCCGTATGGTGATTTGGCCGATGTGACTTAAGGAAGTCGTGCAAAGTGGCCATTTTTCTCATCAAGAGCTAAACCGATGAATATTAGAACTGACAGAAAGTGATTGGTTTCGACAGATTTCAGCGAAAGGTGGGTGAATGAGGCGAGGCTGGTTCGCGTGAATGGGGCTAGCGTTAATTTTCTTTTTAGGCCTCCTTAAGTCACATCGGTGTGGTTTCTTGTAGAGCCCTCTCCTGGTTAATATAGGCCTTTCTTGTGTACCTAGTTAATATAAATGTGTCGTTCCCGACCTGTTCCCAGCTCCTTCTTTGGTTATTATCTAGTTTTTTGTGGTCGCTTTTTGTCTTGACTGGGTCAGTTTCCGCCCCCCACTAGCTGTATTTATTTTATCCTTCCTTATCCCTTAGCGAGAGAACCTCTTGATTTTGTTTAAAAACATAATAGAGCTTCCTCTCTTAAATGTTTTCAGGGTTTGACATCACTTGTCTTTATTTTGTGTAGTTGTTTAGATAATTTAGTTTGTTTTTGATTTTCTACACTCACCTCTAATTGTGTATCTGTTATGGTCCGGTTCCTTGTACCACGGTGATAGTCCAAGGTAGAACCAATAAAGAAGAACTCAAACACAGGTATGAAATAACACAGATATATTACAAACAGGAATATATACAGAGAAGTAGACGTGTTAGTATGAACAATCAGGTTTAGTAGAGAGAACAATGTAGTCTCGACCAGTATCACTATTCCAATGTCTTGCAGTAATTGTCTGAAAGCGACTCTGTTTCGGACTGCCTCTGACTCGACTCTTGACTCGACTTGAACTACTGACTCTACTTGAACTACTGATTCATTGCCCACTCCTGAGGAGCAGTATTTATTAAGTATAGAATAGTTCATTATTATTATTATGGGTAAGATCCCGTAACAGTATCATTTACAGATTTTTATATGTAGAATTTTATGCTCATTAAATGTTTATGCCATAGGGTATTTTTTGTAGTGTACCTGATAGTGTCTGTTATTATTTTATATAGGGGATTGAAAGATGAGGGATGAGTTCTTGTGGTGTATGTTCAAATTGTATCGAGTGAATGGGTCGGATAGATATAAGATAGAACTGACGACGAGCTTCAACGTATTCACCACCTTTTCACCTTTGCGCCAAAATTGTATTTCATACAATAACTCTTGTAAAGGATGAAAATAAAGGATTTTATCATTTATGATGGAGTAGTGAACCGGGAATGTGAGGCATTCAAATTGAATGAATTAACACCAGATTTATTTAAATGCCTAACATTTTCACAACTGCTAAAAATGGATGTTGAAATAAGATCTAAGATTCTGTCTAAATTAGAGATTGATTCAAAATTCGCTCTCCAGAAAATATCTTAAGTGTGTCAACGCATGATTAACCTGAAAGTAAATACTGGAATATACAGACCTTAAAAAATGGGTAAACCCTATTTAGCAAATTCTGGAAAAATTGCTCGTGGACTTACAACCAAGAAATTATACTTTATACATGAGTTCACCTGCACGTTTATTTTTTAGGAAAAAACTAAAATTGAATGAAGCTGCTGTGCTTATGGCAAAGAATACAGCTATTTTATTTACAACAGATAGGATTGCATTATTTGATCTGTGGGACCTTCCCAATAATTCATTCTGCATCAAAATAAATGTTGTTACTTCTAATATAAATTCGGCAGGAGAAAGATTTAAAAAGATTGGAAAAGAAGTTTCCTGGAAGACTTCTCCGAATGTCTAGTTAGAGGCATTAAAGAAAAAATTAAATTTGAATTAAAAAATATGCAATACTTTTTTTCAAAACAAAAAGAACTGTACCTTTCATGGCATCAGAATCTATTAATAAGGAATTGTAAAAACTGGAAAATTTATATCGAAAGGAGATTATTCCTAATGGACGTCGCCAATAGTTTAAGAAAAAAAAATTGTGTATGTGCTGATTTTTCAACGGTATTAAATGAAAGTTATTCTGTTTCACCGACCATTTTGATCAGTGCTTAGCACCTGATTTTATTTTTCCTGCTCCAATCATGACATTTATTTGGTTAATTCATTTTAATAATGTAATTTTCTTACGTTAATTTTGTTGACTATTACCTGTTTTTCTACATTTTTACACGTCCAACTGTTATTTGATTTAATGTATGTTTTTTGTCCTGTTAAATTTGTTATTCCTTTTTTCAATGAGTTTCGAATTTTTGCTTATTGCGTGTAAAATTCTTTTTTTCCTAATTTACCGTTTCTTCTCTTTTACAAATTCTTTTAATGTAATTTGCTTTAAATTTATTCAATTAAAATAAAAATCTTACTTTGTCTTAACAGTAAGTATGTCTGGCTGAAACAGTTCGGTCAAGAAAAACTTATTAGATAAAGCGAAAAATGTTAATACGTCTATTTTCCTGATCAAAGAAATGGTGGTTGAAAAAAACAAATTATAACATATCCAACGACACATCCAAATAATTGCACATCCAACGACAAAAATTGCATGGTAACAGTAAAAAAAATCAAAATATTACGAAGAGTAGGGTGGCCGAAAATGGTCAAAATTCTAATGAAACAAACAAAACCCTAAAAAGGATTGTGACAGAAAAAAGGAAAATTCAGAAGATACAAGAAATAAAACCGAACTTTTGATGGAGTTTCCTGTCATCGAACGTGGCATGTGCTCTTTTTTTCGCAGATCCGGCGAGCAGGCTTTGCCTCCTGAATGTTAGTATAAAGGATAAGGATATTCGTCTCATTAGGGTTTATGCGCATAAAAACTATTCTGAGATGCCTGATTTGTTTAGGCGGATCGAGCTGTTTTTGACGATATCTCAGTTTAGTTTTAACGGGCTATTGAAATGCCGTCCTTGACTACGATATGGATCGTACAGGTCCAAGATCGGGTACTAACAAACCATTTCGGGACATTATCGATAAGTTTGATCTTGTCGATAAATACCATAATGAACACCTTCTGGAATTAATGCGGACAAATAGCGGCGCCTCGACTACGGATGTGCGTTCCAGCTTCATCGACCGAGTCATAGTTAGGAGAGTCGATGCCTGTGATTACATTTTATAGTTTATTCGGATCATAGGATCGTCCGGGTTCGTGTAAACATAGAAAGGCCTAATGTCCAGCTGGCTGTCAACGGGAAATTGAACGCATCATTCTTTACTAAATAAGATTTCCAGTATCAGCTATTACTAATGCTACAGCGGAAACTGACAGGGGTCGTGGTTGGGAATATGTGGTGGGATAAATTAAAATCCAAAATAAGGTATTTTTCTACTGAATATAGACGTCGGCTCAATCTAGACGGATTAGGGGCACAAACGGCATGTGAGCAAAGAGTTGACTGGACAGTAAAATCCCGGGATAGCGGGGACGCAGCTTTAGCTAAGGCAGAGTTGGCCTCCTTGCTTATCAAGAAGGTTGGAGCTCTGTTACTTAGGGCTAGGTTAAAAGTATGTCTTCCGAGGCAACGAATGTGCCCGCTGAATTGCCTGCAGAGGAGGTGCGGAATATCTCCTCGACATATCGCGTGTATCACATTGCCGGATGCTGATTATCATCAGACCGTGACTACAAACGCGGGCATATGTGAGGCTTTTTATGTCTATTTTCAGGGTCTATTCATCAGGGATCCCACTGCTCAGTTAGAGGCCTATTTAGCTAAGTTTACTTGCATGGGGGCGACTGAAGCGGACGGGTGCAAGTATCACATTACAGAGTCGGAAACCTGGGAAGCGCTGAAGCAGGTTGGCCTGGATAAACCTCATGGATTAGATGGTCTACCCTACGAAGTGTACTTGAGACAGACGCCCATTTTAGTCACTGCTTTTCAACAACTGGTTGAATCAGACGTCTATATCTCAACTCTTCACCAGGGGCAAGAACAAAAAACGGTGGGTTGGGAAAAGTAACTTTCAGCTTTTAACGATGTTAAATACAGATTTAACGATTTTAGCCAAGATGTTAGTCAACCGTTTGAAGGCTGTCCTCTGTAATCTGATTGGCTCCGAATAGACTTGCGCTATGAATGGCAGGGGTGTTTTAAACAACCTTCATATGGTACGCTTGATCATCAAGTCGACGGTGAAACCGCGCTGATCAGTTTAGATAAATCCAACGTGGACCATCGATTTCTGGAGGCGTTCCTGTCTGCGGTAAAAAATGGACCGTATTTTCTCACCTAGATCAAAATTCTGAACGCGTTTCCCGGTGCGATTGTGGAATGAAGGGAGACTTTCCGCCTTCGCCTTTGCTTTAGGTTCTTGTTTGGGAACCTTTCCTTCGTAAGTTAAGCAAGAATTCGGTCCTACGCGAAACGGACCTACCTGGTGCTACGACCTGGGTAGGATATTCTGCATTATGCTGACGACGTTTCGGTTCTAGTGTCGAACAGAGCCGAGATTGAAGACGTCAGCATAGAAATGACGGTATGATAAGGAACAAAATCAAAGTCTGTTGGGTTGCAGTTGAGTGTGTAGAAGTGAGTTTCTCTTCCCGAACCTTTCCTCTGAAAAGGAGGGACGGTCAAGTTACTCGGCGTCTTGTTTGGACCCGAGATCTCTTGTTGGAAATGAATTGGTCGGACGTGCAGGAGAAAGCCGAGGCCTGCAGTTCAACTGTCGTCTCGGAGGAATCTTTCCTTAATCGGCGGAAGTATGTGCCTAGCAGCTCCCACCTGATTCTCCTTAATCTACTCTTTGTACTTCTACTTCGGTCTACTATACTAATTTCATTATTAAACTCTGGTTCTCCTTCCCGTGGAAAGGCAAGGTCGCTAAGTTACCTCGCGAGTTCCGTTACCTCCAGCCTTCTGAAGATGTTTTTTCCCCCTAGCGTTAAAACTCGTCAACATACTCTTCGCATCGCGTTCCTAGATCAAATGTGTCTCAATTAGGATGAAGAGGGCGAATTCTAGAATGAAGACGCCCGTAAGAACTTTCAATTCATGAGCTGTGTGGACTCGTGATAGGAGGAGGCCCACCGTTTACACCAGGCGAGTGTACATTCTATCGTGAATGTCATCTTCCTCTGAGGCACTTCTTACGGGCGTTGCATGGCCTCTCCAACGTCCAGGCGTTGTCTCGAAAGGCATTATATCAGGTGTTATTTAGAGAAACCGTACAAAATGATCTGTTTGACGGGTCCGGTCTTACGGAGCAGGAGGCTCACTGGATATGGCCTTCGGCGCCAGGATTGAAATGTCTACAGAATATTGAGTCACTGATCAATCCGTTTCACTGAGGTCTTTTAAATAAAAGCAGAGTTACTTTGTCTTCGATGGCTATAGAAAGAATTGCATATTATATATTATTAGGTTGGTGCAAAAATAATGTCATTTTTTTTACTTCCCTATTTGCTTTAAATGGCGAACAACTGTTGAGTGGTCGACCTCGAGTTCAACAGCAACTTCTCGTGTGGTTTTGCGAGGATCGGATTCAATTAAGGCTTTCAAATGTTCGTTATCAACCGCAGTCGGCCGGCCGCGACCGTCTTCATCTTCGAGGCTCTCGGCACCATTGCGAAATTTCTTAGTGGTTCCTGCGCCAAACGCACCATTGATATCACGAGCTGTCTCAGCAGCTTTTCGGCCTAGTTTGAACTGGAACAAGAAAATCGTGCGGATTTCAATTGTGTACATGCTGTCGAAAAGCCTTAAAAAATGAATGAAGAGATTGAGAACGGTAACGAATAACACGATTCGATAGAGCGGAAAACACGCTTCAAAATGATATATAACATGGCTATATATATCAATGAATTAATTCAGAAATCATATATAAAAGTAACATATGTGAGAAAACGACATTATTTTTGCACCAACCTAATATATAAGATGAGCAGATATTTCATCATATTCAATGAAATGCAGCAAGTAGACGATTGAGTATTGGGAAAATCAGTAATGGTAACGCTAAAACCTTTAGCATTCATTGTCTGGAAATCTAGTTCAAGTGTCGGTTGAAATTCATAGAATTAAGACATTTTCCCCGATTAATAGGTTTCTAATTTCTACTACTTCTTAAAGTACTGGTGAAGTCTTCATTATTAAACAATTGTTTGAAGTAGCATGGAATATTAACATCTTTATCATGTCATTATTTTCTCTCCAAATTTTTAGTACTATTGTTCCGTCAATGCAAGAACTAATTACCACTGAGGGTAGAGAGTTACTAGACGAGATTGTCTGTCTGGCGCAAGAGGTGTAAGAATGATTGCTGCGCGGCAATGTGGGAAAGATAAAGGTAGACCTTTAATTTGAAGAATGTAATTTTATAATAATTTGGGTAAGTTGTCTGAGAATAACTTTTTCATTACGAATAATATACAAACTGAATGTAGATGATTTTACCCTTTACACTTGGTGTAGTGAGTATCAACTGTGAAGTTCTGAACTGATTGAACTAAATAATGTCGCTCGTCTAAGCAGTTGTAATGGAATTACTTATATCGTATCGAGGCGATAGCAAGGTTACGTCAGTCGTAAAATGGGTTGCAGATAAGAACACAATTTATGAACCGGAATGACTTGTAATTCTGAACACTGTCAAGATTGTCAGTGAGGAATGGACAGCTCCAGCCCAGATAAGGCACCAATCCTCGATTTTTTGTCTGATGTGATATTTGTAAACACATAGTTTATCAGTTGAAGTCAGGTACTTTCTGGAGCGGTGCAAGGCCCCAACCATTCTGCTATCATATATATTTTTTTTTTTTTGTGTTACGATTATGAGTTCCACTTAAACTTTACTCCCAAAAGACGATCTAGGAAAGAGTTTCATTGAAACCGCTCATCACCACTAGAATTAATTTAGGTTTTGCTAGGTGATGATGAAGCTTTACTAGCTTTGATTTGGGTTTATTTAATAATAAAAGTTAGTCTTCATGACATTTGACAGTTAGATCTAGATCAGCGGAAAGATCATCTGCCAACCACTGATTATCTTGATCGTTTAATTTTATCCATAAACCTTGATAACATCTGTATATTTATTTACAAGATCTCTGATGAATTTTTAGACAGATTGTTAATATATAGCAGAAATGTGGAAATAGACTTTGGGGACACCAGTATTAATATCATACGCGTCAGAGATATGGCTAATAATAAAATATTTCCGGGAGCTATTTGATAGGAAGGACTTGATTAAGAAGAAACTTCCAGAGATTTTGTATTTAGAGAGATTGTTTTGAAATACAATATAGTAAGCCTTGTAAAAGGAGACGTATTTGCTATAAAGGTCATGAAGTCTTTCTAGAAAAAAGCACAATGAATCTACATTACAGCAGTGGGAAGTGTGGCTGCAGTCAAGATGCCATATCAGTACCAGTAACATTGCAGGTTGTACTTTGGATTTCTTCAAGAATCTCCAAATATATAACAGAAAAACATATGTTACAGCATTAGTCAAAGCATGGACGACTGGTAAATTTACAAATATGTAAGATGGAGAGAACTTCTTTCGCACGTCTCAGTGAAACAAACTTATCAGCAGCAGGCCTAGTAAATGATTGAATATAGGGAATGTTAACCTGAGAAGGTGTAATAATTAACTCTCCTGGAGGTTATCATCAAACATTCAGATTAATTAATTAACCAAGGATCTAAACCTATCCCAGTCAGCTTTAGGGCAGTGTTGGAAATATCTTCAATATATCAACGGTACATTTGTAAAGAAAGGAGTTTAAGAAGAGATATAAAAGATTGTTATGATGCCCAGCTATACCACAAAGGGATATAGGCTTATAAACTATTTGGTTCAGCTCATAAGTGATGGAAAATCCTGACAGGATTTCATTAATTCATTGGTTATGTCTAAGTGGACTAACCACTCGTTGTGGGGAATATTGAAAACGACACAGTATGAATGCTAGACAACGGATGTTCACATAGGATATCAGAAATCTGTTCAACTATTCTTTCGAACATTGCAATACAATCATCCTGAGAACAGTGCAATAAACTGTAGATACACAACAACACATACATCGAGTGTAAGAGTCGTTGTTTTCGAAATTTTGACCATAGGAGGACCCGGTCTTGATAAAAGCCTCATATTCATGGTTCAAAGTGGTTTATTTCCTGTCAGCAAGGAATTGTCTGAGATTTTGAATTTATAAACGGGAATAGAATGACTGACATCTGATTCTTATATCAATATTGTCAGTTTTAAACTTGAAGATAGCATCAAAGTCCTGGATATTTGTAGCATGTACATATTACGTTAGTGTAGATGATGGAGAAATAAGTGTCAAATTTTTGTAAAGATGGTCTGGCTTTGGTTCTCTTCTGTGTGCTATCATTGTTCGAGAGGTCCCACCACAAACAGCAACACTGACCAGATCCTATTAAGACTAAAAGCGATATTATGCACCTGCTGATAGGATAGCGTCCTTAGAAGTTACGCTAAAGTTCGGGTCTAAGTTTCTGTCTACCATGATATAGAGGAAATTACAGACTTTTCACTGGAAGGGAAACTATGGCATTGACTGAGAAATCAAAGCTGTAGAATTTATCCTGAAGTCAGAAACATCATGCGCAGCCTGGGAGCTCGTCACCATAAAAAAAATCGATCGGACATGAAGAATAATATTACAAAGGCTGCTCAGATGTTGTTATAGACTGTATGTATATTAGTTGCAGCTTTATAATAGAACACCCCCCATCAAGTGATGGGGTTTCTGTCATATGGTACAGTTCTTTTTTTTTCATTCTGTAGCACCAGTCCACGAGGTTTGTAGTAGCATGGTCCTCACTAATGCCAGAAACTTTCCTTCATTCGAAGCCTGTATTACGCATTGATTTGTGAAATCTATCTCATACAGCGGGCAGATTAGATGTTCTTGAAAGAACTAGACATCTTTCATGATGACCATATGAAAGTCTTGATCAATGGAGACTGTTTAAGAACGTGACAGGAGATTTAGTTTAATGTTTTGTATCAATTTGCAGTCATGAGATAAGCTACATCTGGCGCAGCGTATTCTTCGTAGAACTTCCTTTTCTCAAACACTAAATTTGTTATAACTGATACATTCCCCGAGCTCTTTGATGTGTTTAGCATTTACTAAATCTGGATCCTGATTTTTTCTGATATATTCAAGACAAGTGCCGTCACTGCTTTCTTCCCAACTCTAAAGCACGGTTTCTTTTCTTATTTCTTGAAACACTTGTATTTTAGATTTCACAAATTTAAACTGTTTTACTAGAGACATCGAAGATAAAATAGGTTATAATATTAGCATTTAACCCTATATTTCATCTGGAAGATTATATTAATTAAGCTTAATTTAACCTGAAAAAGTTACACAAATATAGAGTATCCAATGAATCATATTCCCGCAATTCTTTGAATACAGAATGAAAGGAATTGCATGCTTAATAAAAATAAGAAACAACGTAAGACAAATAAACGTATTAGCCACCTCGATGCATTTACGTAATCCCTACAAAATGCCATTCCTAAGATAACTACCAGTATTTAGAATGGGTGGCAACCATTAATCCTGCATTACTCCCAAGGGATGTTTTGTTACGACCCTCACCCATTTTATCGCGAAGCAATCGCTATTTTTATTTGGCAACTTTGTTTTGTCCCCTCCCACAACTCTCCTGACACAATGAGTGTGTGTGTAAACATAATGTTACACAGTTGTAGCTTAGTTGTCGCAGAAGTCAAACGCCGTTTTCGGAAATTCAAGGTGACTAACAGGGTTAACAAAGGTAAATCCTCAGATGACACAATTTCGATCACAGATAAAGGGAAGGAACTCTTAGACATGGTAATAATGGAAACCGGAAAGAAACGGGTGACTGTAAATTGTTAGCAGACATAATGTAATGGTTGTTAGCAGTAAGAGCCAATATGCCTGCTATGATGTAGAAACATCAAACTTGACCTGGTAACTGATCTGAAATCTGTGGGATATTTCTAACATTATATGTAATAGTTGAAGAAGCCTTTAAAACATTAAACAAATTATTAACAGACAGGAAATTCTTACATAGGAAAGAAGAAAAGCCTGGTCAACTGCTAAGCAATGTTAAACTTATATATGGCAGCGAATGCAGTATCATTTCTTCATTGATGAAGTAGAGGCATTAGGCAATGTATCATATTTTCTTCTACAGAGGAAGGACGAGAATAAAATGTACAAACTGTACAGAAAATGTGAACAACGACTACGTTTTAAGTAAAATATTAGGTACGTGCAAAAATAATGACGTAATAATGTCGTTTTTTGACGTATTTTTAACGTCAAAAAACGACATTGTTACGTCATTATTTTTGCACCAACCTAATAGCAAGAAAAAAATGATACTCTTCCTTAGTCAAATAATGAGGAACAGGGGTTTGGAGAATTCGACACTCACGGCAAAACACCAAGATCATGCGAGATAGAAGGAAACATTTAATAACCTAACTAACGAGTAACGAACTAGTATTAGGTTGGTGCAAAAAATAATGACGTAATAATGTCGTTTTTTGACGTATTTTTTAACGTCAAAAAACGACATTTTTACGTCATTATTTTTGCACCAACCTAATATAAATGGAAAAGAGAATAAGGAGTATTTGGATAGTAAATTGACAAGCATTTGTGAGTTAAAAAAGACAATCAATAAAGATCATGTCCTGATTAGATACGGTGTATTTAAGAAAATCGCATTGATAAATTTTGGAAGCTGCTTACACAATCTATTGGTATAGCTCAGTGTCGTACAAAATGAGAATTGCGCTCAATCCAATGAGGATCGATATCACTCATGTAATATCAAATTGTATGTATTTCTCTATGTCAATTCGGCATCAGGTTACAAGTGTTGGCCATGTCTTTCTGATCGAACGTCTTAAAATAGCAATTATATTCTTCTCAAATTTCCTCCACAGAAAAAAAAAAGTATTCTTAAAACCGAGTTGTCTTAAAAAGTGCCAAACAGACACTACAACATCAGCTAATAACATTGGGAAATTAGTTTATTATCAGAACGCATACAATGACATACCTGTAGTTTTCACAGGAAATTTGAGATAAATCCAAACAATTAAACTATCGAATGATCGAGGGTTCAATTTCCTTTCTTCCTTCACTTAATTTCCGCTAATAGAAAGAAAAGTAGCGAGAGAGAGAAAGATGGGAACAATTTCAGTTACTACTGGAATCTTGAATTAAAACGAGTAATAATAACTGAGTTAGCAGATAAATGTATACAATTTTGGCAATGTGGATGTTCTCTGTTTATTCGAAATTAAGTGCCGTTTGGTGATGATGCTTGTGTAAACTTTCGATACATGAATACAAAAATAAAAGTAATTTAGACCTTGCTTCACAGGAAAACAAAAGAAAAATAATCGAATGTTATAAGATTCATAAATCATATTCAGGAACCACCTTTACATAAACTATCTCTTCTTTGTTTGCAATGTTTTAAATTATATTTCGTAGATATCGCATGTAGATATATACGATACTACTAACCTTTGATAACCAAAGGCCAATTTTGTCAGGCTAACGGCAACATCACATTTAAACACCAATATCGCATGTAGATATATACGATACTACTAACCTTTGATAACCAATAATGTAATACTGTATGAAACGCTTCATTCTTTCTACGAATGTTACATTTTTATCGATACTATATTCAATGCATTGCTAGGTCTACGATTCGTCCATGCTTTCATTATTGCTGCCACATATGATCCGGTTCTGCTGCTATATAATTAGAAATTCTCGATAAAAATCCACAGAATCAGCAATATTATTGGTCCTAACCTGGCCTCTCAGTTTCAGTTACTTTCCTACCAGTGTAATATTGCTTCCCTATAACTTCTGTATAAATACTTTCATGTTAATTGTTCGGATGAACCCTTCGTATGGTAAACAGACTTTATGAATTTGAGCGCAGTACTAGATCAGCAACAACGTCACATCCTTTTACAGTTGCTTTGGATAGATTTAATCGTAAGTTCTATACGAATAGTTTCTTCATGTAGAAATATTTTTCGGTTCCATGCTTTGCAGTCAACTTTAATCTGCAGACATTTACATGCAATGTCAATCGCTATCTAGAGTCTTCCTAATTATTCTTCTGTTGTTCTCGTTCCTTAGTAATATTTTGTTTCATATTTCTTCTACACCTAGAAACCCGTTCTGTCATAATGGCTTTAATGCATTTCTTGGTGTGGGTGTGATTTAAAAAAAAATCCTTTCAATGCGTAAATTTATTTCTTATCAGTATTCACCATTCTTATCCACATTTCTGACATTTTCTGATCTGGTATTTAATCAAGTAGACCAGCTTGAAACCGTACGAGTGTTTTCACACAGAGGATGGTCAATCATTTGTGTTAGCTGTATTATACCACTGGTTGATTCCTAAAGCATATTTTGTGTATCTGCAAGTTTTTTGACGACTGCCTTGATATTTTACCGATATTGTTTTTTGTATAGATTGAGTAGCCATTATTGGGGGTTATGCGGGAAACACTGTTTGTGGTGTTGCAGTTGCTGTTTATGCAACGCATTTGATTATATCCTCGATTGTAAGCTAATTGGTTGTTTATTTTTTGCCTCGTTATGGATGCAATTCTCCCAATTGTCAGGCGCCTTTTGTGTAAGTCTTAATATCGATATAATAGTGGTTGCTCGTTTTGTCTTACTTGATAATAATCTTATCAAATTCGTTGGTAGCTGGGAAGACTTTATATATTTTTCTGAACATCATTTGTGGTGTTAATTAATATGATCTTATTTACAACAGTTCTTCTCAAAGCTCAAGATTTGATCATCACGTAGCATTATTTTTTGTGACTTATATTCAAAAGATTTGGTTTCATTTCGATTTTGATGTTCGTATATTGGCTTGTCGCTCTGTATATTGTGTCGTAGGGTTAGATCATAATTGTGTAACGACGACCAAGTTGTGCTTAGTGAAGTAGGCGAGATTATAATGTTCCATATTCCAGCTGACGGTTAGGGTATTATTTAAGGAGGTTATATTACACCTATAAGAGTGCACAACTAAAAGGAGAAAAATATGAATATAATCAAATAAATATAAATGTCCATAAACATAATATATATATATATATATATATATATATATATATATATATATATATATATATATATAGTATAAAATGACAATTGGAAAAAATCTTTGATTTTGCCGACGCGTTTCGTCTTCCGACTTTTTCACGGCAAAAATAAAATCGAAATATTTTTGTTGTTTTAGTTACATTAAAAATCCAAATTTAAAAAGATAGACTCTTCTGTCTGAGACTTCTTTTCTGGTTAATGTAAATTACCTTTATCGTAAGAGATTTTTTTCCATGTCGAAAATATAGTTAAATTCCCAGATCAATTCTGTGGACAAGACAGATTGGTATAAAATGACAATTGGAAAAAAAAATAGATAGACGCTTCTGTCTAACTTTTTTTTCCAATTGTAATTTTCTTCTCATTCTCTTTCCCTCCATGTAACCCGCATGCGTTCTAGAGGCATTGTCGCCTTGCTGGTAGTGTAACGATTAAAAAAATGTTTGAATAAATAATAATACAGGTTGACCCCCCACCCAAAACGGGAATTTTTGAAGTGCGTATTGCCAGACATGAGCAAGTGGCAACACTGCGAGATAATGACCTTGAGCAAGTAAACATTTCGCCATTTAGAATTCAAGATGAAATTCACAGTATCCCAGCTGAGATGTTGCAGCAGTCAATGAGTAATCTCAACTGCAGATTTTAAGAATGCATTCGTACAGGAGGACGCCATCTACAGGACGTTAATTTTTAAAAAATGAAAATTCCATCATTGTTTCTTAAATGGCATGTTTTAAGGTTTCAATTACTATGAATAAAATATTTTTCTTCCATCACTCTTGATTTTAGCGAATGTTAAAAAGATCCCGTTTTTTGGGTCACCCTATATTATGGAATTGGGCTAGGTAAATATGACTACGTGAAGTAAGACCATTGTTTATTTAGATGAGGTTTAGTGATAATATATTCCCAGAGAAGGCCGCAACTTCACATACAAAACGCGCAGTGATTATTTTACACTTTTCGGCATGACAAATGCACGTTTTCAGCCGTCAAACGCAGTATACTCCCCAAACACATATAAGCAGAGAAACATAGAGAATGTAATAAAGAACAAGAGAAAGAGTGATAAATATTACATGTATATTCATATGACGGATTCCAATTTCTGCTTCCCCTATCTTTTTTACAGAGAGCATTTATAAATCAAACTCATGGCTATGTTCAGAATATAGCAACACAACCGTTCACCACTCGTTACACACAGGGGAGGAGATTAATATCATCGCATGTATGATTGGATTTGGAAACTTTTGCACCTGTCTCCTTCGCCAAAATTGGAAAAGCGCATCTTTTATGCAGCTGTCTCCTTTACTTCTGAAAATGAATACAGTTTCGGAATTGGATATATTTCTATTAGATATATTAGAGTAAAATTGTCTTTTCCCCCATTCAAACCTTGATACTTTTATACTAATAAATGCCCTTTAATTAATTAATAGGGAGACTTTGATAAAAGGGTGGAACTTTTTGTAATCTAACAAATATCGTTTCATTCTTCATCGGAGATTTTTTGATCCATAAAAATATTTTTCTCGGTAAAACGTTTTCATTTTAAAATTAGCTTTCAGTTAATACACTTGTAACTATGTGTGGTGTGTACCACGCTTGGTATCATAAATACTAAGTGGGAAATAGGAAGATAGAGGAACATGGAGAGTACAACAGTGAATGAGAGAGTCAGGGAGACAAAGGAGAGTGCGAGGGAATGAAGGCGGTTCGTCTTTGAAAAAGGCAGTTGCTTGTATTGATTGGGAAAATCATGTTTCGTGAATTAACGGTCTGTTAAGAACATTTCAATATATTTAAGTAAATTTATTCTGATAAGTATCTGCTAATGGCTATAATATTTTAATGCTGCACTATACTTTTGAGTATAGAGTGCAGCATTAAAATAATGTGAAACATTGTAATTTACATCGATTTTGATATTAACGTATAGTTGCTCATGATTTCTTTGAAATATTTCAGGAATTTTAAAATTGTATAGTCAATTTGTAAACATGTGTTGAGTAAAGTAACATTAAATCTTAAACCTCAGAAAAAACAAGTTACTTATGCAATTACAATATATATATATATATATATATATATATATATAAAATATATATATATATATATATATAGAGAGAGAGAGAGAGAGAGAGAAATAGATATAGATATAGATACAAGTATATGATTGGTGGATACAGAATAAATTCCAATAACTAACAATAACTATTCTTCGATTTTATAACATATTTATGTTATAATTTTTAAATAAATAATTATATATATATATATATATATATATATATATATATATATATATATATACGTGTGTGTGGGGGTTGTGTGTGTGTGTGAAATATAGTCTTAAGATGTGCTATATTTATGGGATAAAGTGCTCAATATCAGAGATAGAGCGTGTGTAAATATAAAAGTGAACATAGAAGTCAACACTTAGAGACACCAGTCAGGCCAACAGTGCTGTTATTTTTTATATATATGGGTCAGTGATGTATTGTGGGTAGTCTGGAGAAGTTGGTAGGTACTTGTGCATGTGTTTTAAATGTTTCAGGCTCAAGTCCAGTGGCTTTCATTGTTGTTTTGAATTGGAGGTTTTATCTTTTTGACGATATAAGTATTATAGATAATAAGTTTTCTTCTCACGATCATATATTTGTTTTTGAAGAAGCGTTTGATCAGCTTCTGAAATGCCCTGTATGCAGCTTCAATTCTATGTTCCACATCCATTTCTGAGGCGCACTCGTTTGATAAAATGCTGTCCAAATATAGAAAATGTTCTGCTAGTTCTTGAAGTGTATCTCAGAGAGCACTATCAAAATCTACTACGATATTATTAGGGGCTGGCTTTGCATGTACCTTGATTTTCTTGGTGTTTACCATGAGGCCAAAAGAATGGTAGGCCATATCACAGTTGGTCACAGACTTTTAGAGTTCTTCCTTTGCATGACAGAAGGCAGTTTGCTCATGAGCATATTGAAATTCTGAGATATGTAGTAACGGTTAAATTGAAGTCTACTAGGGCTGAAACGTCCACCATCATATTGGTTTCTGATGTCTATTTTATTGGATTGTCTGAGAGAACTTCTTGAAGGATTGCAGCTATTTAGGAGGACAATAACATGACAGCAATATGAACCATTGTTTTAGTTTCTACATGATTGGAAATTCTTCTGAAAGCATGTTTTTTAATGGACTTTTCAAATCGGGAAGATAAGTTGGTCGGTTATAATTTCGAGTGGCACCTTCTATAGCATGTCCATCATGCGCAGCCCTCTTCATCCGGTGGCTCAAGCGTTTATATATGTTATAAACACCATCCGCTTTATAGTTGGGTCTGCGTCTTCGACCTTGCCGCCAAAGCTGAACCTCCCGCCAATTCAGAACTCACGACAACATCGCTGTCATAGTACCATGCAAACACCACCACCACGACAATGAGCGATCATCATAGGGCATATATATATATATATATATATATATATATATATATATATATATATATATATATATATATATATATATATATATATATGTAAGCAAATATAAATGGATATAAATCCGACAGAATGGAGAAAAATATTTGGAAAAAACAAACAAAAATCCTTAAATGCAATTATGTTGTTTTCATATGAATGAAATGTCAACGTCTGACGTTTCGGTTTAATAAACATTCTTCAGGACAATATTCATTAAAATACAATTAACATAATCAGTTCAACATGACAAAGACGATGGACATAAAAACAAGATTTATCCAAAACAGATAACTGAAAATTTTAAATGATCAGCTTTCCGTTTAAGCATGGTCACGTTGTCGTCAAATGGGCGACGCTTTCAAAACGTATTCCTAAAATTTAAGTATTTTGAATGAAAACGAAAAAATGAAAAGAATTCTATTATGATGGAAAATTGTATGTACGCTTGTCGATCATTAATCTCGTTAAAAAAGGGGAAATACTAAAGAAACCAGATCTAGTATTCACCGTGCGTGAGATGGATATTATACCTCCTTCATAAATCCTCCTAAGATTTTTATTATGAAAATATTTTAAAATCTTCACGGAATCAAAATCGAAATTATGATCTGCTTTAGTTGTGTGTACAACTAAAGCATTGTTCAGATTTCCGAGGCGAATATCTCGTTTATGTTCGAAAACACGAGATTTTACGGACCTACATGTTTCACCCACATATTTTAGGTCACAGTTTTTGCATGAGATTTGGTAGATGCAAGCATCGGATGTAATATGTTGTTTGCTGGTGCTATTTAATAAATTACGGATAGTTCTAGTAGGTAATATTGTAGTTTTAATTTTTAACGCATTTAAATTATTGGAAATACGTTCGGTTAGAACTATCTCCAACTATATATTGTACTGAAGAAGGTTTATTAAACCGAAACGTCAGACGTTGACATTTCATTCATATTAAAACAACATAATTGCATTTAAGGATTTTTGTTTGTTTTTTCCAAATATTTTTCTCATATATATATATATATATATATATATATATATATATATATATATATATTAAATGAATCATTCATACAAAAAACAAATATAGAAGTTGATGATTTAAATGGCGAGAATACATCTTCGAAAACAATTTCAATGAGGTACACTAACCACGAACCTGTACATGAATGATATGATCCCTGTTTATAAATTCCAGTTGAATAAGGTCTTTTTTAGATTTTACAAGCTTTCGTCTGTTCATACAGACATCCTCATTTGTTATTTGTGTTTTGTATGTATGATTCATGTAATTATAAATTAAACTGCACCTATAATCGAAATTTAAATAACTGATCCAACGTGCAACTTTCGGATAATAAGTGTGACATTTCTGTAATTATTGAACAATATAGTTCATGCCACACTGACGGAAAACCTACCAGTACAAAAGAATTCTCTTATTACTATATTTGTACAAAAACGCACTCCCTTAAAATTTAAAATTCAAACTCAACGTTGCGACCGCACGTTCCAAAACAATAACACATTTCTCATAGCATTTTTTCGGATTACATCTATATTTTCGGTGTCCTCTTATTACAGAGAAGTAAAAAACAAGAACAAATCT
Source organism: Acanthosepion lycidas (assembly GCA_963932145.1). Lineage (NCBI taxonomy): Eukaryota > Metazoa > Mollusca > Cephalopoda > Sepiida > Sepiidae > Acanthosepion > Acanthosepion lycidas. The sequence goes on along the minus strand of OZ010615.1, from coordinate 11,211,795 downwards.
ATTTCCATACCTGAGGATGTCTGTAGGAACAGACAAAAGCTTGTAAAAAGTAAAAAAGACTTTATGCAACTGGAATTTATAAACAGGGATCATATCATTCATATACAGGTTCAGGGTTAGTGTACCTTATTGAAATTGTTTGCGAAGATGTATTCTCGCCATTTAAAACATTAACCTCTATATTTGTTTTTTGTATGAATGATTCATGTAATTATAAATTGAACTTTACCTATAATCAAAATATATATATATATATATATATATATATATATATATATATATATATAAGGAAAGCTAATTTTTTCGAACTCTATACACCTTGGATCTCTTTTTGTCCCCGACATCTTAAGATAAATCAGACTAAGACCCTAACCCATAGGGCTTTTATGATTTTTTCCGAAAGTTTTGTCTTCGGGGAAACTGATTTTATTAAGACTTTGCAAAAATGGATATCCTTTGGATATTTTGGATGCTGTTATGCTTGATGGAATCAACAATTTTCATAGGGTTAAGCTGTATCTTGTTCCAAAATGTAACGTTTATTTCCGTCTACCCTTTATTTTTTCAGACGGCGAGATTTTGGTTAGATGAATTTCATTTGCAGTCAACAGCTGTTATATTTCTACGAACGTTCGATTAATATTTGTTACTCGACCTATTTTTCTTCCATTCACAAAATGCCCTTCAATCCCAACATATTATTATAAATCAGTTATCTACAAATATGAATGTAGTTGGGGACTCAACTACATAGGGAGGATATCTCAACGTTTAGATTTTATAATAAAACAGCATTTACCTCCCAGAATTTTGAGTCCGACCGCTAACAATAGTCAACTGATAAATACATCCGGGTAATCTATTGCACAACACATTATTAATAGCATGAGTTGTATAACTGACTTTAGTATGAAACGTTTCTTTATTTTGTCACGGTCCCACTCTTTATATCATCTCAAGGTCCTGGAGTTTTATATGTCAGATCCCGCGAGCCTTCTTTCTGTAAACAGGGGGATTTTTTGCTGGATCTTAATATTATTGGTTTCTACTTTTCCTTGAAAGCATTTTTCCCTCTCATTAGTCATCCTATAAATTAATTTGCACGTTTGTCCTTTTTAAATCCCAGAATAAAACCTGATAAGACTGGGACGAAACCGGTTGTTTACACTGATATACTTTGTAATTTTAATTAAATTCATAAATTTTAGATATATTTTTCCAAGTTTTCCCTATCATTATACATATATATATATATATATATATATATATATATATATATATATATATATGTTAAGGGGTCTACCACTTTGTAGACAAGTGATCGCCCAGTGTATACTTGTACTGATGCCGGTGAATACCCGGGAGTCAGTCAGAGAGTGACGGTGACAGTGATACAGTGAGAGAGCTAGAGTGAGAGTGTGAGGTAACCGCTTTGTAGGAGTCACAGTTGCGAGCACGTAGACTCAGAAGGAAGTCTCCCTTCGATACTGAATTTCCCAGACTGTATATATATTATTATTGCTACTAACCGCATTTCTGGATCTACTAACCGTATTACCAATTGTATTATTACGTCAATACATTTATTTGCTATATTTCATTCCTGCGTTTGTCATTCATTTTGAGACCGGATTTCATTCCGGAATCCACAACAATATATATATATATATATATATATATATATATATATATATATATATATATATATATATATATATATACAATTCATTTGTATTATTTGGGGGTTATTGTAATTTATTCCGTGTACACCGATCCTATATATATATATATATATATATATATATATATAATTATTATTATTATTATTATTACCGGTTATTTCCTTTTCATGTAGTAGCCTCAAATTTTGAAATTTCCTCAAAATTTGTTTGGCACATCATATGCATAATGAAAGCAGGATCATTAGTCTTTTGTCTGGCAATGACTAATATTTGCATGAGACACGTTGCACGTTGTTTAAACATGTTGAACACGAAGAAAATATTCCTTCTCTTATTAAATATTCAAGTGTTCGAAACTATGAATTTAAATATTAAAGAAACTGGAACGGAAACTCGAACATATTTGAAAATGCCGCTTTGTTAATTCTCTACGCAATCGGTAATCTTCGAACGTAAAATTTTCCTAAATTCGATCTGACTGGTTGTTTGATACCGTAAGAAATCATTGGGGCAATATGCTGAAATTCTGTTCTTAGTTCATTCGAAACAAGGAAATCATTCTATGGTGAATTTTTGATACTTAAGTATTACACAGCAAATTCTACCTGCATTAGGCAAACTTGACTGAATTTCTTTCTGTAACTCTATCTGCATATAAGTGTCGAAATATTTCTCATCATATTCGATTGCAGATACATCCAGTCAAGAGAAGATCAGATAGTGTTTGTCTAAATTCAAAATTCTTTCGCTGATTCAATTCAGATAAATGTTGCCCTATCACGTACATTCAGTCACTTTATATGGCAATTAGCTGTATTATATTTATTTCTTAAAAATTAAATTAGTTTCATGTCTTGATAAAATACTATTTCAAGATATATTCTACGATCAACACCATCAACAATGTGCTATTTCAAAGCAAACCCAATTAAATTTGTTTACAACGGATAATTTCTAAAATTAATTGCATTATATTCCTTAAAGCCACCGCTTATTAAAATCTCCTCGGAAGAAAAACAACGAATATCTTCTAAAGAATTGCTCAGTATAATATAGGTACCTCCATGAGATTGCTAAAAAAAGAGGATAGCATGATGAAAAAGACGACAAATTTGACGAAAACCAACATTTATCGTCTAAATGTTTATAATATTATTAAGAGGAAAGATCAAATTTTATTTTAATTATTTAAAAAAAAATGTTCTTCTTTTTAGAACATTCTAAATTTTGATTAAAAAAAACTTGTTTCTTTTTGTATCACCGGAACTAGTAAAATAACACATACAATTTTTAGCACGTTTGTTTTTAGGTGACACACATCAATTTGGGAAATCTTGCAAAAATAAAAATAATTGTCAGTTGTTAATGAAACTTTCAGAAACTATTCACAGATGATCGAAATTATTATAATATGTTTCTTATTAAAGTCATGGCAGAAATATTTTTTTACATTTATTAACCCCCCACCATAACTAATTTTATGAAAACGCTAGAAATTCGATTGCGTCATGTTTAGTGATTACAATAGTTAAACGCACAAGGCTTTGAGGGATGGAAATCATGTTTTCTTTTTTGTTTTTAATTGGACGCCCTATCTGAAAATCAGCTCTGAATTGTAATATACAGAAATCAATAAAACAAATATATTATTTAATTTCAAATGCTTTTATTTCCTTTTAGTTGTTTTTATGAATATGGACAAATTTTCTGAAAGCAAAATTTTTTTCGATAAAAAATGAATTTTTAATACAATTATTTGCATTTTCTTAATTATAATAGATTTTTACATTTAAGTTATTAAAATATTATAAAATTAGTTAAAAGCCTCATCGTGTTTCTCCTTATGAGATAGATGTTTTTTAGCGCGTTGTAAATTGTATCATTTTGACTAATCAGAAGATCCACAGTAATTAAGAAATGTAATTTTGTGTTTATAATCGTGCTGTAATTATAGAGTACGGAAGACCAAACAGAATACAATTCAGTTGCGTTATTTGAGTTAAGCATTGTTCTCCGCTGTTAAGGTCTTTACTTTTGCCAAACACGTGTGGAGAAGTTAATTTGATTTTTCAATTTCAACTGAGAAGGGTACCTACAAGAATCAGTATCAACTCATGAAATTTATATGATCTTATTTTTATATTAATCTCAGTTATGACATTTTTCCATAAATGAAATATCAAAATTAATAATAAAATGAATGGAAATACAAATAACACAGTAAAATGTAATAAAATTATAGTATTTTATGTATACTTCTGATAGAATTTCATAAGAAAGGTACCTATAAATTAATGAGATACCTTTCTTATGAAATATGAGATTTAATCTCACTCTTAACAGTTTTATTTTAATTCCTTTATAATATATTTTCCATAAAGCATCGTAAACATAAAGGTGAAAGCTAAGTACCAAAAAAAAACAAAAAAAAATTACGGCGCTGAAAGCTTTCCTTAAAAATAACGAGGTAAATAATTTGATCACTTAAATGTAAATGATTTCACTTTTTTCCTTCAATATGTCATTCATCACCTGTCAAGTGACGCGAAAGTTTATGACCTGCTTTGTTTTATTTTTAAATTATACTTTTTCGGCGCAGAAGCTAAGTTAAGCTTCGTTCAAAATATTTCAAACAAACATTATAATTTCTGATTTTCTTAAAATATGTTTTGAAAAAATGATAATTGATATTTAAAAGAATATCAAAGTGAGATTTACAGTTTTTTGTGTTTTTTTTAAATGGAAAGAAAAGTTCAACATTGCTGACTCAAAACAAACAAGATTTTTAACGAAAATTTCGGACGTGCTAGGAACGATTAAAAAAAAAACCCCAAATACTTTGATCTTTCCTCTTAATAGTAATATAAACATTTAGACGAAAAAATTTTGTTTTCGTCAAGTTTGGCGTCTTTTTCATCATGCTATGCTCTTTTTTCAGTGATCTCGTGGAGGTACCTAGTACAACATTATTATAACAGTTGCATTCTAATCATGCTGCGAAACATACAAATCTAAAACGACTTTCCAACGACACGCCTAAGCTCTCATGGATAAACTGAAAGCTACCCATCTTCATATAAAGAGAAATATTAACATTTCGAAGATAAAACGTCTTAGCCCTACAGACAGAAACTGACAGTCGCTTGTTGATTTAGCGTCAACACAGAGACCTCTCCGTTCATTGAATTATCTTCCCTTGATTCATGTGGCATCAAACCGTGCTAGAATATTTGATCAGAGTCAAAACGCGGAACACATTGAGATAATTTGGAGCACTTTTTCCAGTATCATAGTTTGACGTCATATTATGAAGATCAAATAAGTGAGATTCGCTTTTATGGTTGTAAACTTAAAAGTGATGCCTCCTCGCCTCACTGGCTAGTCTTCTCCAAAAATTCTCGCTATCATTATACGTTCACATTAAGTGAAATTTATTTGGCCTATTTACAAAATAGTCCATGATAAAAAGAACACCGTAGATGTATAAACGCTTATACTTTGCGCGTATCAAGGATTTGTTTCACTGCCTCTTTCCATAGGAAATACTCAAGATACATCTAATAAGAAAGAAGAAATAAAATTACACTTGCTTTCCATTGGTAATAAACAATAAAGCGACAATAATAGCATTTATTAAATATGCGGGCGTTCGAGAGATAGATATGAATATTTCTTTCTGTTTGTGTTAAAAAAAATAATTTTATCCGTGATGATATGTTCTTTTTTTTTTTAATTCTTATATGTCCTATATTCCATTTAGAACATGGACAAACATCGCTCTACAAAACTTTTTTTTATCCCTTGTGTCCCTTGGAGGTATTTCCCCCTTTGCTCAAGCACCGATTCCTGTTCCGCTTGCGATACACACAAGCAATTAGTAGGTAGCTAACTATTATCTCTCTAGCCCTCAACATGTCCGGTGAGGATTAAGTTTTCCAAGCCCTCCTCTATCATTATATGTCCAAAGATTTCTGATTCTTAGTGTTCCTTTTTATAATTATTTGCCGATATCCGTTATACAACTCTCACACCCATTTGAATATAGGTGTTCATATTTAATATTGATTTATTGGTAGACATTTATGAATTCGTCCACGCGAACGGAATGTCTCACAAGTCCTATTTAAAAACTAAGACACCACTCGAACTTTACTGGAGCTCCCAAAACATTGGCCATTTAGAAATTTCTCAGGATATTAATAGGATGATCGACTCTCCCGTCGAGATTCGACGAATGAGGGTCAAGCAGATCAGTTTCCAGGAAACCGACAACGGCACATGAGATTTGATTAAACTGGTGATGGCCTCAGGCAGGACCATCCACACTTTTTGGAGGGACGAATACAGAGACCTGGTGCACCGAATGCCACAAGGTTCCCAAACGACCCTCCGCAGGTTTTGAATTCAGAGTTGTCCTAGACCAGTTGCCATCCAAGGCTATAGAACCCAGTCTGTCCTGCTATTTTACCCATAACTGGAGGGAGAAGAAGAGGATTCATAACTTTCCCAAGGGTATTAGCACGTAAGTGAACGTAATGGATTCGACTGGAATTCGAACTCGGCTCTCTGATTCCTCAATCCGAGCGGCTATCCATTACTCCACAGTGCCTCCTTTTTATTACAAATTATAATAAATTGTTTTGTTTGTGTTAATAAATAAATCAGGGTGCTAATACACTTGGGAATGGTATGAATCCTCTTCTTCTCCCTCCAGCAATATATATATATATATATATATATATATATATATATATATATATATATATATATATATATATATATATATATATATATATATATATATATATATATATATATATATATATATATATATATATATATATATATATATATATATATATATATATACCGATACAAGGTATTGTCCCTCCTCCCCCAATACTAAGGATGATTGAAAGTAATATTAAATAAACCTTCTCAAAACTCAACCATGTATCTCAAACCACCCCTCCTTACCTCCTCTGTTAAATTACTAAAACTTACACTGCACGTCAGATGTATGATTTTTAATTTCATTTCATTTCATTTCGTTTCGTTTCATCTTTTGGAAGTGCTATCTGATGATCCAGAGTCCTTTCAAAGGTCTCTGGTGAAATAAATTATCATAATGGGACCTTAAAGTGGTCTGTTTTTCTTTAAAATACTAGCTCTGGATTTACATTGAGATCTCAGGATTCCATCTTCCTTGGGACTACGCATACTGATTATGCTAACTAATATATATAGAGATAGATAGATAGATAGATAGATAGATAGATAGATAGATATCAAATGTGAATTGAAGATATATAAATTCAGGTTTCCTGCAATATCAAACTTAATATATCTAATCCATCGGATATTTTATTCAACTAGCATGTCGTATTAAGAAGTGAACATTTCGATTATGAAAATAATTATCTTATCAATACTAATTAGTATTGATACGATAATTATCAAATTCTGACTGTTATCTGTTTTATTAAATTCTCTGTAATGGTATTACAAAAAGCATCATTACATATTCCTTCTGTTATGTATTTTCATAGGAAATATTCGTCCTTTGACACGATTCGAACCTGCATCCTATACGGAACTGCCATTTAGGACGAATATTTTCTATGAAATTTTCTCGGACATTCAGCCTGGTAAATCTTATTTAATACTGTTTATTATAAACAGAGCATTTACTTAAATACTTGTATCTATAAAAGAACGTTAAACATAAAAAAAATGTCTTTAATAAATAAATTGTCGGACTTTGTCCATTTCTTAATGTATTAACATATATGTAAATGTTGATTAATTGAAGTAATATCTTCTAAAGTATATACTTTATTCTGTTAATCACGCATATGTTTTTGTTACTTACATATTTTGCTTTAGTTATGAATAAGAAAAGTTGTATTTCACAGTATTTTTCGCATAATAAAAACAGACGCATTGAGAATCAATTATTAATTATTTTTATAAGTATGGATTTTCTGTACTGATTCTCTGGATAAATGTTGTTTATATGATATACTGAACAGCGTTTATTTATTACCTGTTACTTTCTTCTTCTTTTTATCAACATAACGTGCATAATAAAATCTGCCAAGATATAATTTTAACAAAGTCAAAGGCTTCTTGTGTAGAAAATATATTAGGTTGGTGCAAAAATAATGACGTAATAATGTCGTTTTTTGACGTTAAAAAATACGTCACAAAACGACATTATTACGTCATTATTTTTGCACCAAACTAATAATATGTCAACATGGAG
>OZ010615.1:11168848-11198848 GCA_963932145.1 Acanthosepion lycidas | reverse complement strand
GATGGCAAATAAACAAAAATTCTATTTCCATGGAGAAATGAAAGAAGAAATAAATTTGCAGAGGAAATAATTGGAACATTGGTACGTAGAGTGTATATGTGGAAAGTAAATATAAACATATGGATTAAAAGAAAACTAGAATAATAATGAATTCTAACAAGGCCAATATACAATGTTCTTTTTGTTAGTGTGGGGGAAACTCTGTAGGACGCCATGTATGAAAATACTTACAAAAAGAAAATAACTGTTGAACGATACTAATTTTTCAACTGCAAATTTCCCAAAATATCGTTTCTTGAATATTTAACAAAAGATTTTAAGTACTGCGTACCCCACAAAATTTGAATTTTAGGTTACAGTTATTTGAAACAAAAGGAAAGTATAGCTGCAACATCGGTAAATTGATTTTTAGGAATCGAACTAAATAATTCTTGCTTAATTTTATAGCTTTTTTCAGTCTAGAAGTTGAATGTTCTTTCTTAAAACGAACAATCATCTCAGGTTGAACATTTGATAACTGAGGCATCATGGAACAACTTTTTTTTTTTTAAATATGTATATCTCTTAATTCTTTTAATTCATTTATATATTAAATATACATAGTTATTTTTTCGTCATATAGTAAATCGATAATTTCCTGTATTTTTGTGGACCCCATATAGTATTTGATGCATAATTGGGACATGTGATCAAAATCTATTAGTAAAATTAGTAAACCTAAAACTACTACTACTTGTAGTAATAAGAACAGGAAAATAAGGTCATAATAGTAGCAGTAATTGTGACAAATTTTATATTCATTTAACGCAAGTACAGAACTCTTTGGGATTCTTGACATTTATCACAGAACCTGCATTTTCGAACTGCCCATTTAGGTATGATGCATGAAAGTCCCCAGTGAAAAGATTCTAGTCCTGCGTTTCACGCCTTTAATACAGATGCTCGTGACCATCGATGAGTTAACTTTATTAATATCGGCTTTATTAGCACATTCTTGGTATTGAGCATATAGATGTCTGTCTTGCCAGCTTCGTTTCATCTGTTCAAGAACGTTATACTTAGCTTCCTTTTTCATACTTTTTGCTACAACATTTGTATATTGGGTTCTTTGGTTTTCTAACATTACGGAAACACAGCGAGGCGATTCAAAAGTATACAACAGCCAAAACCTTTCTTTATTGTCTTTCTATAGCGTCAATAATTGTTCGAATTATGTAAGTTTTGCGAGATACACCTGGCCCTTCAATAGCGAACATTTCTGTTTCAGCACTGTTGATGTTGTAATTTAGAATGGCTGTGGTAATCGAATCAAATATTTGTCGTTGTTGCATTGTTAACGTTTCAATTCTTGCATCGAGACGATTCCATATATGGAATTTCGATTCATTTGCTGGCGATGATACATCGGCACCACTGTGTATAATTTGTGGAATCTGGTGGTAATCAGTCAGACTATAGCCATTGACTAGAAGACGTTAATTCATTTGTCGTAATTGCCGGTTCTCATCGACCTTGGATTTATCACAATCAATAATCTTTCTCTTGTTATTGTTGTAGAACATCAAAACATCACGAATTTCACAGTGGATTAACATTAAAACAGATTCAGCATTTGATCCCGATGCTATTCCTCATTATTCACAATAAGATCCAAAGTGACACATGCTACTTTGAACATGATTCAAAGCTCAATTTACAGTAATAATGTCTTCAAAAGAACGCGGCCATATTCTGTGTAAATGTTACATGCTCAGCTAATACCGTTCCCAGTCTTTTGCATATACATAATAAATCCCTCCGACTGCATATACTCTGCGTCTTCTACTCCAGGTATTTGTGGATTTATTCCAAGTAAATGTTAAGGAAAATCATGGTATCTAGTCTAACTTGCTACCTTGTCAGTGGTGTTCAGTCGAACAAATTGTTTGCGTTGTTTTTTCACTGATCCGTGCTGCTGCCAAAGGCTCGTTATTTGTCATATTCTGGCAGAGATAAACAGACTGTTGCCTCTTGTGATCGATAGCTAGTTGGTAGAGAGGTGGCGACTCAGATTGCATAGGAAAACTGTAAATTTACTAGTAAGCTTCCAAGGCATTGACATATTGGCCAGGAATATGCTGCTGAATTTTATCGGGCGTTTACGCTTGCTGCCCTTGATCATCATTAATCGAATACTGTATTTGTGCCGAATGCTGTCACCTTCTTTGTAAACGTATTTGACTGCATTAACTGTAGAAACTATTTCAATATTGATATTATGATTGTAATTCTTTAATAAAAAATGGATTATACGGAATGGTCCATCGATTATCATACGTGGATCTTTTTTATCAACGTTGTGATCATTGTTCCTTCTGTAAATTGGGCAAGAGTCATCACGGACATTTGTTTGTTCACAAAAAGCTTTTTTGGAGATGTTTGGAGAAATGCCCATCCTTCATACATGTCTATTTGGAATTCCGGGGCAGCAAGGACCATGGATGTTTGCTGAATTAATTGCCTAGTACAATTCTGGATCCGCATCCGGGTCTGGAATTTCAGCAAAAAGCGTGGTTGTCATAGTCATCGGCGTTTTGTGATTTATGGTCGCGAGAAAGTATGATCAGCATATTCATATGAGTAAGACCTCGCGTCCACAGATTTTGGGGTTTCGAATATCATGAAGCTTTGCCTTCATCTTCATATGAAAGACTCGAGCATATCGATCGGGTCTGTCGCATGGCATTGATTTTGTTTCATTTCTCGAGTAATTTCTGGCTGATTTGGATTACACGTAAATGTCTCAAAAAGATCTGACGTCTCATAAGTTCTCGCTATTGCCAGTGAATACATCTTTTTCACGAAGCGTCCGCTACCAACATATGTGGCTGGCTAGAAAATATGACGCCTTATTTTTTCTGGTGATTCATTTTATCGAAGTTGGTCTAACAATCCCTCGTAACATCAATTCAATATTGTTCTTCGATTTGCATATTCCTGACTGAGACGGACACGGAATTGAAACTTGGCAAAGTCATCGTCTCGCATCATCCTCCTATAGGAATAATATTGCTTTTTACCGATCCTGCTGCATGACAATTGTCGTCAGCTCAACCATTTTCACCAAGAAAATGTAATGGTAGAAAATGAAGAGAATCATAAGATGGTATTTATCAATCCACCCACGAGGATTGAATGTAGCACAAGGCCTTTTTAATGTGGGTATCTCCGAGCCCGTAGGCTCAGCCAAAAATAAATAACCATCTAAACCCCCCGAGGGGGGCCAGTTCCATCAACCTCCCCCAACGCAACCCTACCCTTCGGCGGAGCTTCGTCAGGGTTCGTCCCTGCAAGCAGAGAGTTCGACAGACCCCCGACCCGGCAGCTCACAAAGCACAGATACTACACTTTGATCCTAGCCACCTGGCCGAGCGGGTATGATTTTTTTCGATGGTATTTATCAATCCACCCACGAGGATTGAATGTGGCACAAGGCCTTTTTAATGTGAGTATCTCCGAGCCCGTAGGCCCAGCCAAAAATAAATAACCATCGTCCCCACCGAGGCGGGTCAATTCCGTTAACCTCCCCCAGCGAAACCCTACCCTTCGGTAGGCTCGGCCAAAAATATGACCTTTGAACCCGCCTAATTCGCTGTATTTGGATGCTATTCACACTAGTATCTATGCAGACTCCTTAAGTTATCGTATTTTGCAATAAGGTTATCTTTTAATTTCACCTTATTATTTCGCACAGGGCGGCATTGATCTCCTTTTCTCTCCATATTTGATCAGCTACGCCTGATTTTTCCACTTCCCCTCGTGTTACGGCTTTACGATGTTCTTGCAGTCTTACCTTAAGATGACAGCCTGTTTCCCCTTCATATTTCCAACAACAGCTGTACGGGATGGTGTACACACAGTCCTTAATCATGTTCTCCTCTATGGGAGGTCTTACTCGGAAGAGGTGTCAGAGAAATGTTGAACCAATTTTAAATGTCGTCCTTAAACAAAGAGCTGTGAGTTCAATACCTGGCTACAGCGGTGTTGAACCCCAAATTTAGAGAGTTTAGTTAAAGGGAGATAACTGAGATATCGAGATGAAGGTTGGCACGTTCAACTAGAAGAATCTACTTCGGTAGACGAAATAAAGAGTCCAGTTCGAAATTCAAATCACCTGAAGAAAGCCGGAGCGTACAACGGCCGAAATATCATGAATATAGCATTACAGATGATGACAACAGTCTGAACAATGTAAAAAACTTTGTTCCTTCCTTTGTTTGACCATTATATATTCAGTTATTTATTCACTGAAAATGTCGAAAATATTAGGTTGTTGCAAAAATAATGTCGTTTTCTTATTTTTGCACGAACCTAATACTTAGTGTTATCTAAGGCTAATATCGTAGACTTTCTAGGAAAAAAATAACGTAGATTTTTTTTAAGAATGTTTTTCTTCCAAATATCTACAACTAATATTACAATATTTCTAAGGAATATACAAATGATACTGAAAAATAGTTCAATTAATGATCATTAAATTAATGATCATTAAAAGAGAAACAAATAAATTAAATAAATAAGAAGAAAAAATCATATTTACGATAAAATAGTACCAAGCTCTCTGGCTAGGGAATCACTGAGAGTCCATTATAAAATTATTCCTAACAGACAATTTCCTGAAGGTAGTTATAACGACCAGTCCTCCGAAGTCCTGGACGTCAACGCAAGCGTCCCCAACTGGTTAGTTCTCGCCCCAATCTTCTTTTTGGTTTACAATAAAGACCTGCCTAAGAATAACCCCGATCATTTGTAAAATAGTTGACCTTTCTTCCGATCTAATACTAACTTCCCAATGGAGAAAAAAAACTAGCTGGTTATAGTCAATTCCTCTGAAACCAACCTGGTTACACTGCATCATCGGGGATCAGACCCAGAACTACCCCAGTCAAACTGAACGGACATCCTCTCGAAGAATCCCCGTGTCTCGACAGGATATTAGGCCTCAAACTCTTGCAGTAAGTTCCAGTCAAACGAGTTATTCCCGCGAATCCCTGCCTACTGGAACAGACTGCCTCGAGCATGTTTCCCCGATTACTACAATCTTAACCTATTCAGGTAAAGAATTAACCGTTACCTCACCATCTTAAGCATATAAATTACCCCTTATTATAACCCTTTGCCTCTAGTATCTGGACCTTGTACACAGTGGACCCTACTGTAAATAATCTTATTTTAGCTTAAAAACAAAACGGCAAATTCATAGGAGCGTTTAAAAATACGTAATTCTCGTTGTAATTCCAACTCTATCTCTCCTTATTATCATCACCATAATTTTAATTCAATTTCTTCTAAGTTCACACTATCTACCAAGTGTGCGGGGCGACCTAAGCCAGGTAGTGATGCGTTATTATGGGTATATTTCATGATTTGTTTTTCAAACTTCCATAACATTACTAATCTTAAATGGACAAAGTTCTGCTTAGTGTGCAGACTGTACCTATCAAGACAATTTTTGACAAGACAATATTTGTATTTCTCTTAATCTCTGGTTTCCATGAATTATTTAAATATGATTTGGGGTCCTTTTTTAGCATTGCATGCGAACCTATTATTATTATTATTATTATTATTATTATTATTATTATTATTATTATTATTATTAGTCTGTCCGATTAGGTTTAATTATTCTGTATATATTGAAAATTCCCATAAATTCTTGAGAGATCCATTCTCTGTAACTGGGTCTAAGTGATGTTTGTACCAGTTTCTGGCAATTTTCATTCCGCAAAAGTTGCATATTCTTCAGAAATGTATACTTCAACGTAAATATCCGACTGATTTTAATTTAAATCTATTTGACTATAATTCATGAATTATTTAAATTCTTACTTAAAAAAAAACTATAATGAAAGCGATTATATTTCTTAAAAAATGTATTTGCTATATATATATACACGCACACAAACACACACACACACACACACATATATATATATATATATATATATATATATATATATGTGTGTGTGTGTGTGTGTGTGTGTGTGTGTGTGTGTGTGTGTGTGTGTGTGTGTGTGTGTGTAAAGAAGGAACAGTAAGATATATAATCCGGTGTTCTTATTGATATTTTTATTTTTACAAAATAGTGCCCAATGTAAATTTACAAAGCATTAATATCATAAATTAACTGATTTAAAATATGGTTTTTAGTCTAAACAATAATAACCATGTTTCAAAAATGTAAGCTAAAAGCTTCGAATTTAATTTTGTAACTAAACTAAAAACATTAGTTCCATTTCTTCCTCAAGCGAATTTTGGAGTAACTTATTTTTAAAATTTACTGAGTTTTACAGGCACAGAAAAATTCATAATTAACTGTTTCCAAGGATACAGAGAGATCCAGTCATTCAGACAAGGGGTGGTAAAGTGTTCATTTTTATTAACTTTTCTTGTATCAGTTATTAGTTACGTTCGAAAAAGGGGTTATGTTTAGCTAGGCTAGGGATATATTTTTCAACGAATTCTGACATCCGTTAAATGCATGTTGTCTGGTTTGTTTGTCTTTTTAATTTTATTGTTAACGCAAAAAATTCTTACGGCATTTTTTCTATTTCATATTTAAAGATTTTTTTTGGGGGGGGGATATTTAGGTTAGAATACGTTTTATTTAACTACAATTTAAAAATATTTTCACTTTTAATTTTTAATAGACTTTGTTTCTTTTCCAAACAAGTAAATGTACTAAAATTATTTGCAAATATATAAAATTATTTTTTTATATCAAGTATAATTATGTATATTACCAGGTCACATTTTTAAAAAAAATTATTTTTAAATACTATTTAAGAATTTTTATTTTTAAATATGACGGCAAAAAATAACTAATTCATTTCTCTGATTCAGTAGACTTTTATTTTTTATAAACTTATATATATATATATATATATATATATATATATATATATATATATATATATATATATATATATATAGCCGGATGAGGCCTTGCCCGCTGAAAGCTATGGCCCAACATAGTATCGATATGCTCTGGTACCGAAGAACCAGCCCCCACGTATGGGTAAATAGGAACTAACTATAATGCTGATACAACAAAAAATACTGATAACCCACATCGGACGTCACGCGGGTCAACAAACACTGCGATTTTCAGTGAGGAACCAGACTGGGTTCCAAATGTCTGCAACTGGAATAAAAGACGACTAGAGGAAAACCACAGCATGGACAATAATCACAGAGGCTCTCTATATTCATTAAATGAAAATCCTACAAAAATAACAATAGCATAAATGATATATGGAAGAGTACATTGATGGCCTTGCTATGATAAATCTGTCAACGACAACAACAACCAAAACCAACTACAATATCTGGCGGGAAAAACACCGCTAAAACACACAACATATCGATGCCAAGCGTGATATCAGAAAAAATATTTTAAATAGAAGTCGAAAGCATCTGAGAAAACATCTTAAGTAGATTAAACGTTAATATCTAGAATCTAAATGCCAAAAATCCAGAGGAGACATATGCAAAGGGACAAATCGAAACCAGTTGTAGTAATCAGTCTGAGGTACACAAACAAATAAAGAAAGGTAATGACAAATATGAGAATGGAATAGAGATGGCAATAACCTCCGATATAAATGGGTGTATATAAAAGGAAAGGCCAACAATTCCAAAATTAAGAAAGAACCGTCAAGTGAAGGAAATCATCCGCCTTGTTAACCAAGCATTTAGAAAAATCCGGGAAGAATTACAAAGACCGAGGAAGCTGACAGAAATCAATAACCTAAAATACGCAGCCTCGGCAACTATCGCAGAAACAATAGGGGAAAAAGTAACAACCTAACGTAAACGAAAAAGAAAAAAAAAATGTCAGTCTGGAAAGAAAAAATAAAAACTGAAATAAATAAACTAGGGAGACAATTGCCACTTCTAAATGAAGAAGACAACAGCTCCAGAATAGAAGAAAGAAAAAAGAGGGCAACTAAAACGAATCCTTGACATAAAGAATGATTCTGACCAATCAAAAATTAAGAGAAGCTGAAACATCAAATTCAAGCGAAAGCACAGAGATGTAAGCGTTATATATATATATATATATATATATATATATATATATATATATATATATATATAGATAGATAGATAGATAGATAATATTAGTGGTAAATATACACATATATGTGCAAAATATATAAATATATATACATAGGTACATACACGTACATGTGTATTATTTTAATAAAAAATTTCAAAAGAATGGAATCCAGGTAGAACTGAATGTCCAGGACAGAGTAAGGATATAATAAAAAGGCTTAAACACTAAAATTCCATGGTCATAATTCATTCCATTGGAATCGTAAATACGATCCAATTCATCAGACCCACAAATTCAAAAAAAAAAAAATTTGAATTTGTAGGTCTGATGAATTGGATAGTATTTACGATTCCAATGGAATAAATTATGACCATGGAATATTAGTGTTTAAGCCTTTTTATTATTATATATATATATATATATATATATATATATATATATATATATATATATATATATATAAAGAAACAAGTTCTTCTAGCAAAACAAAATCTTCAAATAAGATGCCAAGTGACCTTATCGAGATCTTGGAAAAAAATAAAATAGACCCACCAAATATCCAGGAAGTCGAGGAGTTTCTGCGTAAGATGTTTAAAAACTGCAAAACGCACAATAAAATAGCCACAGGAATCAAGCAACAACGACAAGAATAACACACACATGAACAGTGCCAAAAATGGCTGCATATCAATATTACTTAAACAACAGCTGCCATCTGCAAAACCAACAACTGGAAATACTAATAATAAGCAGAATAGCCGATTTTTAGTCAAAAACCCTATCTGACACCCGCCAAGACTTCGTATATGATATAATCATAAACCCATAATAATACCCCAAATGGCTCACATGGAGAGTAACATACCTACACCCAAAAACAGAAGAGACAGAGAACCTGAAATACTATAGGCCCATCGCCTGCCTGCCAACAATGTACAAGATCCCTACATCTACCATAACCGAGAGGGTATACAACTTCTTTGAGAAAATAATTTACTCCCCCAGAACCAAAGGGACGTAAAAGATGAAATTACGGGAGCAAGATCCAACTCATCATCAATAAAACAAAGAAAAGACACATCAAAAGCGTATGCCTTCGACATTCTTCCCTATTCTTGGATAAAGTAGAGCCTAAAATATACAAAGTATGCTCCACAAAGGTCAAATTCATAACAGAAAGCATAACAATCTCGAAGACTAAACTAAATCTAAACCATACAAACGGGTCATTAAAATTGAGACCAATCAACATCAAAAGCGGGATCTTCCAATGAGATTCATTATCACTACTATTCTCCTGCTTTCCATTAGACTCACTCGTTTCTGATCAACAGTAGCTACGGATTCAAGACACAGAATGGCAAATTGAATCACCTATGTTATATTGAGAATCTTAAAACGTTTGTCAAGGATGATAACCAACAAAAAAAAAACAACTTACCATTGTGAAAACCTTAATCGAAGACATTAAGATGGAGTTCGGAATCGACAAATGCACCAAAGCCACATTCAAAAAGCGGTCAACTAACGAAACCTACGGATTTAAACCTTAGTATCAAGAACAAGATTAAGGAACTAGACCAAGATAGTACATAGAAATAATTAGGAATTAATGAAGGAGACGGAATAGTCTATTTAATTATGAAGAAATGACCCCTAAAAGAATATTATAGAAGAGCGTGTTTGATAGTAGAAAGCGAACTAAATTGGGCAACTAAAATGAAGGCCATCAACACGTTAGCAATATCCATAGTTACATACTGCTTCAACTTCAAGTGTAAGTTGAATGACATTAAATATTGGACGCTAAGACCAGAAAAAATGCTTAGCCAAATGAGGATACACCACCCGAAATCAGATGTTGATAGGATGTAGACATCAAGAGCTTTAGGATTTTGAGATCTAAATCCAACTTGACTCTAAAAATTACAACAATCGGATTGGATGCCTATCCCCAAAAACCAATATCCTTCTCCTTAAAAATAGTAAAACACCAAATCCACTATATAAACAAAGAAGCTGTACTCTTCAAGAAACAGCTTAATATACCTGAAAATCTACCAACACAAAACGAAACTAATACCATCTCTGCCTAACGAGTAAAGTAGAAATCACAACAACTTGGCCAAATAAAATATCACAAAACTGGGAGAAATAAGCGTTGCATGATATATATATATATATATATATATATATATGTGTGTGTGTATATATATATATATATATATATATATATATATATATATATATATATATATATATATATTGTGTGTGTATTTAGGCAGCATTTTTTCATTAATACATGTTTCATTAAATAATATAGACAAGTGTCGTCTATTTATTTTATCTAAATTCCTTTCATAACGTCTGACAAGTTTAATACCATTATCATTAAACGAAGAAAGAAAATCACAATATTGATAATTATTTTTTAATCCAATCTAAGCTTTCGGCTTACATAAGCCATTATCAAAGATGACAATTACTGTACAATATATTAAGCAATATACGGAAAAGAATGTGATGATAGTCTGTTTCTGTTTACATTGATGATTTCTAAGCAACGAATACGTGAATATAATACGTGAATATAATACGTGAATATAAGAGGCTGGAAGCGAAAATAGCACCGCAGCACATGACGTCACACATGACCACGCGAGAGTGAATTCGAGAAGTATCAAGTATGGAAAATCATGCTATAAACCAATGGCTTCTGTTACCAATTATAGACATTCAAGGATATTTGTGTAGATTACATTAATATATATATATATATATATATATATATATATATATATATATATATATATATATGTGTGTGTGTGTGTGTGTGTGTGTGTATGTGTGTGTGTGTGAAAATATTGTAGAAAATAGGAAAGAAACTGGTTTGGTAAATAATCCAAAGTTCCTTAGTATTTTTGTAATTATTTTTAAAAAATAGTGCTCGATACGAAAGTAGAGCATAAATATAATTATTTATTTAAAAATATGATTCCAACTCGCTACATAAGAGGTCTCATGTTTCAAAACAAGAGCCGAAAACTTTAAAATAATATTTGAATTAACTTGAGTTAAAGTAGGCTATAACAATAACGACCTGTTTGACATCACAATGGGATCACTAGACTCTGCAGAGTCTTCTGACTTGGTTGGTCTTTTAATATTGTACAAGCTAACGGCACACCGCGAGATTGATATCCAGGACATCGGACTGTATAGAGATGACGGGCTTATGGTGGTGAGGAGTTCCACTAGCTTTAAGATAGAGAAGATCCGTAAAATTATGTTTAGTGAATTTAAAAAACTTAACTTAAAGATAACAGTCTCTTCTAAATTGAAAAAGGTAAACTTCCTCGACGTAACCCTAGACTTACCGAGCAACACGTACCAACCTTATAGAAAACCAAATGCTAACCCCTTATATATATACCCGAAGTCAAATCACCCTCCATCCACAATTAAACATATACCCTCATCAATAGAAAATAGAATTAGCAGTAACTCCGCTAACAAAGTAATATTCCACCAACATAATGACTTCTACAACACTGCCCTAAAAAGTAGTGGTTATAAAAATGCTAACATTAAATATAGGGACAATTGCAATAACCAAAAGAAAAAAAAACAGGAAAAGAAACATCATTTGGTATACACCTCCGTTCAACCAAATGGTTAGTTTTAAACTAGGACAGAAGTTCTTGGCTCTTATCGATAAACACTTTCCCACCAAAAGTAGGCTTAGTAATATATTCAATAAGAACACACTAAAATTGAGTTATTGCTGCACTGAAAATCTAGAAGGTATAATAAGAAGACACAATAATAATATCCTGAACAAACCCCCTTACCTGAATAGTTTTAATAACTCTACCCTTAAATCAGATAATGATAGGGATAAATTATGCGATTGTAGAAACCCGGTAGACTGCCCATTAGAAAATAAGTGCTGCATCAAATCTGTGGTATACCAATGCACTATATCATCCACGGAGAACCCTAACAATAATATGATATACATTGGGTCCACGAAAAGTGCCTTTAAAACCAGATGGAAGCAGCATAAATGCTCCTTCAACAACATAAACTTTAGACATCAGACCTCTCTATCTAAATATTTTTGGCACCTGAAAGAAAAAAATAGGACACCTAAAGTAAAATGGAAAATCATTAACAGGACTAGAACTTGCAAAACTTGGGATGACCCATGCCCTTTGTGCCTCCATGAGAAACTACACATTATTAAGCTTCTAAACAATAAAAACCTATTAAACAACCGGCAAGAATTAACGGTTTTCTGCCGACACAACCGAACTTACGCTCTGAATAACTAGCTAAAAAGACGCATACAAAAAAATAAATTTTAAAATCCATAGCCCATATACATAGTTTTAATAACCTACAAAAATTGATAACCCTTTATGAAGTCGTCAAATAACAAACGTTACGGCCTTTTCATATACACAAATCCCTTTCATAAAGAGATATAATAAATGAATAAAATAAAAATAAATAAATAAATCTCCGTAGACGCTCAAGCCAGACTATGCGAAAACTTCCTCCGTCGTAAATTTAGCCACCCCCACCTTACCGTGACCCGGCATCTATGAAAGTAACTCTATACTGATACAAAGTATTAACACCCCACCCCCGCCGATTCTAAACAATCCGCCCTTGATGTTACCATGGAAATTTTTGATTTCAATTCTGACCATACTATTAAAACTCGTAAATTTCAGAAATAAGTCATTCCCAAAAAATTTCGCTTGAAGATGGAACATAGCCTACTTTAACTCAAGTTAATTCAAATATTATTTTAAAGTTTTCGGCTCTTGTTTTGAAACATGAAACCTCTTATGTAGCGAGTTGGAATCATATTTTTAAATAAATAATTATATATATATATATATATATATATATATATATATATATATATATATATATAAACAAAGAAAGAAGCAGATGAGGGCCAGCAGAAAACACATCAGTTGGTGAGGTGCACCGTGATGAAAGCAATGACAGAAAGCCTAATTATTGTAGATGAAGACCAAAACTTCGCAAGTAGATCCTATCACTGTCACATAATCAAGGTTGAAACTAATGTTTTCTAAGGAAAATATGTTGACACCGTTTACCATATTATCTAAGGATATCCGGAACTTGAAAGTAATGAATATACCCAAAGACATAACATGGTAAAACATATGTGCACGGTAAGATTTGTAAGAGGCACTAAATCGAAACTACTGAGAGATGGTATCACCAACTAGACACAGTTACCCAAAATAACGACGTAACTATCCTCTGGGGCATGCCAACTCAAACTGACAGGGAAGTAAAAGCCAACAGATTTGATATTATCACCAAAGACAGGAAGCGTATGCTTATTGACTTCGCAGTGCCATCTGAGAGAAACACCTTAAAATTATCGAGAAATTGTCTAAATACAAGAACCTGTAGATCGATATTAACAAGATGCGGGGAATGAAGACTGAGACTGTGCCAATAATAATCGGAATTCTGGGCCTCGTCAGAAAAGAAGCGGACAGAAAGCTGATGTCGGAGTGAATTGACGTATTTTTTATTGATTTTTTCATTGCTCAAAGAAAACAATGCGGTATTTTAAAGGAAAATCTTGATGATTTTAATTATGCATTTATTCTTACATTTGTCTTTTTGATTATATTATAAACCTTTGAGTCTTAGTCGCCAACTGGTATTGCTTGGGATGAACTCGACTAAAAATTTTTACTGATTTCTTTTTCTTGTTTCACTATAATTATTTTGGATATTTCGAGCCTGGTTGCTATATAGTATTTGGTATCAACTATTAATATATATAATAAAGGTACTACAACACAAGGGTTACTGGGTGTGAAAGTATTAAACAATTGAAACATTGCTAAGGGGTATAAAAGAAATGTAAGCAGAAGGAGAGTAAATAACGATTGACATAACACTTTAACTTTTGAAGATTAAAGTTGATTCGAAAGCGTGGAGACGGAATGGATTTACACAAGAGAAAAGTTATGTTAAACTCTTAAACAAGCCTACACCGAACTTATATGTGCTATGTGCCTTTAGAATCTTCATAATCATGGCACTCATCAATTCTTTATATATCATCACTAAATCCTGTTCTGTCCACCATTAACACAATTAACTTACCTTCTTCTTCTTCTTCTTCTTATTATTATTATTATTATTATTATGATTATTATTATTATTATTCGTTCTTTAATAACTTACATATCATTTTTCCTGCAATATCAAACTTACACTATTTACATTGTTCGGACTATTGTCCTCATCTATGTCGCCATATTTATTACAACATTTCAGCCGTTGTACGCATCCGGCCTTCTTCAGGTGGTTCGAATGTCGAATTGAAACCTTTATTTTGCTCACTGGGGTAGACTGTTCTAGTTCCACGTGCCATGTTTTAATGGATGTCAGTTATCAGTTATCTCCTGTTAATTTTCCCTACGAAAGTTCTCCAATGCCTTAACCAGGTATTGAACTCACACTCTTTGGGTCCTGTCACTGAATCCAACCAACGCCTTCATCCACTGTGTCATGTGCCCTTGAGGATAATGTAAATAATGTACATAATACCTCATCTCAGAAATATAGACAGATACTGAAGGGCCGAAACGTTGTAATAAATATGGCAAGAAAGATGAGGACAATAGTCTGAATAATGTAAATAGTGTACATAATACCTCATATCAGAAATATGGGCAGATATTGAAGGGCCGAAACGTTGTGATAAATATGGTGACAAAGATGAGTAGAATAGTCCGAATAATGTAAATAGTTTACATAATACCTCATATCAGAAATGTAGGCAGATATTGAAGGGCCGAAACGTTGTGATAAATATGGTGACAAAGATGAGTAGAATAGTCCGAATAATGTAAATAGTTTACATAATACCTCATATCAGAAATGTAGGCAGATATTGAAGGGCCGAAACGTTGTGATAAATATGGCGACAAAGATGAGGACAATAGTCCGAATAATGTAAATAGTTTACATAATACCTCATATCAGAAATGTAGGCAGATATTGAAGGGCCGAAACGTTGTGATAAATATGGCGACAAAGATGAGGACAATAGTCCGAATAATGTAAATAGTTTACATAATACCTCATATCAGAAATGTAGGCAGATATTGAAGGGCCGAAACGTTGTGATAAATATGGCGACAAAGATGAGGACAATAGTCCGAATAATGTAAATAGTTTACATAATACCTCATATCAGAAATGTAGGCAGATATTGAAGGGCCGAAACGTTGTAATAAATATGGCGACAAAGATGAGGACAATAGTCCGAATAATGTAAATAGTGTACATAATACCTCCTCTCAGAAATATAGGCAGATATTGAATATCCAACTTGTACTTCTATTACCTTCCTTCATACATTCTTATCATATTTAACAGTTGTTTTGTGTATCATTTATGTTCATATTTATAATTCTGCCTGCTTTTCGGTCTTCATTCATATTATTATTCAATGTTTTTCAACTCTCATGTTTCTCCTTGTTGCAAACTTTCTCTAAAATTATACAACCAAAAAACAAAACCTAACCGTTTCAAATATTCTCTACATCAATTGTTAACCTCTGCTCATCTCCATCCCACTGACAACTTCCGGGTCACCGAAAATTGATATTAACTTCAAACAACAAGTAGTGATTTAGATGTGATTTTTTTTTAATCTATTATCCTTTTGTTTTCTTGCGTTAGTGTTGTTTGTATTGAATTATTGATTTCCTGTTCTTTGATTTGAAAACCACTCTTTTCCTTATCTTATTATTTTCTTTGTTGTTTCGTTCTTTCTTTACACTTGTGTGTCCTCTGTTTTTTATGTTCTTTGTTAAAGTAAGTTGATCTGTTTCTACCGACAAATCCTTTTGGGGATTAATGTGTTGGTTACTTGTTTTCTGCTTTCAATGCGTATTTTCTCTGCAATAAACGTACACACACACATATATGTACACTCGAACATAGGTCTAAATATATAGTGTATAAATATATAAACACATATTATTAACATGCATAAACATATATATGTGTGCGTGCTTGTATGTATAATTTTATAGGTATGATTAATATATATATATATATATATATATATATATATATATATATATATATATATATATATATATATATACATATAAGCATACATGAACCTAAAGTACATATATATATATATATATTATATATACATATATGTACACACACACACACATTATATATATATATATATATATATATAGATAGATAGATAGATAGATAGATAGATAGATAGATAGATAGATATAACTATTCATATAGAATGTTTGACTAAATATACATGGGATGCAATTTGTAATTTATTTTAAAGCATAATAGATAGATAGATAGATAGATAGATAGATACGAACAGACTGAGATAGATAGATAGATAGATAGATAGATAGATACGAACAGACTGAGATAGATAGATAGATAGATACGAACAGACTTAGATAGATAGATAGATAGATAGATAGATAGATAGATAGATAGATAGATAGATAGATACGAACAGACTTAGATAGATAGATAGATAGATAGATAGATAGATAGATAGATAGATAGATAGATAGATGTTTAAATAATGGCACAAATTTTCAGAATACGTACGTATAATACATTCTACAGAATATCAATTTATAATCTCGTATGCATTTATTTTAAATTATTTATACGCAGTCTTGTATGTATGTAACTATCTATTCATATTATACTCGATAATCTGTTTCTTCTTTACTAGCTTAACCGTTTCTGTTTTTGATTAGCACCCACCATTCCAGACTTGACTCGATAGATTGTTTCGATTTCCATAAATGTAGCTAAGTTGAAGGGAGCAGGATGCGACACGAGAGAGACTTGTAACGGAGAAGTACTAAGAACAGTGAAAGGAAGACACGTTTCAAAGAAGCCCTGTTTGCCTAGAGAGAAAATAAGGGGGTGGGATTTGAATCGAAATAGACTGAAGGGAAAAAATCCATAATGAGAAAGGAGAGTAAAAGGCAAGAATGTAAATTCGTAAACTTATGGCTGCTGTCAAGGGGAGACAATGAATGAATACAAGAAAGAAGTAACAAGGACAAGAGGGTGAAAATGCTATCGTAATATAAGAGGGAATGAGTTTGACGAAAATACGAATTGACATCAATTCTACGTCAGAGCAACATTTCATGCGGAGGGGAAGGTGAGATTAGGGGAATTTATTTTCTTGGCTAAATCTCTGAACAGAACGTCAGTATGAATAAAGGCAAATATTTATTTTCCTTTCTCTTTTCATAACAATGGTGATTATCGCACGGTAACTAACCACAAAGAGAATCCAACTAAAAACAATGATGTTGCTGACACATGGAGTATTGAAATCCGATCCATTTGTGATGAGATGACAGAGTGGAACGATTATATTAGGTTGGTGCAAAAATAATTTCGTTTTCTAACATATGTTACTATGTGAGAAAACGAAATTATTTTTGCACCAACCTAATAATATAAGTATATATATTATAATATAAGTATATATATATGTCGACTTCATGTATAGTGCGACCACGATTTGGGGTATAAATTTTAACAACTCCTGTGTATAACACACTGAAAATGCATTTTTACCCTCTTCTTTACATTACCTGCATATAATCCCTTATATTTTGGATAAAAAACTGAGCATAAAACCTCACATTATATTTGCGTATATAGCGCAATTACGTGTTGCGTTAAAATAAATTGTAGTGGTATGAGTATAGCGAATGTTAAAAAAATATATTTCGCTAACTTTGTGGAACTAATGTGACTGCAAGAAGTTCGTTTTCAAAGTCCGATGTCAAGCCACGATATCTTTTTTTATTATTTTTTTATTTTTTTTTTTTTGAGGGGCTCTTTTCAGATTTTCTCAAGATTTCCAGTTTAAAATATATGTCCCTGAAAGAGTTATACTTTTGTCTGTGATAGGCGGGACAAGGCCGTATCTATGATGCACCAAGTGAAAGTGTTCATTGTTAGATGGAAATAGTGATTTATTAAACGAAGCTGTGTCAAAAGCCGGAAATAAGGATCACCTTTCTTAGGATCTGGCGACACAAATGTGCTGACAATTTCGTCACGTCGTGTAGGCAAGTGTCCACCGATAGATGAAAATAAAAGGAAGAGATAATTCAATTTTTTTATATAAAGCTGCGAAGCACGGACAAACAGTTTCAAGCGTATCCAGGTACGTAGATGTATATTTAATGCTGATGTTTGCACAATTCGGTAAATTTTAGGAAGACGATCAGGTCAAAATTATTTCAGCTCCCTTTCATATGTTTTCTCTTCCGGTTTTTTCCAAATTATAGTATTTCACGAAACACATTTAAAGTAACGAAAACTAATTTCGAATTCTCTCTTTAAAACCGTTCGTTCTCATGAAGCAGTCGATTTAAAAATATTATAAATTAATTCAGTGTTCGTATATACATACATACATACATACATACATACATACATACATATATCTATATATATACAGTGTAACCCGGATATAAGAGAGTCGTCGGGACCGGAGAATAAGTATCTTATATCCGGGTTTTTCTTATATCCGGGTTTGGTCTATTTTATATACATTAACACAGGCTCTAATTTGGGACCAGAGAAAATCTCTCTAATATCCGGGTTACACTGTAGATATATATATATATATATATATATATATATATATTTCATAAAATAAATAGCAAAACACAAGCACATTCCTACAAGCACTGAATGGTATATTAATTAAAAAATAATTCTTAATTACATCAGCAGTTTAAAGAGTAATTTTACCCATTTCTTTTATTTCAAAATTATGCTAGAATCCTGTGAGAGCTTCGAATGTTTATTTACAACGCAATATAGAACTTTCTTCAAAGCTTTATTATATTTTAACTAGACAGCTGACAAGTAATGTTTTCTTATTCAGTTTTTATGAAGTGTTTAAATACGGTTAAAGACGACGGATTTGTGATGGCAATTGGTTTTAAAATAAAATTAATGTGTTAAAATCAAAACTACTGAATTTTCTTATCATGAAAGTCATATGAAAGAAACAGGTTGATCAGAGAAAGCCGGAAATATTAGCAGGGAGAGATAATTACTCATGTTCTGTTTGATAAATTTTGAATACTGAACATGCGAATTTCGTTTCATTGAATGTTACAGTAAAGAAGAATTGAGGCAATAAGAACAACGGACAATATATGAAGGAAAGCCAAACATACAAATTGGATTCAAGGTTCAAAACTTGCTTATTATATATGAATAGAAATATTAACACAAACGGTATAAACAAAAATTTCGTAAGAATTCCAGCAACGTGACAAGCTTTTTAATTACAAACTGAAACAGGCGATTAGAAACTGCCCATCTCTTAAACGCAAAGTCTTTGACATCTTTCAAGTTTTAAAAAACACGATATGGCATAATCTAACAGGTTCATGTTCACTCAGTGTGTCACAAAAAATTTGGCCAGAAATTATCTTTGTTGTCTAACAATGGCACTGTTCTTAATCAACACACAGTTGAGCCAATGTTTTTATCTATCATCTGTCATTAATCTATAAAACCCTTGCACAAACTTTATCAATGCTTAATAGTAATCCCAATGAAGTCTCGGAATTAATCACTGAATGTATTATGTATATGCTAACGAAAACGGATGAAACAGGTGATCCGAACTATTATAGGCCAATAACATGCATGTCCAGCACGTATAAATTGATCCCGTATGTCCTGACGAACTGTACTTACTTTTTTCCCCTGGAACAGAAGAGATACAGGAGAGGTTCATATAGTTGCATACATCAACTATTGATAAACAAAATGATCCTGGAAAATTGCAGGAAAAAGATGTAGAAATCTTAGCACAGCAAAGAAAGCATTTGATAATGTGGCACACTCTTAGATCTTTAAGACTTTGGAAATGTACAAAGTTTTCTCTGTGATAGTACATTTCCTTATACGCATCATGGGAGTGCGGAAAAACACATCACAAATCACGCCAAAGGCTCTGCCACCTCTAAAGACCTCTTATATCCGACGAGGAATCTTTCAAAGTGACTCGCTGTCACCCCTTCAGGTTTGTCTGTCCTTAATGCTCCGTACACATGAGCTAAACAATAATAGCTAATTATACAAAATAAACAAAGAAAGTATTAAATCACCTGCCCTACAGGGGTTATCTCAAACTCTTTACCAAATGAGTTGAAGGGTTTCCTCAATACAGTAAAATGTTTCAGTAACGACATAGATATGGATTTTGAATTATATAAATGTGCAAAATTAACATTGAGGAAAGAGAAAATTATAGAAACACAATGTCTAGAAATTAGCGAAGGTTATGGAATAAAGCATACCCAAATGAAGGAGAAAGTAAGAAAGAAATACTATAGACGTTTGCGTCTAGTATTGAATACCGAGTTGAATTAAAAAAGGCAGCCTATCAGCCATAAATTTCTAGGCTGCCCCAGTGGTGTAATACTGTTACAACGTCCTTACTAGACTATAGATCACGTTAAATGCCACTTGCTTGCAAAACAATGTAATATACAATGCCACTGTAAAATCAGAATATAATGAAGAACATGATACATATGTTTAACTGAAGGACACTGGAAGGAAGGAAACTATGTACACAAAAGATCCTTTATAAATAGTAGTAAGTGAATAGTTTAATGTCTTCTAAACATATATGGGAAAGTAAAAGCAAAAGCCAAATTTCACTTAAATTATCATGGAAATAAGGAAAACGACATCGCCGTACAATAATAAATCAAAAAACCTGTAAAGTCTGTCTGGAGGAAAACATAGGTATAATCTTATTTCCAGACTGACAAAAATTAGTAAATAAACGATTAGAACTTATCACAAATCACGCAATCATAACTCGTCTTAAAACACGAAATAAGTTTATACAACGCTATTTAAGATTCGAAAATAAAATCCCACGAGAATAAATGCAAATATGTATTCAGCTCAGATAATGCTTACTTCAGACGGACAAGACAGTGATGATAGTCTGTCATTGTTTACATAGATGTTTTCTAAGCAACGATAAACACGTGCATATAAGACGCTAGAAGCGAAAATCGCAGCGCATCTCATGACGTCACACATGACCACACGAGAGTGAATTAGAGAAGTATAAAGTATGGGAAGCGATGGTATAAACCAATGGGTTCTGTTACCATTTATAGACATATAAGAATATTTGTAGAGATGCCATAACTGTCTTGTCCGTATATTGCTTAATATGTTGTAATTGTCATCTTTGATAATGGCTTATGAAAGCCGAAAGCTTAGATTGTATTAATAAAAAAATATGGATCAATATTATGAATTTCTTTCTTCGTTCAACGATAATGTTATTAAACTTATCAGATGTTACGAAAAAAATTTAAATAAAATAAATAGAGAACACTTGTCTATATTATTTAATGAAACGTATATATATATATATATATATATATATATATATATATATATATATATATAGTTAGATAAATATATAGTTATATATAGTTAGAATAAACTACAACAATCAACCCCCAAATTGAATAAATATCTTTAATTATCTTTCCAAACCAAAACAAAACTATTAAATAAGCGATATAAACAAATTTTTACTACGTTAATAAAACACGGATTAAAAAAAAATAAACAAAGAAATAAATAAGAAAGAAATAAAAATAAAAAAATAAGAAATAAAAATTAATAAAAACAAGCAAAATAATTTAACCCAAATAAATAAATAAACAAATAAACGACTTCCGGTAAAATAACCGCCAAAATAGACTACCCACAATGCACCACTGATCCGTATATATATAAATAGCCGAGAAAAATAACAGCACCCATGGCCTGACGATTGCATCTAGCATGAAACAGATTGTCGCCTCTTAGTGTTGACCAATGAATTAATAGCAGGAGGAGCCACTTTTTTTTATTAACATTTCTCTATTGTGCTCAATCGGCAAACGAGAGCATAGTCATACAAGGCTGTTTTGCTGTATAATTCTTCATCAGTGATTCTAGACATCCGATTGCTTGAAGCCGGGAGCGAAACCCGACCACTTTTGCATCAATCAGAGTTACTAACCCTAATCAATCGCGCACGGCAGAGAAAGACAAATTTTTAATGTATTATACACGTGATATATACAAACGCCAATAGCCAAGAGCGCTCAATTTCATAGATGCGTTACAAAGACACACGCACAATTTCGCAAAAATAAAAATAATAATGGCATCAATTTTAACCGATGTATTTGCTAAAATTACTCAACAATATCTTGAAATACTGAAGACCAGATTTATTCACTAAAATCGACATTGGCTTCAATCACGGGCCCCAGACCATATCGGAATCCTCTGCAACTCTTTTGGGCGGTGTCCGTGCTTAATTTGGTGAATGCTGCCATAATTCTTTCCTTCAGTTCATCGTGGTGTTATAAGGAGTTTTTTTTGTTTTGTTTTTTGTCTCTTGCCTAACTACACCAATATGTAATAAGCAAAAGGTTTGCAGTCTGCAGAGTTAAGTAACCTGATGTAAATGGTGATGTGACCGGAGAAATTGCCTGACAGCAATGACTGGGTTCTGCATATGTGGCATGGTTATTAGTACTGTTGCCAGATATAGGTCCATACATCAACCACCCTCTTGACCCACAATCCGAGACGTAGCTATCCACTGGGTTTTTTTTTAAATAAATATGGTAATGACACTTGTTCTAATGAGTTTTCCACCTTTGTATCTCAACGGTATAAATTTAAGGGAAGTGCTAGATTGGTAACTAGGTCTCATATTTTTACTCTGATGTAACCATAAGTTATATTCTAATAGTCTATTTACCCGCACATCTCACATGTGGAACTCTTTTCTTGGTTCCCATCGACGTGTAATCTTCAAAAATTAAAATATAACTTCAATGGACATTTTCTGTCTTCATGATTTCTGCTCTTTAACCATTATTCTCACTTACCACTTCTCATCTTCTTTCATTCTAAGTAACTCTCTGCATCTTAGTAGCATCTATCGGCTTACATCTTAGTGGCCTTATTGCCTTGATTGTATTGAAAAGATTAAAAAAACATCGGACAAGATTATGGAGAATTTAAAAAAAAAATATGATTCCGGTAGGGATCGAACCTGAATTTAATTTTTTTTTTTCTGAGAAATGACGTATGTCAATCAAGGTGATATGGATCTGCGTCCATTGTCAGATTACTTTTGCCTTCTCTTTGAATCACTTCATATCCTTGTTGACCTTTGTTACAAATCGGTGAGTTCGATCTTAATTTGTTATCGCTTATATTATTTAGTTTATATTAAATAACCCAACAAGGGTTGATCTTTAACATCACTCAACCTAACTATTTATATTGGCAGAGTGATAGTGAAAACGATCACTAGCTCATTAGAACTCTTATTTTATTTTATTAATTCCAAATCCTAATCGATAAATCGATATTCTATAAACTTATGGAATGATGTTGATGCGATTTTGTGTAATATAAAACCGTTACTGTACCACGTCATTAAGTGTACACGACCTAAAAATTAAAGAGAAAAATACACGAAAAATATCTAAATAGTTTAAATCAAAAGATTATTGGAGAATGTCAGATTATTGCTCTGGGAGACTCTTTACTATCAATAGAATCAAAAATTTCAACGATGGCTTTTAACTTTTTTTTAAAGGAGGATTTGAACGAAGTTGGGAGTGAACGTCTTTAAACGAGTTTATTTTTGGGTCGTTGTTTTTTTTTTTTTCCAGTCGAAGAGAAAGCAAAATATTTTGCCAAGAACATCGATAGAAAATTTTATGATTTTTTTTTTAATAATGTTAATACACATAAGCAGTGTTCCCGGAAACACTGGACTTAAACATTTCAACGCAATTTATACCATTGTCATGATACATATTCCCTAATTCAAAAAAAAAGGATAAAAAAATACACTCATATACGAAAACGATCAATGATTGAAACGTTACCCATCCCTGCTTAACTGTATCTTATCAACAACTGTATTTACCCCGCAGTCATAGACATAACTAGGAGTGATGATAGAAAAGAGAAATGGAGAATGTATCTGTTATAAGCCCAATATAATCTTATAGATGTTAGAGACAAAAGTAAAACAAAAAAAAATAAACTTATATCTGTAACAGATATTTAAAATGGAAATATGTTAATTTTTGGACGCTTGCTGTAATATTTTGTAGCAATGAATTATTATTATTAAATTTAATTTAATAATAATAATAATAATAATAATAATAATAATAATAATAATAATACTTCGGGTTGATGGGAGGGTAGTACATCGAAGAGAAGGAAAACACTGATTTAAACCTCTGCAGCCTTGCGGTCATACACGGGTGTAAATTCGGAGGAAAAAATATTGGTAATTAAAGCTGTCGAAGCTTGATATCCTGTATATTCAGAACCCGATAATGACATCTTAACACCTTTTTTAAAGTCAGATATTAAAATAATAATAATCATAATAATAATAATAATAATAATAATAATAATACAAAAATTGTTCTCACAAATACAGCCCACACTTTAAGAAAGGCTATATCTATGTATTTTTTTTTTTTTTTTTTTTTTTGGAGTGGAAAGTGTCATGAGGCCATTTCTAACCTTAGGTCACTGAGTGGGACCCGGAAAGAAATCGGTAAACGCCAGAAATCAAAGGAAATAATAATAATAATAATAATCATAATAATAATAATAATAATAATAATAATAATACAAAAATTGTTCTCACAAATACAGCCCACACTTTAAGAAAGGCTATATCTATGTATTTTTTTTTTTTTTTTTTTTTTTTGGAGTGGAAAGTGTCATGAGGCCATTTCTAACCTTAGGTCACTGAGTGGGACCCGGAAAGAAATCGGTAAACGCCAGAAATCAAAGGAAATAATAATAATAATAATAATAATCATAATAATAATAATAATAATAATAATAATAATACAAAAATTGTTCTCACAAATACAGCCCACACTTTAAGAAAGGCTATATCTATGTATTTTTTTTTTTTTTTTTTTTTTGGAGTGGAAAGTGTCATGAGGCCATTTCTAACCTTAGGTCACTGAGTGGGACCCGGAAAGAAATCGGTAAACGCCAGAAATCAAAGGAAATAATAATAATAATAATAATCATAATAATAATAATAATAATAATAATAATACAAAAATTGTTCTCACAAATACAGCCCACACTTTAAGAAAGGCTATATCTATGTATTTTTTTTTTTTTTTTTTTTTTTGGAGTGGAAAGTGTCATGAGGCCATTTCTAACCTTAGGTCACTGAGTGGGACCCGGAAAGAAATCGGTAAACGCCAGAAATCAAAGGAAATAATAATAATAATAATAATCATAATAATAATAATAATAATAATAATAATAATACAAAAATTGTTCTCACAAATACAGCCCACACTTTAAGAAAGGCTATATCTATGTATTTTTTTTTTTTTTTTTTTTTTTGGAGTGGAAAGTGTCATGAGGCCATTTCTAACCTTAGGTCACTGAGTGGGACCCGGAAAGAAATCGGTAAACGCCAGAAATCAAAGGAAATAATAATAATAATAATAATCATAATAATAATAATAATAATAATAATAATAATACAAAAATTGTTCTCACAAATACAGCCCACACTTTAAGAAAGGCTATATCTATGTATTTTTTTTTTTTTTTTTTTTTTGGAGTGGAAAGTGTCATGAGGCCATTTCTAACTGAGTGGGACCCGGAAAGAAATCGGTAAACGGCAGAAATCAAAGGAAATAATAATAATAATAATAATAATAATAATAATAATAATAATAATAATAATAATAATAATAATAATAAGGATGGTGATGGTGATGATGATGATGATGATGACACTATCATTAAACCATTTTCCGAGATAGTTGCCAGCATAACTCGGATAATTCTCCATATTGACACAGAAAATATAACTTGCAATGTGAAATAAATTTAGTTTTTTACGGTTTATAAATATTTTGAATTTGTTTATGTCAGAAAACATTTTTAGATTCTAAGATTTGTTTTGGTATAATAATAATTTTAAAGCTACACGTCTTACTAATTAACCCATAGTTACAGGGGAGAAGAGATGGACCAATATCTTTGCCAGTTGTATTTGCGTCGAGGTAACTATAACGAACCCGATTGGAATTGTAAGACGGTTTTTTTCCGATTTCTAATTCTGTGCATTTATCCATTACACTATATGGACATCCAAGGTTACATCAGCTGGTATTTCCATATTGTCACACCTCTAGGTGCTGAGAAGGCTCGGCGTGGCTTAACTTCTATGATCGTATGAAAATCGGGGTTTCAACGTGTTATAACAGCAAGCCTTTGGAATAAATATCGGAATATATAGTTCTTGTAATTTGTATTTACCATAAAACATCCCTGTATTTCGCATGTACTGGCAATGGATTTATCCGCTGTGTCTGGTAGAACCACATCTCTGTAGCTTCAAATTCTTTCTTCAACTTTGGTTGGGGTCGTCAAGTATTCACTATCATATTGTGGAATCTTCTACAACAAGCCAGTTAACCCCTGCTAGGAAATGCACTATTCCTGTTATAATTTTCACCGTCACAATCTTACAAAATATATAACAAGCATTCAGTGGTTAATCTACTCAAAACAAGCTCGGTGATTGGTCAGTTCCGACCAATCAGATATCCTGCACGCGAGGAATTAAATTACCCGCATTTTCGTCCGGAGCCTCCCACGTGGTACAACAAAAGTATAAAAACGTGTTTCTTTTCATTCATCTTTCTCTTTGCTGCCAAGATGTAATCTTCAAGAAC
The DNA here is from genome assembly GCA_963932145.1 of Acanthosepion lycidas. Lineage (NCBI taxonomy): Eukaryota > Metazoa > Mollusca > Cephalopoda > Sepiida > Sepiidae > Acanthosepion > Acanthosepion lycidas. The sequence goes on along the minus strand of OZ010615.1, from coordinate 11,171,821 downwards.
TCCCGTCTTAACTAATGCAGTCAGACGTTAAAGACCATTACCAATATCCACGCAAGTACGAACTCTGAAATCTCTTCTAAACTTTGATCAACTTTACAACTCACAATTCCAAAAATGATAAAGGAACTTTATTCTTCTAAACTACAGTGTAATAATTACTTTCACTTTATGAGCACAAGTACAAATATTTCCAAATCTAAGAGACGTAACTCTATCACACCTTCAGCTCTTATGCATGTACATCAAACTCTTAATAAGTTCAATTGTTATGTTTTGAAATCATTCCGTTCAGTTTTGTATTTTATACTATGTGATATTTTACCTCAAATATAAATTGCATTGCGTCCACGCATTGCCATTAATCCAACCTTTCCTCGCCAAAGTTAAATATTGGTAACACTGTCTCCACAATATAGACGGTTTGGTAATACATACAAGTTTAGACGTTTTTCTTTGATTCTAAAGAAACATTCCTATCGATTAAGACTACTTAAATTTTGAAAATTCTTTGTCGCTTTTCCGGCGTCTGTTTCTCCACTAGCCTAATAGTTAAAGTACTGTACTTAATTGATCGTGACCAAATCATAGCTTATAAATGTACATTATGTCTTCGAGAGTTAATAGTCATTTCTTCTTGTTTTCCTATAATACATTATCTAAGTTATTTCAGTTTATCTTCAGTGTCTACTATCAGTGCTGTGTCATCCGCGAATATGGCTTCCATGAATACATCCTGCTAGATATTCTTGATATTTCTTGCTCGTTCTGATAGCATTCCAAATTTTAGCTCCAATTTCTTGCGCTTTTTCAGATATTATTCAGATTTCCATAAATCTAGCGACGTGGTTCATAAAACTAATAATCTGCCATTGTTCCCATTTTTTGGCACTTGTTTTTTTTTTTCTCTTCTACTATTTGTGATATATTGTATTCATTATTTCAGTAATTATATCGATACCAAAGTCTGACTATTTCTATAATTCAGCATATGGATCTGTTATAACAAATTAAGTATGGGAGAAAAGTGACGATAAAATAAGCTGTGTCACAACACCGCCGATTGCTACGAAATCAAAACATCAACTTGAAACTCGAATCATGTTCTTTAATAGATTGGATCGAGACATTTTTTTATGAATGCCATGCGTTGTGCCAAACACGTTCAAAAACTGTCCGCTGTATAGAATCCCTTCCTAAGATTAATGGTGAAAATAATCATCGAATAAGTAAAGTCTGTGATAATATTCACAAAAGTCATCCTTCTTTGAACATATTGTAATGGCGTTGCAGAATCGCAAAAAAAAGCACTCTGTCAAATGAAAGAAATTACGTTACCTGAGGACTACCAGTGTAGGCAACAAGCAAAATGGATAACACCTGACACTCTATGAGAAAATAATCATATAATCAATATGTTGACATTCAACACTATTTAACATCAAATGTTAGGAAAGACATCTCCATCAATAAAGAAAAGCATGTCGTTATAGTGGAGCACACCTATTCTATAGTTAATAGACTCTCCCACCTATAATAAGTAGGAGTAGTAGTAGCAGTCGCTCAGGGAGTTGGTCAGTCAGTCGATGTCGGACGACCGTTAGTCGGATATTAAAGTATCAGCCACCCCCAACTAGATTACTACGGCATTGCCTATTATATCAAGTTCCTAACGTTTTGTACGTCGAACCTATTTTAGGACCGACTTAGTACAAATACAAGCCTCCACTGTGAAACCACTACATAACAACTTGGCGACGAGGGATTCGAACTCATATGGAGGAAGAAAAACATTTCGTACTCTATAACACATGTACTGGATTTACAAATATGTATCCCTAAAAATATTTCAAAGGTAAGATTTTATAAATATAAAACGAAAGCAGTACTCTCTGCTGGTCAAATTATTCCTTATAGAGAAACGTCTGATAGGGTAAATTACTACTAGAAATACAATCACATCTATCTACAACAGTCATATTTAGCACTCTAAAACTTAATCGTTGCTCACATGTTCTCTCCGTGGTATTCTCAGTATCCTTCTGTAGGACGATATTTCTGTTTTCTTTTGTTTTTATTTTTTTAAATTCAATTCTTCATCTTTGAGGATATTTCCTAGCATTCCATGCAATATAGGAGGAGGTTTTTTTATGTAACAGTTATTAGTGTTCTTTAGAGTCCCTGCGTCTTATAGAATGCACTATTTCTGTCTTAATATTTATATTATTGTTTTATTCCTGCATAGCGTTTCTATTATAGTAATTATAATAATAGAGGAGTTATAAAATCTGATTCCTGATAAAAGGAAATCATCTTGCACAGTAACCATTTGATTTTGTTTAATTGGACGCATTAAGTTTTTTTGAAGATCTTGAACAAATCTTCCGTGGATCACCAGGTCTTCTTCGGTTTTCAACAGTTTCGATCTTTGTATAATGTGGAATAAATTAAATAATATTAGTAAATGGAATATTTAAGTTGTCTGACATTTTCCCATAACTTTTACCTTCTTTCTTGGGCTTAACAAGCAGTACTTTTTGCTAATTTGTTAATTCTTTAGCTCTTGGTATATCAATTACGGAAGGTTCTGTTTGAATCGTAGGTTAAAATATCGACTGTTAACATTACTGGAACATTCTTGAATAATTCACTTGAGGAAACTAGAATATTAAAGCAATTAAAAAGTTTTAAAATCTGAAATTTGCTTTGTATGAATATTTATTTCCCCCCCATTATATATATATATATATATATATATATATGTATATATATATATATATATATATATATATATATATATATATATATATATATATTATAAATTAATTGACTTAAAATATGTTTTTTCCGCTACACAGTTCTAACCATGTTTCAAAAATGGAAGGTCCGAGTTTAATTTTGTAATTAAATTAAAGACATAAGTTCCATTTCATCCTCAAGCGAATTTTGGAGTAACTTTTAACATTACTAGGTTTT
>OZ010615.1:11126348-11163848 GCA_963932145.1 Acanthosepion lycidas | reverse complement strand
ATGGCTGGTTCACTGTAATGAAATAATTCAGAAAGATTTAATTATACAAGGCAAAATATTCTATTATATAACAACTTTCATATAATTTCGATAATGACCTCCGAAAAGCTAACAAATAAGTAGCAACTGTCAAAGAAAATATCTATTCAAAATACGAACTACTTAAGAGAAGCAATGAAGAAAATAAAGATCAGAAAATCAGAAAGGTCGCTAATGTATTGTCTAACTGTACATTGGCAATTTCGATGATTGTTTGCACAGATACTGAAACCTTCTGTCTCGCTCACAAGATTTTCTCCACTTGACATTGGTTTTCATTTAACTCTCACTCTCTGAATATTTTCCGCTTCTTTTTTTGATAATGCTTAGGCGTTGGTTCTTACAAATAGATACAATTAGTATAGTATATTATACGATTCCTTGCGCCTGAATCTAACACGCATTGTCATGTAAAGGACATCTTGATAGCATCAGATAAGCAGAGTCGGGTTGTTCGTTCGGAACTTTGAAGCAATGTTATAAATCGTAACCCAAATATAGTGAATGAAATTGGTTAGAATAAACTTTTAGGAAACCATCGATGAACGATGCCATCATTGGGCTAGAGTTTGGGCATCGCACATTTTGTTCGACTACGAATCGTGCTTGATTCTGCGTTGTCAACTAAAATTAAGGTCATTTTTAGCAGAGTTCTGTTGTAGAAGAAAAAACATGAGATTGAACAAACGTCTGCAACAGGAACTAACTCTCCACTTTCGCAGACTCCATAATTTCCTGAGAAGATCAAATGCGTGTTTACGAGCCTGGTGAGAAAATATAACGTGTAATCTAACGAGAAACATATTAAAATTATTATCTGACAAAAAACTCAAAATATTTTATAGTTATTGTCATAATGGAAATAAAATTTACTTTTCTGAAAATTATTTTTAACTTTTGAGAAGACTGGAATATTATTGCATATAATTCACAAGATCTAAAATAAGCATGGTGGAAATTTCAGAAGATGTTTTAAAATTCTCATGATGCTTTTCCAATAAATGTGTATAGAACCAGATAAATAAAAGCTTACTCAAATATATTAAATCATTATCGAGAAATCTGAGAGATAAAAATATATTATATTTGTTGATTTGAAAGAAAATTGAATTTGGTTCATATTTAAATGTTTTAGTCAAGTTTAGATTTTATTGTTATCAACTTTTGTCAGGAGTGAGTAACAAATACCGTGGCGGAAATTTGAAACGTTCACTTTCACATTAGCCCAGCAGAGAAAACTCAGATTTTGCTTTTATGGGATTAATAACAAGGTAAACTTGATAATCCAGTCTACCGCGGTAACCAGTTTAGGAGAAAGATTATTCAGAATTCAAAACCTTTGAGAAAAACGGTAATACACAAAACAATATTGTTCAACAATTGTGGTAATACATAGATGTAGGAGTATCATGATTAACTTCGCCCTGAAGACATTTGTTATTCAAAATATATATCTATTTGTTTCCAGAGGGACTTGAAACGCTAGTTCAGTTTTTCTAAACAATTCTTTTTTATTTGAAACAAGAGTGAATAATATAATAAATGCATGAGTGTGAGTTATATAATTGATTCAGATAAATAGATATACAGATAGATAAATAGATAGTGAATTGATATATATTAGGTTGGTGCAAAAATAATGATGTAATAATGTCGTTTTTGGACGTTAAAAAATATCTCAAAAAACGACATTATGACGTCATTATTTTTGCACCAACCTAATACATATATATATATATATATATATATATATATATATATATACGCAAGTATATGATTAGTGTATACGGAATAAATTCCAATAACTCACAATTACTATTCTTAAAAGAGTGTTTAATACAGAGTAGAGCGAATATAATTATTAATTTAAAATTATACCATTAATATGTTATAAAATTACTACAAATATAGCCATTTTGTTTCAACACCTCTGGTGTCTTATCAAGTGGACATTCAACATCATTACTTGATAAGACACCAGAGGTGTTGAAACAAAATGGCTATTTTTGTAGTGATTTTATAACATATTTATGTTATAATTTTTAAATAAATAATAATAATACACACACACACACAGATAGATAGATAAATAGATAGATAGATAGATAGATAGATAGATAGATAGATAGATAGATAGATGAGTGAGTGAGTGAGGGAAAATGTCAATGATTATTCGTATTAGCAATATAGAAAGACATACTTTTTGTGACCTGACCTATTTTATTCCAATAAAATGCTGTTTGATGTGGCAATATATACTAAATAAACAGATAAGAAGAATAATATAATTTTAACTGAATATTTTATCAGCTTTGTGCCTTTTTGACCTCTAATGAATATAGATTATTTTCAATTGCACTAAGTTTCTCTCTCCTCTATTTATCGGAAAGGAAAATTATTTTTCAATCTCAAGTAATACGTTTTCTCTCAAGTTTAATATCGACTTAAGATAAGAGCAGAATAAAACAGGCTTCCAGTCGTACACCTGGAATTATGAAAAATAATTATCAAAAACTATTTTCCTTTTTTTTTTTATCGTTTCTATTGATAGAATTGATTCATCATAATGATAACCAATGAATAAAACTTATTGGTTAGCTTAAAAACCAATAATATAAAATAACGTTTTATTCTTTAATATTCAACGCATATTATCCTAAGTATCTTCAATGAATCGGATTTTTTTATCCTTGAATAATAACGTATACGAAAAGGACTTACAATTATGAAAATTTGCACAAAATATGCGCTAATGATAAAATATTGTTTTGGGGAAAGGCAAGTGTTGAATATTGCTTAAGGAAAGCCGTTTGATCTTACTTCCTCTGCATCGGTGTGCAAGCGGAAATTAGAAGTAGTGATAGTATAAACAGGAAATGCATCCTGTTACAAAAAGAATCAGAACGTTTCCTGAGCCGTGAATAAACAGGTTGCATAGGAGCCTTGAGTGGAAGGAAATGTATGCTTCCTTGGACGCATGCCAGAACAGGCGTGGCCACAGGAAGTTGAGTAGGTGTCCGAATGTTATATAACCGTGCGATAATTGATCGGAACAGAGAGGCTTGTTAGAGTTTCACCGAAGATTTGTTTCCGTCAATTCTTGTGTGCACAATCCTAACCTCTGTGCTTGTCCGTCACTCTACTCATTATCTAATTATTTGAGCTCAGCATGAATATACTTCAGAAGCGCTTCATGGCTAGACGAAGAATACACCCCCCGCACACTCAAACAATACAAACACGCACTCGCACTCACCCACACGCACCCCTATATATATATATATATATATATATATATATATGTATATATATATAAAAGTGAACATAGAAGTCAACACTTAGAGGCGACAGTCTGTTTCCTGCTATATGCAATCGTCAGGCCTGACGATTGCATATAGCATGAAACAGACTGTCGCCTCTAAGTGTTGACTTCTATGTTCACTTTTATATTTACACACGCTCTATCTCTGATATTGAGCACTTTATCCATAAATATATCACACATTGAGACTATATTTCTTCATATATATATATACATATATATATATATATGTAATAAGTTGGTTAATAACACAAGGGCAACCGAAATGGTACCAATGTAATCTGTACGAAGAACATTTATTAAATATTAATTATTAAACAGAAGACAGAAATGAATCACGCAAATTAAGGTATTATGTCCGGAATTTTCGGTCAGGCCGGTGTCCTTCATCAGCGGTGCAAGAAATAAACAGAGAAGCGACGAAGACTCACCACCAGTGTAATTTTGTCTGGTGCGAATCCTGTTGTAGATGGTATTATTACCTTTGATTTCTCGCTGTGCAGAACTTACATTAAATTTAGATTGAAAAATTGGGATCGGTGTGAACGTGTTAGGCCGTTTTGTCCTTAACGGTGTGAGTAGTGGAGGAGTGACATTTTGAACATAGAGGAAGAGAATCATAGGATTTGGAGTGAGGAACAAGGGCCCTGTGTGGTCAGTTCTGAGAGATTTGGCGCGATAGGAAAATAGTGTGGAAACAAATGGAAAAAGGTAATAAAAAATGAGAGGGAAAAAAGAAAAGAAACAGCCGAAAAAAGATAAAAGATCTTGGAAAAATGTTGTTTTTTTTTTAAAGAAAACATTGTCAGAAAATGGGTTGTGCAGAAAAAATAAACACATAAACAAATAATAATACAGGAATAAAGGGGGGAGAAAGACGCATGCAAAAATAGATGCACTGTGTATCAAACAGTGTGTAAATCTATTCTAGCTACCACATAAAACTCAGAAATTATAGGTATCAGAGCAGAAGAATATAGTTTGCGGGAAATGGCTGTTAAAATTTAAATTTTAAATGCGGGGCAGGGGGATATTTATTCAAGGAGTCGTGTTGCTGGTAATGGATTTCATTGTGGAAAATTATACTCTTTGAGTAAACCAAAATCTCCGTTCAGTTCTTTTATTGTCTTTTGATTTTATGAATGGTTCTGTTTCATTAACTGTTTAATTTTTGTTTGGTTACTATGTTTTTGCTTCTTTATTTATGTTATTAGGTTGGCGCAAAAATAATGTCGTTTTCTCACATAGTAACACATGTGAGAAAACGACATTATTTTTGCGCCAACCTAATAGAAAATATTAGGTTGGCGCAAAAATAATGTCGTTTTCTCACGTATTTTACTATGTGAGAAAACGACATTGTTTTTGCACCAACCTAATATTTTCTATTAGGTTGGCGCAAAAATAATGTCGTTTTCTCACATATGTGAGAAAACGACATTATTTTTGCACCAACCTAATAATTCACTTTTCGTAAAACTTATTTACCTCGTTTTCGATTATTTTTTTTTTATAATTGGTAGATTCCATTTTATAATTTCTTAAATTGTATAAATTGTTTTATAATTGTTAGCAGATGTAGCTATTGGTTCGATGTAGTTTTTCGCTTCGAATCAGTGGAAAACTAGAAACCAAGAGAGTGCAGTGTGTTGCCCTCCTGGTGCCGATTCACTATTTCGGTTAAATGATAGCAGTTTTCTTTGGAGGCGATAAAATTTACAAGCCATTTCTTGGTCCTGTTTATCATTGATTAGAGGAACCATATTTACTTTATAAGCTCTATTTAGACTGTAGTAAACAGTGACATCTATATAAATACCTACTTGAGAAATGATGACATCAGGAAGATAATTCATGAATATCTGAAACAGCGTAGGTCCCAAGATATAGTCTTGCTGAAACCCTGCATTCGTTTGAGAACGTCCAAAATGATCTTCCCTGAATCAAACAATCGTCCTATAATAACGTAGCCCTGGAGCTTGCGTAGAAGACCAGCGTACCAAAATCCGTAAATCGCCTTCGCGTTATTTTGTGGCAGATCTTGAGCTTCGCTGATATTATCAAGAACTTGATAATAAATATTCAGTGATGGCTGTATATATCATATCAGCGGCAGAGCTGATATATATATATATATATATATATATATATATATATATATATATATATATATATATATATATATATATATATAATGAATTGGACAGTCCGACAATTATTTTAAGACATTTCTACGTTTATACATTCTTTTTATAGATACAAATATTTGATACGCCATGAGCAAATATGAATGTACGTGAGAGATTCATGGAAGATTGAAGTTTAAATACAGTAAATTCGATCTTTCTAACCGAACGCTCCTCTGTGGCCAAATCGGTAAAGGCACGTCAAGCTAAATGACAGTTCCGTATAGGATACAGGTTCGAATCCTGTCGCAGTATGAATATTTTCTGTGAAAATTTCTCGGATATTCAGACCGGTAAATATTGTTTAATACTGTTTATTATAAACAGAGAATTTACTTGAATATTTGTATCTATAAAAAGAATATATAAACATAAAAATGCCTTAATATATATATATATATATATATATATATATATATATATATATATATATATATATATATATATATATATATATATGATATACACAGTTTTATGTGTCAGAAGGTTTTCCAAACGTCTTAAAATCAGGAACTACAAAGGAGGACATCCAACAAGATATAAAGAGGGTAGTAGCGAGGCCTATTTTGTAGAGTTGGAAAGAACTAGATCCAGCTTCGGGGCACATTTATTTGGGGTCCCGTCACCTCCGCTGGCCTTGTGGGAGCCTAATTTATAAATAAAGTCTAAAACCGGTTTATACGCACAACCCTCAGTAGAACCTGCATTTTAAGGGGGAAATCTTGTGCGGGTGCTCCAGTTGAGTCGATTGTTGAGTTAAAAGAGAGCTCCCAAGTAAAGCATTCAGCCTTTTCTGATGTAGATATCAGGACTTGAAATAGAGCAGGGATTGAGCGTTTTGTGTTGTTCAGCACCCTCTTGCAGAGCCGCCAATAATATCTAGGGCGAAATTAGGGAGAGGCTATGCGTTGTTTAATTCCATCAGATCATCCCATAAGTTCTGTCCGAATTTTAAATAAAGAAAACAAGTGACCAAATTGTTACATTTAATTACAGATTCAATCAACAATGTATTTTCCCTGATTATCTATGACTTCCTTCCATCTATTAACAAGCTTACTAATTCTATTACTGTAAAATTCTTTTTGGCTTTGATTCGAAGAACTCATAAATGTCAGTTTTAACCTCTTCCTGTGTTACAAAAGCTGTTTCTTCCAAATTATTCTGTAAGCTACGAAACAAATGGTAGTATGAAGGAGCAAGATCGGGAGAATAAGGTGGATGAGGAATTTTTTCCCAACCAAGTTCTTCGATCTTTTGTGACGTGATTCTTGCTCTGTGCGGACGCGCATTGTCCTAATGAAACATCACCACTTTTCGTTTCACTAGAGCAGATCTTTTTTTTTCCTCAAAGCTTGGTTCAAACGCTCTAATTGCTGACAGTATATTTGAGCATTAATTGTTGCATCAGGTAGTAAGAATTCAAAGTGGATTATTCCTTGGCGATCCCACCAGATTGAAAGAAGAACATTTTGCCCATGAAGTTTCCTTCTCGTCTGTGACTGGGGCCCTTCCCCTTTACCAAGCCACTGTCTAAAACGCTTAACATTTCGATAAAAGATTCATTTTTCGTCGCCAGTCACAAGTCTATCCAAAAAAGGTGAAACAAGTTGGCGAGTATGGAGAGAAGAGCTGATGTCAACTCGGGATTTGAGGTTGTTTTCAGACAATTCATGAGGCACCCATTTTCCAAGTTTAGGAACTTTTCCAAGTTGTTGAAGATGACGATGAACAGTTGTATGGTTTGAACTGAGAACCACTGCCAATTCCTCAACTGATAAAGCAGGATTTTTTTCAGGGGCTGATTCAAGAAGCTTTTCATAAAACTCAACTGGACGTCCGGTTGGATCTTCATCTTCAACGGTGAAATCTCCACCTATGAATTTTGCAAACCATCTTCTGCAAGTTCTTTAATTCACACATTCCTCTCCATAAACCGAGTGAATATTTCTTGCCGCTTCGGCTGCTGGGTTTTTCTCTCTTGAACTCATAAGGCATTATATGCCTCAAATGATTCTTGGGTACTTCCATGTTAGCAGGGTTTTAATCACACAAAATTTTATTTTATTGTTCTCTGAAATAAAATTTGATCAGTTTAAATTCATCTAAACATAAAAATAATGTTCCATTAGACATTATAAAATACTCTTTAAATTTCGTTCATTTTAAAAAAAGGTAAAATTCGGACAGAACTTATGGGATGATCTGATATTACACGGAATTTCATTTGATTCATATTACACGACATATTCCTTCTGGACATTACCTATACTGACTCACTAATACTTCCTTTCTCCTTATAGCCCTAAGCAATACGCGACCCCTCGCTACTTATTCATGTTCCGTCGTCCATTTGCACAAGTTTCTTATACCGATATTATGTGCTGTTTTCACTCCGTCTTTTTGTTTACAATATATTTGGTGAGTGTCAAATTATCGAAGAAATTTTTCCCAGAATTCTCAGCTGTCATTTTGTTCTTCTTCTAAGTATAAGCGTCTTTTAGTTTCCACAAAATTACCTCATTGTGCATGTGCTCCGTTCAAGGATTTGTCAGTATCCTTCTCCAGAACGATAACACTATTTTTTATTATAGATTTCATAACAGTGGAATATTCATATCTTTATTAAGACTGTAATTTTCCTATTTCATAATTCTAAAACATCGTCAAATTTCTTTGCTACATTTTTTATAATGTCTTATAATATTCCCGAGGGAGTTAAATTTCTCTGCTTCATATAGAACCAATTATTTAGCAGCACTATTATGGTGTTGTCCCTCTTACTGATGATTAAACATTATTTCTCTTGCTGTCGTCATGAGAATTAATGTTGAGAAGCCAGTTCCTCTAAGAACACCTTGGCCTATCCTAGAGTTTCTTTCTAATGTTTATTTAAATGTAGAGGTTACGCTAGATTCATGTTTTAGCCAATTATTTTAATATTCTGCTTCATTTCGCTTTTATCAGAAAACCAAATTTTTCATATAATTTCTTGTTGGTCAATCCCCTTTTCTTGCTTATTAACTTTTAACATTTTCTCAAATCATTTTAAATTTAACTTTTAACATTTTTTCAAATCATTTTGATGTTTTATAGCTATTTTCTTTAATTTCGTTTGAACACGTTCTAATTCTTCCGTGTTCTATGTAATTTTTTTTTCCATATTCCAGTGTTGCGTTCCCATTGTTAAATTATTCTACAGTATGTTTAGCTATTGCGAAAATATCATTTGCACAACCCATAATAATCTTTATACATTTGAAATGAAATTAAACATGAATATGAATGCTATTATATACACTTGTTTATCATATGGTAAGAAACTATATAAGATAGCATAACTATTGATATTTAAAATAACTCTTGATTTGAAGCATAAAATCACAATTAATCAAATCTGTTATTTTAAATATGCCTAAGAAAACAGTTAATATAAGATTAATTTCAAATTATATTTCGATATATACTTTATTTCTTATTTTTTCTAAACCTTTTATTCAGTTTGCGTTATTTTGACGTACACGCTTCCAATCAAAAAGTTCAATGTTTAAAGGGGGGTGACTCTAGGCTTTATTAATTTCTGCATATTCCTTATTGCAATGTATTCCTTTTTTCTTTCATTCAATTTTTCAGTGTTTTGAATAAATTTTAATTTCCTTTTTAATTGTCCTTAACATTCTTTCATTTGTATTTCTGTCAATGAATCTTCATTTTATTTTGGTTTTCTTCAAGAATTCTTTCCATCATTGCTTTTGTTCTGTTTGGTTTTCAGGCTATGTCGCCATTCCGTTACACGAATCCGATTTTTCACACTCTCGGCAAACATTTCGCAGAATCTACTCTTGATTTGTTTGCACGTAACATGTTGCCCGGATGTACATTAAATGACATCCGCTGTTCTTTAACGGCGTCTCTCCTTACAAAAAGAAGTAATCTTTCTTCGTGTGATTTCGCTGCTGTAGCACACAATTCAACATGATTGGATCGTTTCCGCTCCCTAAAATAAGACACATCAGAGTTTCTACAACGTTGACTTCCTCCTGGGCTTTTCAGAATGTATCCTGTTGGCCTCCCATTGTGTTTTTCGCATCAAGGAAAGGATAGTCTTTCAGTGATTATATAGTTTTTCACGACATCATCTTCGTGCTGATAATGTTCCCTGTATAGCAATCTCCTTCAATTCATACTGCATGAGGGAATCACTAACGCACATATTCTCTTCTCTTTCATTCATTCCCATTGGACAATATGTCCTCAAATAAAATGAACCCATGAAGTTGTTACTTGATTTTATTTTTTTCAAAACGATTGAATACAGTTTTGCTAGAATTTAGTCATTCTTTTAAAATTATTTCGACATAACTCTGGTCAAATTTGAAATAAAATTATCGTATGTTATACTGTCAAACGCTTGAGTAAAATTATTGAGAGATTATTCTAAAAGAAAATTCTTAAAAAGATTTGGAAGAAAAGGATATGTGGAAGAAAAAAATTGAAGAAACTATTCTTAATAAAAATGCTTCAGAAGCGATTCTGGAGTAAAGTGTATAGAAATGATTCCTGAAACAAAACTTGAAAAACAAATTATTGGCAGAAGTTTGGTGAAATTAATTATAAAGACGTATTCGAAGAAATAATTCTTGAGAAATGTTTGTGGAAAAGAATGTTGAAAATACGTTTGAAGAAAGTTATCCTTAAAAAGATTGAAGAAGCGATTCTTGAGAGAAAGCTTGAAGAAAAGATTTTTGAAACAAAGTTTGAACCTGGATATAATTAAAGCTTCAGTTATTTTGAGACATTACTTACCGTTAGAAATAAAAAAAAAATGAAATAAAACACACAATAAACAATAGATTTTTTTTTAACTATTGCACATGCGCTATTGTTTGTTCTGAATTTTGTCGTCTTCACAGTATTGTAGAGTCAACTGGGTACGGTCTGTGAGATAAAGATCAGAATAACGGAATTCATTCAGCCAGAAATTTCGAAATATCATTCTGTGCTGCTTGGTATTCGCGTCGGAAGCTCCAATGCGAAGATTTAAGCGATTTTGGTGCCAATTTTTGGAAAGTTCCATTTGAAAAGAGTTGGAATGAATCTAATGGAGATTACAAAGGTGTTTGAAGAGATCACTAGACATGGTTACGTTATACCTCCATTCATCTTCCCAGGGAGCTTCATCTCAACATAGAGGCCAACATCAAGTGCCTTAAGGAGGCAGTGCTGCCCTAGGTATGGAAAATGGCTATTGGAAGAGCATATGTCTAGAAACCGGATATTGTACAATGCCACACAATCAGGATAATCCGGCTATATCTCTTAGATAATTTCGGAGACCACATATCTGGTCAGAGAACTCCCCAAACTACAACACTCTAAATTATAATGTGTGTGGCGCAGTTGAGCGAGAGACCAGCAAAACTCCTTGTAGCACCAAATATGAACTGAAGGCAAGGGTTATGCCAGAATAGACCAACAACAAATAGGCCAGAAGATTTGGAAGAGATCCCAAAGTCGTCTGGATGCTATTTTAATGAATATGCTAATAGCTATCTTAATGAATAAATTTACTATTTAGTATTTTAAAGTATTTTATCTAATTATAGTAATTATATCTGTTAAAATGAGATACCAATGTAAGTACATTTTTGCGCAATTTAAACGACAATTTATTCATCGCACTATATACTTATATACATACACACATATATACATATACATATATGTATGTGTGAGAGTAAAAACAAGAACACAATCTATTTCATACCTGAGGATGTCTGTAGGAACAGATGAAAACTTGTAAAAATAAAAAGACCTATTGGAACTGAAATTTATAAAACAGGATCTTTTCATTCATAAACAGGTTCGGGGTTTTTGTATATTATTTGAATTGTTCGCGAAGATGGATTTCTCGCCATTTAAATCATTAACATTTGTATTTGTTTTATGTATGAATAATTCATGAATTTCTAAATATATATATATGTATAAATATATATTTATAAATATATATATATATATATATATATATATATATATATATATATATATAGAGAGAGAGAGAGAGAGAGAGAGAAAGAGAGAGATAGATTGAAAGAAAGAATCCTGAAGTTAATTATGACATTATGCTGACGACTGTGTTCAATATTAGAAAAAACACGCATACACACATATAGTATTATTATTATATTTTTATTATAATATTTTACATCGCTACACAAAAATTTCTCTGTTTCGGAAATTTAATCATTGCCCCTCATCAGTCTATGATAGATAAATTAGATGGTAGTGATAAAATATTATAATAAAAATATTATAATAATTTGATCTACTTTGTATTGAGCAATTTTTAAAAAAAAAGTAAATACTAAAAACTGGAACATCCCTTATTTTAAAGGTTGACATAAAACCACATTAACTACTATTTATATAAAAAAAAAGATATACCAATGCAATTTAAACAAAGGACTACTGTTGTTTTTCATTTGATTTTTAAAAATGGCATCCTCCAAATAGTTTCCTCTGTTCGTTATAAACTGTTGCAACTTATTTCTAAATTTTCGAACGCTTCCTGGTTTTCTAGGTGGCTTTCTTTTTGGGCTGAACATGCGTCGATGGTGTTGCCGTTCCTTTATTTTTCTCGAAAGCTTTCGATAGGGTCTAGCATATCGTCCTTCTCCACAAGTCCCGCTGAACAAATATGTGACTTAATCCAATCTTTCTTAGCAAATCATGTTATAAAGTTCGTCTTAAACAAATGCGTTTTTAGATCATTTTTTTACAGGGATCTTTCCGTTGACCAACTTTTTTATTTTTTGATTTTTATCAGTCAATCCCGTTATAATCAGTTACCAACTAGATATCTATTCCACTGATACAACAGTTTATTCCCGTCTCAATAGTCTGATAGATTCAACAAAGTAAAACTGGTAACTGTTGTGGAAAATAACTTCATATAAGGGGTTATCTGATTGGTTGTTAAATTTTAACGTCTCCATAACAAAAGTGATTTTATTTACTCACCACAGAGAATCTCTTCTGCCTCCCATTAGCATGGCAGTTAATAAAGTCCAGGACAGCAACTCATTGTACGTCTTTCTCACTGGAATTAAGTAGAGTGATTATATTAAATTACTTCTTAGGTCTACTGTTACAAAACTGTGTCGTATTAGAAAAGTTCTCCTTAGAATGGGTCATGCATATTTACAAATCTACCATTCTTCACTTCATTGAATAATGCAGACATATTAAGTCTGGCGATAATGCTATATATCTCGAGATTCTTGACAAAATTCAAAGAAGGGTCTGTAATATAATCAATCTAGACCTGGCATCTTCATGCACTTTCCAACCGCCATGGCAAATGTTTTCACGGTAGTTGTTCTGATGAAATTTCCTCCTTGGTGCGTCGACTGTATGAATTTAAGCGTATTACTAGATTAGCAACTAGGCCTTACCATTTTCATGTTGAAGTATCTAAAGGTAACCGATGTCCTACTTTAAAAGATTCTTATCTATACTGTGGAAATCTCTGCCAGCTTGTTGCCAATCTTCAAAGGTTCAAATGCAAAGTCAATATCAATCTTCTATCTTCCTGGATCCTGCTTTTGGATATTTTTTTTCGTCTTAATAACTTACACTAATTCTCTTTCATTCCCAATTACGTCAATTCTTGCTTTGGGTGAAATAAATTAAACACACGCACACACACACACACGCGCAAACAGACACTTACAAAAACACCCACACACCCACACATATATATATATATATATATATATATATATATAGATAGATAGATAGATAGGTAGATAGATAGAGAGAGAGAGAGAGAGAGGAATACAATACAGGGTTGGTATAAATGGACTAAAATTCCAATAACCAAAACCACTATTTTTTTAAAAAGTGCTCAATACAATGTAGAGCGAATAATATTTATTTCAAAATTATAACAAAAGCATGTTATAGCATCATTACAAAAATAACTATTTTGCTTCAACACTACTGGTATCTTTTAAAATGATGGCGTTCTTTGCAAAAGTAAAAGATTTAAAGTGTTCAAAACCAATCCCTGACTCGCAATTGGAGGAACATTATCACCCAAGTTATGATGGCTACTCAAAACCTACGTATATGATAATGCAAATAACTTGATAATAGACCCTAGATGAAATGTATTAATGCTTTAATATTAGTATTAGGTTGGAAATTGGTATAACCAATTAATTATTAATTCACTATGCATTTAAAAATAAAAAATTACAAATATTATATTTTAAATATTACCACGCATTCAAATTTTAAAAAATTCTAAATTTAAAAAAAAAGAACCAGTGAAAATATGCTAATATTTTGATGTGATGTTTTAGCTGTATGTTAAGTTATCTAAGAGGTAAACTTTATTGGTACAAATTTGCTAGAATAACAAGGTTTGGGCTGCAAAATGGACAAGGGGATAAGGTTAATAAATGATAAAATCAGATCTTAATAAACAAACACGTAAATATGATAGAATTTATTTGCACGCAAATATACGAACGTCACAGGAAATAGGAGCGGGAAATTGAAGAAAAGAAAAAAAATGTCAAAAAATATAGAATAAATTGAAGAAGAAAAGATGGAGAAAAGAATAGATAAATAAAAAACGAAAAATAAAAAAAACAAAAGCCAAAGAATGGTTGGTTGGTTGGTTGGGTTTTTTTGGCATATCAACCACTGTGGGTTATTTAATGCCAAATCCAGTTTATATGAATTTTAAATGCCTATTTTGTATGGAATAAAAAACGTATAGCTGGCAACATTACTTCTTTCTACAAAAAAACGTATAGCTGGCAACATTACTTCTTTCTACAAAAAACGTATAGCTGGCAACATTACTTCTTTCTACAAAAAACGTATAGCTGGCAACATTACTTCTTTCTACAAAAAAACGCATAGCTGACAACATTACTTCTTTCTACAAAAAAACGTATAGCAGACAACATTACTTCTTTCTACAAAAAAACGTATAGCTGGCAACATTACTTCTTTCTACAAAAAAACGTATAGCTGACAACATTACTTCTTTCTACAAAAAAAACGTATAGCTGGCAACATTACTTCTTTCTACAAAAAAACGTATAGCTGGCAACATTACTTCTTTCTACAAAAAACGTATAACTGGCAACATTACTTCTTTCTACAAAAAACGTATAGCTGGCAACATTACTTCTTTCTACAAAAAAACGTATAGCTGACAACATTACTTCTTTCTACAAAAAAACGTATAACTGGCAACATTACTTCTTTCTACAAAAAACGTATAGCTGGCAACATTACTTCTTTCTACAAAAAAACGTATAGCTGACAACATTACTTCTTTCTACAAAAAAACGTATAGCAGACAACATTACTTCTTTCTACAAAAAAACGTATAGCTGACAACATTACTTCTTTCTACAAAAAAACGTATAGCTGGCAACATTACTTTTTTCTACAAAAAAACGTATAGCTGGCAACATTACTTCTTTCTACAAAAAACGTATAGCTGACAACATTACTTCTTTCTACAAAAAAACGTATAGCTGACAACATTACTTCTTTCTACAAAAAAACGTATAGCTGACAACATTACTTCTTTCTACAAAAAAACGTATAGCTGACAACATTACTTCTTTCTACAAAAAAACGTATAGCTGACAACATTACTTCTTTTACAAAAAAACTTAGAGCTGGCAACATTATTGTTTCAAAAACTTAGAACTGGCAACATTATTGTTTCAAAAACTTAGAGCTGGCAACATTATTGTTCTGAAAACATTATCTGAGACCTTAGTGTTGGATGCAGTTGATCGCCATACCCAGGACGCGGATGTAGTTTACCGTCATACCCAGGACGTCAAAATCCAAAGAAAATTATATACGTACAATTAAAAAATACATAAGCAAACACGCACACATAGTTATATATAAATAAACAAACTCACCAAGATTCAAGAATCCGGACATAACTGAAATAACACAAACTATCCATCCAAAAATATATACATGGATAAAAATTACATATACATACATACACACGCACTCACATACGTGTATACATACGTACACAGAAACTCGTTTAAATACAGTAAATTCGATTTTGCTAATCGAACACTCCTTCGTGACCAAATCGGTAAAAGCAAGTTAAACTAAATGACGGTTCCGTAGAGGTTGCAGGTTCGAATCCTGTAAGAGGACGAATATTTTCTGCGAAAATTTCTCGGACATTCAGGCCGCTAAACGCTGTTTATTATAAATAGAGCATTTACTTAAATATTTTTATCTCTAAAAAGAATGTATAAACATAAAAATCTCTTAAAATATATATTATTTAGGCAAACATATATGTACGTGTATATATACATATATATGTGTGTGTTTAAGTTAACGAGAAAGATATTAATGTGTCTACACGCGTTTCTAATATATTTATACATTATAAAATTTAGAATGCCTGCGGGTAAGCGTGCACACCTTTTTAATAAAACGTAAAGATGCTTTCACATAGCTTTTAGCATTTAAACTCCAAATTTATTTTTTTACCTTTGATCTTTTTTTTTTTTTTTTACTTCAATTTAATTTTCTGCCTTTGAAAAATTTACGTTTTTCAGTATTTTAATTTACTTGATTTCTTTTCCTTTCTGGTTTTTTATCAATTTGATGGGCAATTCATCTTTTATTGTTTTTTTAGCCTTTCTGCAGACTTTACAATCAATCCTATATTTAGTAAAAATCTCTTGAGTTTGGCGTTCACTATATTGCTTCATCTCTGTTTGCCCTGAAAAAGATTATTCCACCATTTTGCATTCAAAAAGATAAAACGTCATCTCAAATGGGTGAAAATAAAGATAATATAAATGATTTAAGGTAAACTTTATTTATTTTTGGTTTATTTTGGGGTCTGTTTTTTGGGGGTTTTTTTTTTTGTTTTGTTTTTTTTGTTATTTGTTTCAGTAGTCTCATCCTAAATACAATAAATTGTTTCTCTTTATTTTTACAACATTCATTATCTTCATGGAATGAACTTTACTTTTCCTGCTAAGTTTTCTGTTTTTCCTGTATTTCTACCTTTGTTTTTTTCTTTTGTTTTACTTCAGTTTTCTTTTCGTTCTTTCTTTCCTTCTTTCATCTTTCTATATTTCTTCTTCCTTTTATTTCTTCTTGGTAACATCCATTCTAACTTTTGTTTCCTCATTTTTTTTTTTTTTTAGCTCCCGCGATATTTATTCCATTCCACGCTCTTTCATTTCTCAACTCCTCTTTTAAAGGAAACATCTTCATACATTCACTCTGCGTCTATCTTAATACGATTTACAAACGAGTGAACGAGTTGAATATAATAGTGAAGACATACCTAAACGCTAAAATCATTTTCGAAACAAAAGACACAGCAAGACCTCAAACTTATAACAAGAGTGCAAATGTATCTTTTTTATACATGTGACAATTTTCAATTACAACAGTGTAGTGAGTTCGATCCTCACAGGGTAATCCATAATTTTCGTATCACATGTAAGCTATATGTATGGTAATTGCGGGATAAATTTCTTTAAATCGGGAATCCTTCTGAAAATACACTTTAGAAATATTTCTATTCGACTCACTGAAAACAGGTCACTATTTAACTCAAGTGCAAGAAAACATTTTCTAATGACCTGGTGAATTTCTGTATACATTAAATTGTTTCCTGCCTTCTTATATAGTCATCAATAATTGCTAGTGGATAAAACTATATAAGTTTTCTTTCATTTTCCCTCCTATATAAATTTATATAGATAGGGTGTATGAGAAATAATTTTACGAAATTTTTGGCTGATTCCTGATACTTACGCTGTTTTATGTTTCCCAGTCAAACAATTATGAAATCACGTGTTAAGGTAGACCCCTAAAAAGGAGCATAGCATGATGAAAAAGACGCCAAACTTGACGAAAACAAACTTTCATCGTCTAAATGTTTATGTTATTATTAAGAGGAAATGTTTAATTAAAATATTTTGAGCCAAGCTTAACTTACCTTCTGCGCTGAAAAGATTTAATTTGAAATTAAAACAAAGCAGGTCATAAATTTTCACCTCATTTGACAGGTGATGAATGATATATTGACGGATTCCGTGAGGATAATTTGTTCTACGGAAGGAGAAAAGTGAAATTATTTACATTTAAGTGAACAAAGTATTTACCTCGTTATTTTTAAGGAAAACTTTCAGTGCTCTATTTTTTGTTTTTGTTTTTTTTGTACTTAGCTTTCACCTTTACGTTTACGATGCTTTATGGAAAATATATTATAAAGAAATTAAAATAAGCCTGTTAAGAGTGAGATTAAATTTCATATTTCATAAAAAAAGTATCTAATTTACTTATTGGTACCTTTCTTATGAAATTTTATAAGAAATGTACATAAAATACTATAATTTTATGTATATTTATTACATTTTACTGTGTTATTTGTATTTCCATTCCTTTTATTATCAATTTTGATATTTCATTCATGGATAAAAGTCATAACTGAGATTAATATAAAAATAAGATCTTATAAATTTCATAAGATGATACTGATACTTGTAGGTACCCTTCTCAGTTGAAAAATCAAATTAACTTCTCCACAGGTGTTTGGCAAAAGTAAAGACCTTAACAGCGGAGAAACATGGTTAACTCAAAAATGATATACTGTCCAGGTTTCGCAGCCATACAGCAAGTTTAAATTACCACAATGTTTTTTAACATAATTTTTGTTATTAAGTTCAGATTTTTTCAAATATCCCGTCTGCAGCTTTAGTTCTGTATTCCAGATAATTTTCTGAAGTACACTTCTTTTTTTTTTTTATAAAAGGCTGAATAGATATAGAAATGTTCTTTCGAGAGAAGGATCCCGGATGTTAATATCATCAAGCCGGTAAAATGCTACATGGGGATAGCTGTGTAAGGTGCTTTGTTTTCTTGATGTTTCTTGTAAGGACAATGTGAAGACAGGCCATAGAAAATTGTGCACAGACAGTTGGAGGTCTTCTTCTTTTGTATGACAGAGGGTAATGCTGACATTAGCATATTGATGGTCTGAGATCTGTTAGACGTTTGTATTGAAGTCTACTAACGGTGACAAATCCTCTTTCATATAGATATCAGGAAAGAGTTATCAAAGGCCTTTTGATCGCAAAGAAAATTATTTTTTCCTCTTGGAGTTGACTTGCCTCCTGTATATTTTTCCACTAGACGCACGGAATCTCTAATGTGATTCAGGTAGTATTTTTTTTTTACGATGGTTTGATGGCGATTTAGAAGGATCCTGGCAAAGACATTTCCAGTGATGGAGAATGATCAGATTACTCTAGAGTTCCGTCGGGTTTTTCGTTCACATCTTTGAAAATCGTTATGATGACTGCCACTTTCATTTTTTAGAAAACTTGTTAGGATCCCCACATATTCAGAATTAGGAAGAAAATGTGGGTTTGCAAGGGTAAGCCTCCATGTTTGATCCTTTTGAAAGTGATTTTGTCTGGAGCTGGGTAATTCCTTGCTTCATAACCTGCTTGCATCGTCAAAAGTCATGGTGTGGAGCATTTCTCTAGAAGTCTTCAACTGTGTTCGAGTTTTTATTAAGGAAGATGGAAAAATCTCTTCCAACATAGGAACATGTCTTGTGGATCGGTCAGGATGTTTGTATTTTCAGCTGCTTGAAGAGACCCAGTTTATGTTCCAAATAGTTATTTCATTGCAGGAGAGAGAATTCTGTGATTAACTGCATCTGTATAGCCCTAAAGTTCAACTTCTGTTTGTTACCACGAAATATGCTACAGTTCGCTTTGATTTGGTTTGAGACTCCTCTTTAAGCTTCAGGTTTTGTTTTCCTTTTGTTTCTAGGTATTCACCCTTGTTCATGAGCTAGACGGGCAATATTTTTGCCCTAATTAGGTTAATTATCTCACTATTCTATTCATCAAAACCTCATCTCATTCTTGGACTTGGTAAAGCCAATAACACCTATTTGGTAGTGTTTGCTGTTTCTGTAACTATGTCATAAATGTTTCTCCATTCTTCATAACCAGATTTGTCGTTGTCTAGTTTAGAATTAAGTTCCAGGCTTATTTTGACTTCAAGAGGATTTTGGTACTACCTTCCACCTAGCTCGCTTCAAGACACCATGGAAGTATCCCTGATATGATGTATCCCTCCAGGAAGAAGCTTTCTTTCAGTGACTGTATTCTGCTTCCCCTGACTTTAATAGGCCCTGAGAGTTTTTAATTCAACAATCCTACATTTCTCATTGTCTCTACCATATCATTGAACATTCTGGCTGTAAACTAAAGTAAAATTCTGCTTCCTACACTTATTAAACTCCACAGTCTTTTACCTACACAGCCCATGATATTCTAAATATTTCCTGGTACAAGCACATTTCTAAAAGACCATTCTTAATCCCAGGTGAAATATTCCCGGATTAATAAATTCATTGGAGATTATGATTAAAATTGACAGTGGAATCTCTTCGTTGAAATATAATCGAGGAACATTAAGCCAAATGCAGCCTATTGATTAAACTTCTTCACATTCTTATAAAATAAAGCTGGAATTTTATCTAAGGAAACAGAGGTAGTAAGAGAATGACCCGTGATATTTTTAATGGTTTCCTCTTTTAATCTTCTGATGAATGTGCTTAATTCTACGATTAATGTTTGAGTAAGGCCATGGTGAGTTCTACAAAAGAAAATATCTGTATAAATTCCACTAATACATCGTTAAATATTTGAACTTAACAGCTACTAAGATACTGCAATGACAATAATACAGTGTAACCCGGATATAAGAGACCCGGATATAAGAGAAACTTTCTCTGGTCCCAAATTAGAGCCTGTGTTAATGTATATATAATAAACCAAGCCCGGATATAAGAGAAACCCGGATATAAGATACTTCTTCTCCGGTCCCGACAACTCTCTTATATCCGGGTTACACTGTTTAAGTAAATGAAGGAAAGAACGAAATGGATGCGAATACTGAAATAAAATAGCAATGAAAAGAAATGAAATGAAAGGAAGTGTGTAATACAGTGTAACCCGGATATAAGAGACCCGGATATAAGAGAAAACCGAATATAAGAGAGATTTTATATGCTCCCAAATTAGAGCCTGTGTTAATGTGTATATAACAAACCAAGCCAGGATATAAGAGAAACCCGGATATAAGAGACTTCTTCTCCGTTCCCGACAACTCTCTTATATCCGGGTTACACTGTATATATTAACAGCTGGCGTTATTTTAAGCAGTGAATACAAATGAGAAGATTTGGAATTAACAACTTTTTCCATTCAAATGAAATTGCTTTTAAATCCTTCAATCGCTCTTTCTTGAATTCATTTTCACAATAAAAGGAAATAATATATGCTTTCTGTTTTTTTTTTTTTTTCTATGCAATCAAAATGGAATTGTCCATTATTTATGAGGAATTGACAGGAGAGGTTAAAATTTCCTTTTCTTTTATTTTCTTTCTAGCCAAGTCTTACCAGCTTTATCAAATTGCCTCCTTTCTTTCTTTCATTTTCTCACTGAAAACTAGTGTATTTTCTCCCATTTCAACGTGATCAAAATGGAATAGTCCATCATTTATGAAGTATTGGCAGGACGTAATGGTCGCACGAACTAACGAAGTGAAGGATGAGCAAGATTATAATAGGATATTTCCAAATCTAACCATTATATATATATATTTTTTTCTTACGTTGTGTCCTTTCAGGATGTCGGCGATCATGATTTTCCAGAGCTGCTTGTGGCTGTAAGAAACAAGTTCAGTTTTATCATTGCATTTTGTCACCGATCTTTCATCCATCTGCACAAAATTCTTAGATAGATTACACGTCATTTTCTTCGCAGGATATTTCCTTTTGCGTACATTGGCTGTGTAAAAATTCCCACGCCTTATCTCTTCTTTACGTTTTCTAGATACATCTACTGTCATTTTCTGAATTTACATCAAGAGACAGTAGCATCCAGGACAGTGGGAATATCATTGTAATATTGTACATAGATACATTATAACTAAATATGCATAGAAAACAGAAATAAATTTGATTTATTAACAATAAATACCATTTATCCATTTTATTGGTGAAAAATTATTTGTAAAATACAAAAAAGAATACATAATATTCATTTAATACTTTGTAGAATGGCCATTATTCACTTCTATTGGAACCGACCGCTTCTTGTAGTTCTCAATGATTTTCAAATTTTAATTGGTATTTTATTCCATTCTTCGCATATGGTCTTCAGATCCAGGATATTTGTTAGAAATTCTCGATTGGGTTTAAATTTGTGGATTGACTCGTCCATTTCAGGATATTTACATCATTTTTAGCACGCTATTTCCCACGAAGATTTTGCAGTGTCCTTAGGATCATTATCTTGTTGGATGATACAATCAGGAGGAAGGTCAAGATTTTCAACCGACATTATTAAAATAGCTTCCAAATTATTTTGATATGCTACGACATCCACTGATATGTTGCCAGTACCTTTTGCAGAAAAAATATCCCCAAACCATGATGCTGCTACCACGAAATTTCACTTTTAGAACTGTGTTCTTTTGTTTGAAGGCATTGCCATTTTACTTCATACACGATTTCCAGAATTACGTCCAAACAACTCAGTTTTGGTTTTGTCTGTCCATAATACTCTTTCAGAATACGTTTTTTATCTTATCCTTATGCTCACGAACGTATTTCAATCTGTCATCTCTGTGTCTTTTTTTTTAGCAGCGGAGTTTTCCAAAGTAACGTAACTTTCATTTTTTTAATGTCTATTTAGTGACACAGATTCCTGATGAAAGTGAATCAACCTGGAACTCTTGACGAATAACCATTGAATTTTGTTTAATTTGACGCATAATTTCCTCGAAGATCTTTTCTCCTTAGGTTTTCAACAGTCTTGAATTTTTTTTTTTTTATACTTTGCAATGAATGATCTAATGGTAGTAAATGGAATATTTAGATTGACTGAGGTTTTTCTGTTAGTTTTACCTTCTTTCCAGAGATTAACAATCAGTTTTTTTTTTTTTTTTTTTTTTACGAATTTGTCACTTTCATGATGATAACTTCTTGCGCGAATATCAAGTGCAGAATTTCCTGTTTGTATTTTTAGGCTAAATATGAATACTGATAAAATTACAAGAACATTCTAGAATATTCCACTTGAATAATCTAGAACAGTAAAGCAATTAAGATTTAAAATCTGAAATTTGCATTGTACGAATACTTTTTCACCCATTAAAATGGATGAATGGGAATTATTTCTATTAAGTCATTCTTTTTCATTCTTCTCTGCATATTTAGTTGCTATGCATCTGTATACAGTTAATTTTATAAAAAAAAAAAACATAATTCATTAGTTGTAAATACAATAAATTTAAAATTTGTATGTGTACGAATATTTGCAGTTTAAAACCAGAAAATATTTTGAAATTGTAAGAATATTTTTAAAAATAATGGTTTACTGAAAAAAAGTTTTTATTAATTAACCCATAACTGAGGGATAAGACGTGTTCTCTTCACAAGAGTATTTGCGCGTACCTGAATATAACGAACCCAACAGGATTTGGAACTGTATTTTACGATTAACAATTCCATCCATTATCCATTACATCAAGTGCATATCGAAGTTTACAGCGTTTGGTATTTCCAAGCGGTCGCCTATCTAGATACTGGCAAGGTTCAATGTTGCTTAAATTTGGTAAACTTACAGAAAAGATGTTTCAAAGTACACCTTTATCTCCTTTAATAAAAAGGCATAGCATTTCAGTGAAAATAAGTTTAATAAATATATTGTAGGCCATGTTTACCAACATGGAGGAACAAGGCTTTAAAAATATATAAGTATATTTTGCTATAATTCCCACTGTCGGGTTATTAATATCAATATGCGTTTATCAGTACAAAAATGGTCGGTTCATGTGCCGCTCCAGTATGTGTCTGACGTCTCCGCTGCACCTCTTACAAGAGCCAGATTGGGCCGAAAATGGAGTATTGGTACCATATCATTTTTTCCATGTCGACAATATAGTTAAATTAACAGATCGATTCTAAAAGCTTTAAAAATCCCCTTACTATAAAGGTAATTTACATTAACCAGAAAAAAATTCTTAGACAGAAGCGTCTATCTTTTTAAATTTGGATTTTTTTAATGTAACTATAACAACAAAAACATTTCGATTTCATTTTTGCCTTTAAAATGTCGGAAGATGAAACACATCGTGAAAATCTAAGATTTTTTTCCAATTGTCATTTTATACCAATCTGTCTTGTCCACAGAATTGATCTGGGAATGTAACTACACTGCATGCCAAATTATTATCGAGATAACTTTTTTCTAATATTTCAAAAACCGTCCAATCAATTCACACAAACGTTTCACAGAATGTTGGCAAGACTGACCTGCGCAATCACTGAAATTTTCGTACTATTCTGCGCAATGTAAACAAACTGTCGCCATATTTGTTATCAGCACGGTGATTTGAGCGTGCCAAATTATTAGAAAAGTGTAAGAATTTAATGAAAAGCAGTGATGCTGAAAAGGAAACTATCACCTCAGAACTCTCAAAAGGTAAATCTACCCTATAAATTTCTAATATGATAAGGAGGTGTCATGAAACAGTGAAAAATTTCAACGCCGACCCTACACAAGTACGCAAAAGTAAGTGAAGATAAAGGCAAGCCGAGGGTTATTTCATGTCGTTTCATGTCACAACTTAAACGAGAGGCCACGAATAACCCTGGACTTACCAGTCGAGATCTTTTCAGTCGCATTGGAGATCCTACTGTGTCTAAAAGTACTCGGTGTTGGTATCTGAGGGAAATAGCAACAACAGTCAAACCTGTATTGAAGCCTCCGTTGACGAGAAATCACATTCAAAATTGATTTAAATGGGCCGAGGACAATATGAAGATTGACTTCTCTAAAGTTTCGTTCACAGACGAAACTCGAACAACACTTGATGGGCCAGATAGATGGTGCAAAGGCTGGGTAATGAACGGACAGAATCGCC
This sequence comes from Acanthosepion lycidas, assembly GCA_963932145.1. Taxonomy (NCBI): domain Eukaryota; kingdom Metazoa; phylum Mollusca; class Cephalopoda; order Sepiida; family Sepiidae; genus Acanthosepion; species Acanthosepion lycidas. The sequence continues at coordinate 11,139,250 of OZ010615.1, read as the reverse complement.
ATCAGCGTTTGAGACACCAACAAGGCGGTAGAGGCATAATAATCTGGGGTGGTATCATTGGAAAAACATTAGTGGACCCATGGAGAGTACCAGATGGCGTCAAAATGAATGCTGATGCATACATAATGTTTATGAAGGAGCATCTTTAACCTTAGATGAAAAGGTAAAGAGTTGCCTTCAGAAGAGCCATTGTTTTTATGCAAGATAATGCTCCCTCACATGCTACTCACAAGACTACTGAATATTTGAAACAGGCTTCGATGGACCTCGAAAAATGAAGTAGCGAGCAAATTCTCCGGATTTGAACCCAATCGAAAACCTTTGGAGCATCATGAAGCGAAAACTGTACGCCAACGGACGACAATTCAGGAGCAACGCTGAGTTGTGGGAAGCAATTCTTGACATATCTCGCGACATTACAGCAGATGACATCCTACAATTAACAAATTCTATGGATCGTCGACTTCTTCAAGTGATTTCAAAATAGGGAAAGCACATTCCCTATTAATTTGTTTAAAACTGTGCCTTTGCTTGTATCTGTTATTATTTGTTTGATTATCTTATTTCTTAGCTTCTTTTGATCATAAACATTCACGTGCAACATTAATAAACGTTTCGTTTGCTCAATTCTGGGAATTTTACTAAACTTCTCTAATAATTTGGCACGCTCAAATCAGCGTGCTGATAACAAATATGGCGCCACTTTGTTTACATTGCGCAGATCAGTACGAAAATTTCTGTGATTGCGCAAGTCAGTGTTGCAAACATTGTGTGAAACGGTTGTGTGGATTGATTGGATGGTTTTTGAAACATTAGAAAAAAAGTTATCTCGATAATTTGGCATGCAATGTATATATATATATATATATATATATATATATATAGATAGATAGATAGATAGATAGATAGATAGATAGATAGATAATCATGAGAATCACGCAAATTTGGCTGATATAGATATAGAACCATTCTTGAAATGTTACCATCATCCTTTGGTTAATACAAGTTCTACTGTGTAAAGAGTAACATGCGTAATGAAACCTATTATCATTCATATCCAGAACTTTGAAGTGAGCAATAGTGTTTCTTATTTAAGTTCATAAAATCAGCGGGGAAAAATCGTGAAAAAAATTGAACTAAGATTGAGTTTTAACATTTTTATGCTTTTAGTTCTTTGTATAATGTCGTCATTTGCGACGCATTGATTCTTAGAATATTGAAGCAGTTACGTTTTTATTTCATTTCGAATTCGAAACTTCGAATAAATTTAACAAGTAATGACAGTTATTTATAATTTCTGTACAAAGTAAATCTTTGTTACTATTCATGAAAGAGGGACCCACAGCTGTTCGTGATTAAAAACACACACATCCGCACAAACATATATATATATATATATATATATATATATGGGGGGTAGGTGCTTGCGAGTGTGGGTATATTTGTGCGTGTGTGTGATTCAGTTATTTGGTTAATTCTATAAAAAATATTTTGTGAATAAATGTGTTTACCTTTATTTTATCTTTAACATGTCATTGTAGCGATAGAAGTCTCTTTGTTTGGTTCTTTTAGGTTGAACAAAACCACACATGTGGAAATATAATGAATTAATTATTCCTTTAGGCAGTTCGTTTTTCTTTTGCGCATTGTTTAGCAGTGTTCCAGACTTGTTTGATTCACTCTTGAATTACACAAATCGTGAATTGCACTAAAAACATTTATCGCAAAAGTGAAAATGAAGCAAGTAACATAGAAAATAACAAATGTGTACTATCAATTTGATGTTATGAAAATGAATGTCCTATGCATCCTAATTGATTTTTAAATGTATGTACTTGTAGGCAATTTTGCATCGAGTCATTCTAAATGCTGATCAATGTAATTATAAATGAAGACGAGACATAAAACGACTTTGATATTGATCTGATGGACCCATTAGATTTTTAATCGATTTTAATATAAATAAGCAACCTTAGTCTTAATACTAGTTGATCTGCGGTAAACCCAATATGTACTGAGCACAACCTAGCTGACAGCGAAGAAGGCATTGAGAGAAAATGCTGAGAAAATGTGTTATGCATATGACAATATTGAACGCAAAATTCAGTAGATTAACAAGGGAGAATCTCCACAGGTGACCACAACCTCTAAGTTCCATGGGAGAAAACTATTGTAGTGCGTGTGGTAAGGTTTATCAAAACGCACTGATAACTAAATGCTCATTTATTCGATAACCACTCGTGACAATTGACTGGGGAGAAACCTGTGCTTGCCAGTAGGAAAAGTATTGGTTTCCTCCATGATATGACCAGAACCCTTAAAACAAAAAATAACACAGGACATATTATGGAAAGTTCGTGGTCTATTCCACCTAACCTGCCATATTCAATTGACTTTGCAAAAACCTAATATTACTTTTTGTCAATTACCTGCTGTAAGGAAGACTTCTAATGAAAGCAGATTCTCCAGTTCGTCAAAAGGTTTTGTCGCATTAAAAGTTTTACTCAAAAGATAAGTGCTGCCTGTGAAATGAAACAAGTCATTGCAAGTAATTGTGAATAAAATAAAATGTAATGGATGTGTTGAAGAATAAATTCAAACAAAAATGGAAATTATTTATAAATCAACATTGTAGGTAGATGCTTATTTTGAAAATTCTCAGTTCAGAGGAAAATGAATACTAGCAACAAAAATGGTTTGCTAGATTTTGAACTACCCCTTGACATGTATATCTGTAAATTTTAAAGAAATATTGTATTTATATCTTACCGTACTTCAGAAAAAGAAAGAATTTGCTTTTGTTACAGTTTTGGGGATATATCTATGTAGCTAGCCAAAATGAGCTCACTCATTTTATAGTCCACCACGAGAAGGGTTAACCAATCGGAAAGCTCAAAATATTCAATCCGACGTGTATAAAGGCAGCCATTTTGTTTTTTCTCCCAAAATATCTTCACTGCCAACCTCTGATATTGAAGATATTACGGACTTCACTGGATTCCATATTCAGAGACTACGGCAAACATGGTTAACAGCTTTAAGCCTTAGGCGCTGGAAAATTAATAGTTTCTTACTTGAAATTTCGACTTAACATTACTAAAAAGAGATAGTAAAGTCACCATTCTTTATTATTATCTTTATTATTTCATCAATAACGTAGGGTTCTCAAAGTTTTTAAAATTATTTCAAAAATCAGTTTCTGTTCTCCATTGATTCTGTTGCGTCTTTTGTCCGTTGTTAAGACATGTATGTGGGTTTCACAACTCAGTTTAAAGACCAACATCTCTCAGTTATACTGATCTGAATTTTGACCATCAGACTGAAAGATAAAGATTATCTCGCTCAGTTTGTGTGGGCGCGTCTGCGTTCGTCTGCATGCGTGCGTGCGCGCATGCGTGCATGTGTTTGATTATATGTGCATGTATATGTGTGTATGTGCATGTGTGTATTTGTGTGTGTGCGCGCTCTGCCAGCTCTTAGAAACTTATTTTGTAGCTGATAAATTCCATGAATGCAAGAAGATCACTACGGAAATTAATCGTCGCCTCTTTCAGATATAGTTTAAACAAAATGTCTGTTGTAGTCATTGCAGAACACGTAGAAATAGAAAAATTCTAACATACGGTACATTTGTCTCTCAGTTATGATTAGTCTTTGTAAATTCAAAGACAGACAGATTGCATTTAATAATGTTTTCATATAAATACGAGAGCAGACCGATTGTGTCAATCCAAACGTTGGCTATTACGTTCCATATACGTCTTTTCAGTGCCATTTCTTTCAGCGATTGTGTCTCTCGACACAACCCAGTTATTTATAATTTTTGTCTACCATTTAACATCATTATTATCAACCTATTCACTGAAACTGTTCAAGTAGCTTCGTTGTTCTATCAAGCTGCTTGCTGTTATATTCACTATCGCGTATATGAATTTGGGAAATTTTTGAATCCACTTCTTTTCTCCCAAAATATCCCAGGTATGGATTAATTAGTAATATTTTTTATCAGTGAATAATATTTTTTCATCAAATAATTCTCATAATCTAAAAATATTTTGCTGCTTTAAATAGCCTGCAAAAAGTTAATAAGACGCCAAAAGCAAATCAATCACTTAACCATAAAATTATCGAGAAAAGAAACGCAGTTGTATAATTAAAATTTCCAATCGTGTTAATCACTGAAAGAAAACGCCATTCCGTTCATATCTTTTCTGCGAATAGAAGAAAATGCCAACGTACACAAAGTGACTGTAAGATAAATAATTAAGAAAGAAATTTTCATGGAGAGATAAATGTTTCCTGTTCGATTCAAATGTTAGAAAAATAAATAATTGGAGAAATACAAGCGAATTTAAAGTTTTTATACTAAAAAAAATTGGCATACATCAGGGATGTTTCATCTTACCAGAATTATTCCAGCTTTAGTAGTCCTAGTAGTATTTACTTTTGGCGGTCACAATTGTAACAATTTCAGATGTGCAAATGGTACAGTGTTGCTAGAAGGCAGAATTATAAAAGTAGGAACTCCTAGAAGAGATAATAGAGGTAAGTTAGTAAAAATGGAATAAACATCAATTATAAGAAGAGAGAACGTATAATTGTCAGTAAGAGAAAAGGCTTAAATGAAAAAAGAACATTATGGGGACTATGAATTGGAGATAACATAATTACACAAGTACGCACATTTAATTGATGCTCTGTTATGAGAGCAATTGCAAAGTCTATTTTTGCATTTAATAGTATGAGCCCAGATCAACTTCGATTACATGAAAGTTGCTTTATCCAAATTACATTCGATTCAAATCAACTGTTATTTTCTGGTGTGAACCACCTACTACAGCTGTTATAACAAAGAAATTAAACAAAGTCAGTTGTTATATTTTGTGTTTGAGATCCATACATTTATCAGCTTACCACGATATCCTGTTAAAATACCGATTCTCCTACTATCACTGAAGTTAAGCATCGCCGAACCTGGTCAGTATCTACACAGGTGATCACTTGGGCATATCATGTGCCGTAAGCTTGAATGCGTGGGCGGGGAAATGAATTTGGGAATTATTTTAACAAAGTTCGGAAAATGTGATGTCAAATGTCAAGTTGCATTGGAATTACGAAAAATGACTTCCAAAATGTAAGCAAAGTATTATGGAAGATGAAAATACCCGCAAAACAAATTAAAGAGTGCTGGACTGTTATGCAATGTCGGTTCTCCTACATGAGAGTGAAAGCTGGACAATCTCGTCACACGTGAAGAAGATACATGAGACAACCTAAATGTGGTTCTACGGAAGTATGCTGAGAATATCATGGACATAACATGTGATTAACGAAGAAGTTTTAATCGAAATTGAAACAAAAAGTCGTTTATATAGAATTGAACTTCTCAGAGCACATAATGAGAAAAGAACGCTTGGAGAATTCGACACTCGAAAGGCATAATAAATGCAAGAGAGAAACGAGGAATCTTACCTGACAAATCAGTTTCAGTGCATGGCAGATCAGGGATTCGAAGGGATAACAAAAAGATGAACCTTACTATAAGCGACAAAAGAGACATGAACACCCACCACCTGAAAGGACACGGCACATAAAGAAAGACAAAAACTGTAACCCCGACGCAAGCATGAAGTGCATGAGTGGACAGCGTCTAGACATCCGAATATATTCTAATAAACATATCGCTTCTTAAAAACATTTTTCTCGCCAAGAATTTAATTTTTAAAGATGTCTGTTGAATGGAAGAATAACGAATTTTTAAATGTTAATTTAGAGTTTCTTGTACTTCAGTATAAAATTTGATGAAATTTAATTTGAAATTAATTAATTCATATCATGTATTATGTTGGTGCAAAAATAATGTCGTTTTTCTTCTGAAGTTGAACGTCAAAAAAATACATCATTTTTGCACCAACCTAATAAATAGCACTAATAAAAAGACCGGACATTTTTCAACTTAAATCCACCAATCTCATAAACGACAAAAAATAAAGAAATTGTTTTTTTTTATGTTTTTTTTTTTGCTTATCTCTACTTGTCCGGAAAAGTGTGTGTATATAATCTCGGTGAGTTTTTTTTTTTTTTTTTTTTTTTTTTTTTTCTGCTTCGGTTGTTTCAAGATAGAGAGATCCTTCCCTGTACCCCATTAGAATGTCTGATAGTCAACTTCTTGAGAGCAACTCTCTGCGTCTGCTCGGTCTCACGTTGACTTCTGATCTGAGATGGAACAAATACATTGAGTCAATTGCTTCTTCCACCGCGAGGAAAGTTGGCTCTCTGTGCCGCGCCAGGAATTTTTTCTCCCCGGAATCGATACTTCAAATATACAAATCAACCATTCGCCCTTGCATGGAGTATTGCTGCCATATATGGTCTGGTTCACCGTCTGTTTACCTTGGAGTTCTTGAAAAGATCCAGAGGCGGGTATGTAATATAATTGGCCCTGATCTGGCATCTCGTCTACAGTTTCTCTCTCACAGACGCGCCGTCACCTCTCTCTGTCTTTTTTTTACAAATACTTTCATGGTAATTGCTCTGATGAGCTGCTTCCACTGGTTCCCAGTTTTTATGAATTCAAGCGCCCTACAAGGCTGGCATCCCACTCTCACCCTTTCACTGTCGAAACTACTAAATGTAGCAGTCTCTTCTACTCCAATAGCTTCATACCTCGCACCTCTCGCCTGTGTAACACCATTACCTATTACTGTTTCCCTGAGAGCTATAATCTCCAACAATTCAAATGTAATGTCAATCGACATCTCCAGTTACCTTGATCCATCCACTATCCCTCTCCTCATCCTTTCTTCTATCACTCCTATCTGATCTTGCTCCAAATTTTCTGCAACCCCCTGCTCGGGGCGTAATGCTTAAAAAAAAAAAATATTGATTTCTTTTTTCAGGAAACAGCTTATCCAGAATTCCAAATTCTTTACCCCGAGGCTAAAGACACCCATATAATGACAATGATTCTGACGACCATATTTCACATTTTCTAATTCCCATCAGATCTACAGGGAAGTAAAATCAAAAATACCATTAATTTTGTTATGTCCTTTTTCCTTTTTATCTGACAGATTTGATCATTCCTCTGTCTGTATCTATTGTGATGATCTGTGAGGGACGTCACACTACAGCAGGCTATGAATCGTCCTATTAAAGACGTATACCCCTGGGAATCGGTTTAATTCAATAAAAGACACAGGTGGCTTTGAATTCTAACGTATATACTTGATCAACACAATTATTCTACCACCATACAATTTTCATCTATTTCTCTTTCGCTCTATTCCTGTTTTCATTTCTCACTTTCTTTATATCAACTTTAGATTAATTGCTCATGTTTTTAATTTATATAACTTTGGATAAAGACCATTGGAATTTCTTTGTTAAGGATTTTTTCTTTAATTTGGATCAATTTTTGGTTATATAATTTTGGTTAGATATATAAAAATTAGCCGATGTTTGATCAACTTCTCTTTTCATATCATAAAAACATTTGCTTTTTTTGCACTATCAGTTCCGTCAATTAGCTATCTTTAATTTCAAATATGGAATCATAATCAATAACTTAATGGCCTTTTAAAACGTAATAATTTATTCAAATAATAAAAACGTTAGAAATTCCGTCTATAAAAACAACTTGCAGCCTTTCTACTTAAATACAACAACGAAGAGTAATCCTAAAATTCACTGTAAGGATAACATTTTTAACGAACTGAAAAATATAAACTAAATATTAATTAACAATAACATTGCTCGCAACATAATTGGCAAAATATTATTTAACCTTACAAATGCTAGAAATAATAATACAAATAATAATTAATAAATATTTATTAATAAATGTTAATTAAAGACTAGGACATTAATAGGAAACTAGAAAAAAGACTAGGACACTAATAGAAAGGAATATTGTTATACCGGAACATACCTATTCTATTGTTAATAGACTCTCCCACATATAATAAGTAGTAGCAGTCGACAGTGAGTTCAGTGATTTGGTCAGTCAGTCGACTGGCTGATCAGTTGAACTCTCTGCCTTCGGGCGGGGAGGAACCCGAAAGAGGCTACGCCCAAGGGCGGATTCTCTTTCGCGGAGGTAAACCGACCCTGAACCCGTTTATACGAGTTCAAAGGGCATATTTTTGGCCGAGCCCACGGGCTCGGAGATCCCACGTTAAAACGGCCTTGTGCCACATGACGCCCTCGTTGGGGGAGTGACTGGATATCTTCAGTGAGTTGGTTCTGATTTCAGTCTGAAGTCGGGCGACCGGCTGACCGGTTGAACTCTCTGCCTTCGGGCGTGGAGGAACCCGAAGGAGGCTACGCCCAAGGGCAGAGTCTCTTTCGTGGAGGTAAACCGACCCTGAACCCGTTTATACGGGTTCAAAGGCTATATTTCTGGCTGAGCCCACGGGCTCGGAGATCCTACGTTAAACCGGCCTTGTGCCACATGACGCCCTCGAGGTGGGGGGTGACTGAATATCATCAGTGAGTTGGGCTGATTTCAGTCTGAAGACGGACGACCGGCTGACCGGTTGAACTCTACCTTCGGGCGGGGAGGAACCCGAAGGAGGCTACGCCGAAGTGACTAAATACCGCTCAGTGAGTCGATGTCGGACATTAAAGTATCAACCACCACAACTAGATTGCTGCGTCATTAACTATTATTTCAAGATTCTAACGTTTTGTACGTCGAACCATTTTTAGGACCGACTTAGTGAAATACTAGGTTGGTGCAAAAATAATGCCGTAATAATGTCGTTTTTTGACGTTAAAAATACGTCAAAAAACGACATTATTACGTCATTATTTTTGCACCAACCTAATAGAAGCCTCCACTGTGAAACTACTCTACAACAAATAAACAACAAAGTGACTATACAGACAAAAAATATCAGCTGACGAAACAAAAATCTTATTGCAAATTCTAAAAACTTAGACACCACCAATGATACAACAAATATTAAGTATGTTTCGTTGATTAATTGATTCATTCATTGGTGATGATGATGATGGTGATGATGATGGTGATGATGATGGTGATGATGATGATTCAAATAATCCATTCGTTAACACAGAAACAACTGACTCTATGATCATAGAAATTACTTACAAGAGAGACTGGTTTGCATTCAATTGAGGCACCGCTTTACAAACATGCAAAAGATCGATAAACAGTAAAAAATAAGAAACAAATCACTCAATTAATCATATCTACTACATTATCGAATCGAATAAGATATCATATATTCGATAATAGTTCAACTAAATCCCATATCATGAAGCAGCAAATCACAGCAGTAAATCTGATAAATACTTAACAATATCATGAATTTATTATATCATAAATTGTACAAAATACTAGAAATACTTGAAGCATTTTAAAGAAAAATCAAAGAATCCAACATAAATAAATTTTATCCAATTTTAGGAATAGACATATTAGGTTGGTGCAAAAATAATGACGTAATAATGTCGTTTTTTGACGTTAAAAATACGTCAAAAAACGACATTATTACGTCATTATTTTTGTACCAACTTAATACTTAATATATCATATTCTGTCTTTTCTATGTGTTACATCCCCTCAGGGTGTTGGCGGTTAGGCTATTCGCAATTTAATCAATTTTCTATTTTTGTTATCTCTTCTAAACCTTGTCCGCTGTGCATTTACTCAAACTTGCTCGGTAGGTAACGCGTAGTTGTCCTCATTGTGTTTTTCCTTTCTTGTCTTCAGTCTCTCCTCTTAGTATCAAATTTTCCAATCCTCTTAACGAATTCCTACATGAAGATGCAAAGACGCAGTATGTGAAAATGATGGAACAGACACAGCATAGAAATGATTATTCTTTGAAAAGGTTTAGAGTCTTTATTCCTTCTCTGATATTCCGTCTTAGTAACTGTATGATTGATTTTCTTTATCAATAATTTTCTCTTCATTTTGGCTCACACACTCAAGCGAAAGGATTATTAAAAAAAAAAAAAAGTTTGGGATTTCCCATTTCTTTTCGACAATTGAGGATCTACCGAAACCCATCTCAAGTCTAATTTTCAAAGGAAATTTACTGGGGTGTTCAGGTACTACCAACGACAGAAAATAATGAATCATTATATTAGGTTGGTGCAAAAATAATGACGTAATAATGTCGTTTTTTACGTTAAAAAATACGTCAAAAAACGACATTATTACGTCATTATTTTTTCACCAACCTAATAATACACAGTTTCAATATACGCTTCTTAGAAACATGTTTTTTTTTCAATTCTCCCCCAAAACGGTTAATTAAATTAATTAGTGTTATATTAAATTGAATATAGTCTTAAGGGATGTCAGCTCGTTTCCCAGAATCCCTTGTTCAATGTTATTCATCTTCACATTCTATCGTTCTCAGTAGGATAGTAATATGGGAAAAATAGCTAAGAAGATTGATGCTAACGTATCTACTAACTTTTATGTATTGAGCGAATTCAACATCCACCAAGGGGAGTGGTTTCTCCATTCAAAGAAAACTAAATAGTAAATCAGTCAGTTATGTGCCATGCATGATACACGCTTAGACGATCATGTATCTTTCAATGCATGACTGACGATGCAGATTTTTTTTCGCTGTAGTTTACCATCTCCTTCTGCGGCAAATTAGTTGCAATCCAAGGCTATAGAACCCGGTCTGCCCTGCTATTTACCTATAGCTGGGGAAAGAAGAAGAGGTGGATCCATACCTTTCCCAAGGGTATTAGCACGTAAGTGAATGTAATGGATTCGACTGGAATTCGAACTCGGCTCTCTGATTCCTCAATCCGAACGGCTATCCATTACTCCACAGTGTCTCCTTTTTATTATAAATTATAATAAATTGTTTTGTTTGTGTTAATAAAATAAATCAGGGGAGAAGAAGAGGATTCATACCTACCCCAAGGGTAATAGTACGTAAGTGAATGTAATGGATTCGATTGTGAATTACTCATTTCGATCCGCTATTCATTACTCCACCATAAAGATTGTAAATATTGGCCCAGATTGTGAATAAGCCTACATATATTGGTAATATAGTTAGGCATAACGCCACACCTCTAGACATATTTCTTTATTGCTCTGGCAAATACATCGACGTTACATGAGTTAGATTCTTTAGACTACTCGGCTATCAGTGTCAAGAGTTGGTCCAAATCAAGGGTCCACTTTTAGTTGAAAAGCAAGAAGAATCTCCCTTTCCTAGGTTCACTTTTAACGACCTCACTGATATTAGACAAATTCAGGAAGCACCTGATTATAAATTCATTATGGAAATGATCGCCTTACATACACGGACAATATTGACATAACCTTACGTCCACCAAACGAAACAATATAAAAATAGTAGAAAAAATAAATGAAAAATTAATCAAATTTCTTTGACTGTCTCCGTTCCGCGAAATATCCTAGCAATGACATTGACAAAATTACTTTAATACATTATGTAATAATTGTTTCCCTGGGGAAACTTCAAACGGGTAATCTCTCTCCTATCCGCTACTTAAGCGAGACGACTTCATGAATATTATATTATTAGGTATATTCTGTGACTATAGTTAGTCATTTCGTGGTAGTACGGTGTTTTCGATAAACCTTCATACCGGATTTATATTCTGCTTATTTATAGGAATTTTTACAGCACATGTTTTTCATATATAATCTGTTTAGTGATAGGATGAGTAAGCAGTTGTGTCTGTGACACTGATGCATCTCAACATTAGTTTAGCTTAAGTCAAACCTTTCGACTTATTCTCGGTAACTTTGAACCATGCACAATGTTCGAAAGCATCTGATTCTCATGGGATGTGGTTTCTGTTAACTGAGACAGTTCTTTGTGCCTCTATAGAACCAATCTAAAGTTTCGATGAAGTGAGGGCCTCAGGTCATGTGGTTTCTGTTATCTGAAGCAGTTCTTTTTAGGTGCTTCTATAGAGCGAGTTCACAATATTCCAAGACGTCTGGTCATAAAGTGTTGTGTTTTTTTGTTTATTTTTTTATCTGGGGCAATACTTTTTTCGGCTTCTGCAGAGCTAGTTCACAATGCTCGATGATGTGTACTCCTCAATTGATGTGGTTTTTGTTAACTAAGATTATTATTTGTCTTTGCCTCTATAGAACAATGTTTGTAGATATATGGTCCTCAAATGAACTGGCTTATTTCATCCGAGGCAGTTATTTTTCTGTTTCCATAGATCCCATTCACATGTTGCGAAGATGAGTGGTTCTCATGTGATTTGGTTTATTTTACCTGGAACAGTTTTTCGTTTGTTCTTCTATAGAACCAGTCCAAAATGTTCGAAGTGATGTGATTTCTGCTGTCAGAGACAGATTCTATAGAGCCGATCCAAAAGGTCCAAAGAAGTGTGGTATTCAAGTGGCGTTGCTTCTCTTATCAGCGACATTTATTTGTGCTTTTTCACAACTAGTTCACGATGTTCAAAGATATATGATCCTCAGGTGATTATGTAATTTGTATAATCTGAAATAGTCCTTTGTGCTTCTACAGAGCCATTGCACAAGTTTCGAAGGCGTGTAATCCTCACGTAATGTGGTTCCTGTTATTGGGTTAAAATGGCGATTCTCTGCCTTTCGTTGACATTTTCACATGTGTCACGTGACGGCTGGTGGATAACATCAAGTGACAGATTGACGAAATGCTGTTACGTATATACCAGGTACGTATAGAAATCGCCCTAACACTAGTTTTCCGTTCAGGAAACGTTATATAAGAATAAAGTGTCGCTGCCGACACTGGAGTTTGAACACGGATCAACAGACGATTAGAAGCACAAAATAGGACAGAAACAGAAATAGATTAATTAACCAGAAGAATGGATAATTTGATAAAACCACGTGCTGCAAGTAGAGCGTTTCTCCCGTCGTTCAA
>OZ010615.1:11081348-11121348 GCA_963932145.1 Acanthosepion lycidas | reverse complement strand
AAAATATTATCACAGATGACAGTGATTAACACACACTTGTGTATGTGATTTCTTTCTTAATTATTCATTTGTAAATATAAAATGAATATTTCTTCTTCAGAAAAAAAGAAGAAAAACTATTGTTTCTGTTGTGGTAGGATCCACCTAATTTGCATAGTGGAGTACCGACCATATAAATATGGTTGGTACCGGGAAGGAAGAAAGAGATCCAACCAGAGAGAATCTGTCGAACTCTATGCATTAGCAGAGAGGAACCCGGACGAAGCTTTGCCGAAGGGTAAGGTTTCGTCCGGGGAGGTAGATAGGCCTTGAGCCCGTCTAGTCGGGTTCAAAAAGGCTATATTTTTGGCCGAGCCTGCGGGCTCGGAGATACCCACATTAAACCGGCCTTGTGCCACATTTTATCCTCGTGGGTGGATAGATAAATACAGAGATTCAACCAGAGACTCTGCCCGACTGCGACTGAGTCAACACATTCTCCAGGAACGGTCTTCCCAGGAATATACAAAAGACTATATGTAAATATTGTGTACACTTTCTTGTTTCAATACATTTTGTTCTAAGTACATTTTGTGTTGCATTATTATTCCATGCATTAGTCAAGTTTCAACAGTTTCATATATATATATATATATATATATATATATATATATATATATATATATGAAGAAATATAGTTTAAAGGTGAGCGATATTTATGGGATAAAGTACTCAATATCAGAGATAGAGCGTATATAAATATGAAAGTGCACATTGAATTCAACACTCAGAGGCTCTCTGTGTTGATTTTCATATCTGAAATAAATGCGGCAGATACCCAAATATGAACTATAAAATCACAAGACCAGCAATGAATATGAGGCGGTGCCGTGTGAAATGTTGATAGAAGGGCTCATTTTCATATTTCCATTTCATGAGGCGGTAAGGCCCTACAGCAGAGATTCACAATTTTTTCACCTCTGTGGAACCCTTGAATAGTTTTCATTTCTCAGGGAATCCATACATAAAATGCATTCTATACCTTTATTCATATAAATCTCTTTTATATTTTCATCATATTTCACGTGGTAAACAACGAAAATGCGTCCTGTACTCAAGTGAATCTCAGTGATACACGAATCCACCAGGGATAGGTCCTGTCCACTAAGCCATGAAGGTGATTTCCAACTGACGCCATACAACCATCAATAAATGTATTCTCTATGAGTATTATAATTTCAAATAATATAATAGCTTAATGCATTTATTATAATAATCAATGATAAATACAATATTAACAAAATATGTCTTACTTGTATAAAAAATCATACTTATTATAAAACCCAGGTTGTGTGTGTGTGTGTCTGTACGTTTATATATTGGATCGGATTTCCTACATTTTCCAACCGATTTCAACAAAACTTCACAGGACTACGTTAAATTACCTTGCGGTGGTTTATGACAGCGCCATGTTGGAAAAACACAATTGTTTTTGCACGAAATCAATTTGCAAACACGATTAACAGGTATCACGAGAATGAAAGGGTGACAACTCATATCGAGTTATACTTATTATAAAACCCAGGTTGTTTGTGAGTGTGTGTCTGTTTTCGTTTATATATGGGATCGGATTTCCTACATTTTTTAACCGATTTCAACAAAACTTCACTTTTTTTTTTGCCAGGTAGTGTTTCTTATTGTCTTGCACACTTTTTTCTTTATTTTTACATTCAGAATGCTTTAAAAATTCCATTTACAAGACAATTGTTTATAATAAAATTCTATTCAAACGGTCGACTCATAACGATTGAAAACAATGTTTATGTTTGAGTTTGGGTTTGACCAATTCATAAAAAAAATAAAAAAAAATGAAACTAAAACTATTTAAGACATTCGTGTCCGTCAACCTTAAACAATAATCTTTGTCAATTTTATTATTCAGTCTTTATGATGGTCGATACTTGATCTATCTCTTACTGTTACATCCCTGGGCAACGCCGGGATCTGCTGCTAGTTACTAATATAAAATTAAACAAAAGTAACTGAAAATACATTTGCCTATTTGTCCCCGTTTATTTATTTATTTTAATTTTGCGGAACCCATAGCCCCCTCTAGCGGAACATTAGAGTTCAAGAAAACCGTTTGAGAGATACTGCCTTACACTATCTAACTAATCTTTATTATTTCGTTTTCAGAATGGATGTTTTACACGACATAGCCATACCTAGAACAAGTAAGACTGTTAAGTTTTAGAAAATAATACAATTGTTCGACAATCAGGAAGAGTTCACTCAGCGCAGAATTGTGAGCATCATATGTCAGAAACTCAACCCACTTCGGGGAAATAATGAAAGATGCCCATCTCCAATCCAACCAAATCGTGATCCTGAACGTGGAGAGTTTGTTCAACAAGGTACTCATGGAGAAGTTACTGTCGGTAGTCAGGAAAAGAATGGCATGCAGCTCATCATCAGGAGCACAGACCAGTATACCAATAGATAACCTGATATAGATCCTGACATTCTGTAGACAAACATATTTCGGAATGGGACCAAACATATGTCCACTGGATGAAGACAATTGGGTCCCCATTATTATCAGCAATGATAATTATATACATGGAATACTTCGAAGAAATGCCATTAGAATCCATATCACTAAAGGCTAAATTATGGCTGTGATACGTAGATGACACCTTCATACTCTGGCTACAACAGGAAGATGTCAAGCTAATACTGGACCATGTGAACTTAATAAGATCATTGATATTCACAATGGACTGAAAAAAACCCCAACAAACTCGCATTACTGGATGTATAAATATCTCAAAAAGAGTATGACTTCAAGGCAAGCTAACATTCACTGGCCAATACTTTGACTACAATTTCCACTACCCATAAAGTATAAAGAAAGGAATCGTCCGCTGCTTATAGCATCCATCAAAAGTCACCGAGACATATGAACAAGAAATAATCAGTATAACCAGTAGCCTACAACGTAACAACTATCCTAGGTACATGTCATCAGTTCTGACAAGCTGGTATAGACGGGTACAAGAGGATAACAACACTCAGAAAATAGTCTGCCATACATCCTGGGAAGAAATTATCGGAAAGAATACAAAATAGTTGTGGTCTATATATCATTGGGACGACCTTCAAAAGTGGTTTAACACTTTGGAAATACTTGTTCCGAGTAAGAACCCCCATAGAAATGACTAAGGACTATGCGTACGCCATCCAGAGCAGTTGTAATAGGAAATATAAACACACCGCCCTGTTAAGGTGAAACTGCAATAATATCGTGAAGCTGAACACGAGGGAAAGAAGAAAAATCAGGTTTAGCTGATCACATATGGAGGAAAAACGGAGGTCAACGCCTGCACTGAAATGAGATAATAGACAGAGAACATTACTGGAAAATACGAATCATAAATATGCTAAGCCACAGAAATCTCCTAAGCCGGCCAAGCATAGAAAGGAATATTATATGGGAACCAGTAATACGGAATTGTAGACCAAATAAATAACAATAAAAAATACCTGTATGAATTCTGGCAAGAAAAATGATTACTCAGACTAGTTTATAAGTCTCCAAAATTCATACATATCGTCAAGGGCGCGTGACTCAGTGGATAAAAACATTGGTTGGATCCAGTGATTGACCTTAAGATTTGTGAGTCCTGGCTACTGCTGTGGTGAACAAAAATTTGGAGAGTTAAAGGGAGATAACAGAGACATCTGAGGAGGCATGGCACGTAGAACTAGAACAATCTACCCCAGTGGACGAAATAAAGGGTTCATCTCGAAATTTCAATCATTGAAGAAGGCATGAGTGTACAGAAGCCAGAAACGCCGTGAACACGGCCTCAAAGATTAAGACAACAATCCGAATAATGTAAATAGTTTCTTTAGTCTTGACATGTGCCTACTCTTGCTGGCTTTCCTCATTTTGGGGGGAATCATATTTACATTCTAATTTGGTGCAAAAATAATGACGTAATAATGTCGTTTTTTGACGTATTTTTAACGTCAAAAAACGACATTGTTACGTCATTATTTTTGCACCAACCTAATTTTATCGAATACATGGGTCAATTAGTAAATGCTCGACCTAACAAGACGCTTATTGTAAAATCACAGAATTTTCAGACACACTTCAATGATCAAGGGAGATTAGAAGAAGTAATTTCGACAAATTTGAATGTAAAAATGAATAAATATTTTTCCTGCAAGAAGACTCGCAAAAAATACGGTTGAAAATAAAATAAATCGTTTTGAGCGCCTCTGTTTGATGTAATCTTTAGCGAGCTAATCACGTAATCTATTACAGAGCAGGGGGATTTCGATCTTCACAGTGATTCCTATTAGGTTGGTGCAAAAATAATGACGTAATAATGTCGTTTTTTGACGTTAAACGTCAAAAAACGACATTATTACGTCATTATTTTTGCACCAACCTAATATATTGTCCTTCTGAACCAAAACTAATGAAAGCTTAGTAATTCAAAACAACATCTAGGTTTGCTATAGCTAATAATTAGTCAGCTATTGTGATTGAATTTACCACCGAAAAATTATTTCAATTCTCACTAGGTACCTATTACGTGATCTTTTCAGAAGAGTACCTCAGTTACGTACGTAAAAATTGACCAGTCTTGTGTAACATTTAATGAGCTATGGTTAAACATGACAATAATAAATTCAGGTCTCACCGGTTGAATTACGAGTTGTTTTATCTGTCTATATGTCCGAGATAAAGGTTTTATGTTTACTTACCTTATTTACATTATTCGGATTGTCATCCTCATCTTCATTGCCATATTCACAACGTTTCGCCTGTTGTACACTCCGGCCTTCTTCTCGAAGATGCATGGCTTGTGGGACTAGAAAAATCTACCCTGGTGAACGAAATAAAGGGTTCGTTTCGAACTTCCAGTCACCTGAAGAAGGCAGGATTGCACAACGGCCGAAACGTTGTGAATATGGCAATGAAGATGACGATAACAGCCCGAATAATGTACTAGTTGCTTTGTGTTAAATGTAAGCTAAGCTGAGTAAATCAGTATGTTTGTAATGACTGAGGTAATAGTTTGCAATATGAATATAATGGTTGATAATTATAACCAAGTACTAAGCCTGATCTTCATTAGCAGATATTACCTCTGTTAAAACGTACCTCAACTTAAATAATTTATATATATATATATATATATATATATATATATATATATATATATATATATATATATATATATATATAAAGAAAAAATATATATAAAAAAACGAACCCAAATAGATAAAGGAAATAATCAACAAATTAGCAAACCATTATGACCAAATTATTAGTTAGACTAAAAAATCAAAACAAAAATCGGATGAAAAAATTACCTATGATTGTTATATAACGAAAAAAAAAAATAATAATAGAAATAAAAAATAAATAAATAAATACGTTACTTAAAAATCGAAAAACCGAAAAGAGAAAATATACAAGTAAAATAAATTGACCTAAATTCATCCAAGTAAATAAATAAACAAACCAATCCCGATAAAGTTACCGTTAGAAAAAACAAATAATGATAATCAACCCAAATAAACACAAATTAAAAACTGTTCCTGCCAAAATAATAGTTAGAACAAACTACAACAATCAACCCCAAAATCGAATAAATAGCTTTAATTAAATTCTCAAACCAAAACAAGTGATATAAAGAAATTTTTACTACGTTAATAAAAACACCGATTAAAAAATTCCGGTAAAATAACCGCCATAATAGACTACCCACAATGCACCACTGAAGCGTATATATATAAATAGCCGAGAAAAATAACAGCACATGTGGCCTGACGATTGCATATAGCATGAAACAGACTGTCGCCTCTAAGTGTTGACTTCTATTTTCACTTTTATATTTATATATATATATATATATATATATATATATATATATATATATATATATCATGTGTGCATGGGTAATCACATGAAGGTAAATGTCAACAGAGTCTTGAAAAGCCCTTTCAATTAAAGAAGGACACAGGTCTCGCAAAATAAAATAATATCAAGGAAAATAAAGTGAGTATTGCTGTGAAAAATGGGGATTATAAAAATAATTACGAAGTGTATTACGACAAGGTTCGTAACACAAAAGGAACTAGAACGACATTAAATAAATTCTAAAATTAAATGAAATTGAATTATATAGTGTGTAGGGAAGGCAATGGAAAAGTCAAGATTTAAATGTACTATTCGTTCCTGTTTGGTAGCGGCCAATGGCGGCTACGACATTCAGGTATACAATTATATATAGATAGGTAAGAACCTATAAATTACTTATACTTCGTAATTTCGTATATAAACATACTGTATTTCTCTTTCCTCTCTAGCTATATAAATGTATTCGTAAATGCATTCATACGTGTGTCTGTGTATAAATATTGATATAATGGAATATGCGTAAACCTTTGTTCGCCCTTACTGGAATATGATTGGCTGGTGTCCATCATAAATACTGACGGACGTGTAGGTACGAGAGAGTCAAGAGCCTTAGTCTGAGAGCTAAGTCTATAACGACGCCCATTGGACTACGTCATTGATTTATACTTCTTACCTGCGACTACGACGCGTACCAGTCGATTACTGCTACCATATTCTACTTGGTTATAGTAGCCAAAACCACTTAGCTACTTCGTTCAAATATATCCCGTTCCGGGACATATCATATATATATATATATATATATATATATATATATATATATATATATATATATATATATATGTGTGTGTGTGTGTGTGTGTATGTGTAAGAGAGAGAGAGTATTTGTGTGGGTTTGGGTGTGTGTTGTGTATGTCTGCATATATAAATTAAGTAGATAGTTGTATATATATATATATATATATATATATATATATATATATATATATATAGGGTGTATGTATGCATATATATATTAATAGGTAGATAGATAGTTGTATATATATATATATATATATATAGGGGTGTATGTATCCATATATATATTAATAGGTAGATTGATAGTTGTATATATATATATATATATATATATATATATATATATATATATATATATATATATATAAAGAAGGGGAGAATGGCACAGAAAGATGTGTAGCATCTAAAATATGGAACTGATTATAATTAATTAAGTACTTATGAAGAAGGGCAAGCATCCAAGAGATGTTTACCTACCATAAAGTATATACAGTGGGTTTTATCAATAAGCATTTGTAAGTGAAGAAGAGAGTAACTAGTGTCGTTCTTTCTAGTTGACAAGCTCAGCAGTAAAGATGGATATAATACTTAAAATGTACAGGGAAAGTCAAATTCAAGGCAGGTTTATTGTTGCTAGCACAGATATTGAATCTTTAATGTGTGGCGATAATAATCCTGTCAGTTCTATTGTTGAATTTATACAAGGGAACCGAAATATGAGTAGTGTCTTTAAAATATTCGTCCATTGATCACAATGACTCATTTACAAATATTGATTCATTTTTGTTTAAATAATCCTGGGAATTGTAAATAATGGTGTCTGTTGAAGAGACGTGCAATGTAATAAAAAAGACAGAATGTTTAGGGGGGGTTATTTTGGTGGAAGTGAACAAAGATGGAAAAAAAAAAGAAGGAAAGAAAGATCCACCCGAGAATAAATGGAAAATATAGAAGTAATGTTGACGTTCAAAATAAGAAGAATGTAAAACCGCTAAAGAATAAAATAGAAATTTGCCAAGCAAGAAATGTTTAACATAAGAACCATCAGCCATATTTGTGAGAATAAAATGAAGTCTTTGTTATAATCATCATGGATCTGAATCGAAAATGGGCATAGAAATGATGAGTGCCATATTCCGAAATTTAGAAAGGCCATTAATAGAATACGACTTATCGAATAAAGATGACGAGGATAATGATTATGATAATGATGATGAAGATGATGGGCGGGAAATTCTAAAGACTGTCAGTGAAGAATATACATAGAAACAAAGAAAGTATGTAAAAGAATAAAATACATGAAAATGAGTGAGTAATGGAAAATTTTGATATCTGCACACCAGGGAAATATAGAAACGCATGTAAAGGGAACGTAATATTTTAAGAAAAACGAATGAAAGAGGACATATTATACTCTAGAAATATCCCTAAACGCATGAGATATTTGGAAATGGATGAAAGGAAATAAAATCTTAAGAAATGTGAAATGGCATATCAATAGAAAGAAAATATGCAAATATAAAGTTTTAAAAGGAGCACATTACATATAGTTTTAAAAAGAAATACTTATGCAAGAATAAAATCGAGATTAGCCGGTTCAAGAGAATTACGTTTAATTAGAAGGGAAACATATATGTTGAGAATAAGGATGTAAGGAAATGAATGAAACGAAAAATAAGCTAAGGTTTTACACAAATTTGAATAGAAGATTGTGGGAAGTGGAATCTAAGCTGTTTAATGAACAGCATAAAAAGTTTTCTAGAAATGCTAAAAATATAAACCAATAAATGCAGTTAAAACTTAGAGGTTGAAGGCAAACGTATATGAAAAGGATGACAATGATATATCAGGCATAGGCAAATTTTAAGATGTTGAAAGAAGATGCATGAAAAGACAAAGAAAGGTAAATCAGTCGGCGGATAAATGAATGGCAAAAGAATGAGAAAGGTCACAAAAATTGCAAGGCTGAAGAATGCAGTGAAAAGAGCAGTGTTTAAGAAATAAAGTAAAATCAATCCCGACAAGCGCCAGAAGAAAATGAAAGAAATAAAAATAAAAAAAAAAGGGATGGATGAAATGTCAAAGTGAACAAATTTTTGTAGAAAATCACTCAGAAATTGGGTTTCAAGTTAAAAATATCCAAAGCCAAATAATAATGATAATGATCGGTTACTTAAGACAATAAGCTAACGGAATAGAGGAACGAAGATAATGGATGTAGAAAATCAGACACAATATGAAAAGAAGGAAACTGAAGCTTAACGAAGTTTCGACTTTAGCTTTAATCTTTTCGTCAGCTGCGACGAAATACAAATATTAGGTTGGTGCAAAAATAATGACGTAATAATGTCGTTTTTTGACCTATTTTTTAACGTCAAAAAACGACATTATTACGTCATTATTTTTGCACCAACGTAATATATCCAATCATGTGTGAACTTCGACACACAGTCGAAATGAATAAGTATTTTTCTAATTAATCTACAAAACTGACTAATGTGTACAACAGCCACGTTGAACCTGCTGTAAAGTAAAAATATTCACATATATAGAATATCGCTCTGTTAACTGGGTTGGCGCTTTTCAATCATCTCTTTTAGGCCCTATTTTTTTTGTGGGATAAAACCTATTCTTTAAACTTCAACCTCTTTCCAAGATATCCATTGTGTTATGGGGTCCACCCCATTTTGATATGAGTGGACTCGACCAAAGTGTTACTGGGATTGCTGCCGTTAAATACCCTGAATCAGTATACAGAGAGAACGGAGAGTACGGAGAGATTGAATGTGAGTTGGAGGTAGAGTAATAGTGTGAGGTAACCGCTTGTATTAGGTTGGTGCAAAAATAAGGACGTAAGAATGTCGTTTTTTGACGTTAAAAAATACGTCAAAAAACGACATTATTACATCATTATTTTTGCACCAACCTAATAGAAGTCACAGTTACAAGAACGCCTTATTCTAAGCAAGGTTTACTTCGAGACTGCATATATCTATATGTTATTAATACTAACCGCGTAATAATAAAATACTTCTTTTGACGAAGACAAAGAAGAACCTAATTCTAGCACTTTGCTGTAATTATTTATATTAGCTTATAAAACGTTGCAAAATAAAAATAAAAAATGGCCGACAGCAGGAATATGGAATATGTCAAATGACCCACGTTACGCGGTAAACTGGGTAAATAGAAGGTATTTGAAAATTCTAGGATTTTGAAATTGATAATTGTTAAAAAAATTAGCTATGGGAGAAAAAACCTAAAAGTTAGGTAATCTTCTTTGTAATTCTTTGTGGATACAGTGATTTGATCAATTTATTACTAGTAATTTTACTAGAATGGTATAGGGAAGAAAACGGCGACTTAACTCGTCGAACCAAGCGACAGTGTGTCACGTGTATTCTATGATGGAAAAAGTGGCGAAAAAGAAAATTACTTACCAAACAAAAGGGCACGTATTTCGCATGCTGAAAATGGAATATTTGAATTAAAAAAAAAAAAAACAAGTCCGTCGCAGGAGTCGCTATAAAAGTATTTTGATATGCAAATTACTGAACATCCTATCCAAGCTGTCGACGAATGAAAAATAAAAATCGGTTCTGCCGATAAAAGCAGTTGGTGTTCTCGACTCGAGAGCGCAAAATTCGGGCATTTTTGGCTTCGGTGTTTGTTAGCGAGTGAGTTATTTTTTCTGACTGGTTACATGCATTGTGATTTGAGATAGTACCGGCGAATCGAGTTTTCAGCATTTCTTTCTGCCCCGATATTCGAGTCTGTACTTACAGTGATTTTTCTTTGTGTTGTGGAAGTAATCTGCGACAACTACTTCATTTGCTTTCAGAACGCTTACAAATAGATTAAATTTATTATCAGTAACAGGTTATACAATTTTTCTCACCCGAATCTATCTTACATATTAAAAGCTATCATTCAACAATCCTGGGAATATTGCCGCCACATATGGTCTGGTGTTCCTGCTAAATATTTAGAGCGTTTTGATAAAATCCGAAGAAGAATCTGCAATACTATTGGTATGGCATCTCAGCTTCAGTCATTTTTCCACCAACGTAATGTAGCTTCTTGGTGCTATTTCTATAAATATTTTCATGTTAAATGTTCTTATGAACTCTCTTCTATGGTACGTAAACTCCATGAATTTCAGGGGAGGTTAGAAAGGAAGAAAGATCCACACAAGAATAAATGGAAAATATCGAAGTAATGTTGACGTTCAAAATAAGAATGAATCTGTAAAACCGCTTAAGATTAAAATAGAAACCTATTCTCTAAACTTCAACTTCTTTCCCAGGTATCCAATGTTACAAGTCTAAAACTATTATATCGTTATTTCATAAGCAAACCTTCAAACGATCCCCAAGAAACCGTTTTTGGCTACAAATAGATGCTCCACGAGAATGGCATTAAGAGGCATTGCTGCAATAGTATCCAAACAAACCGATATGAACCTAATACTAAGCTGAAGAATTACGACGGGGTAACGGTAAAAACGTTGTACATGAAGAACACTGACTGACAAATGATATTAGATATAGACAGGGAGATAAAATTCCTAATAAAAATATTAGGTTGG
This sequence comes from Acanthosepion lycidas, assembly GCA_963932145.1. NCBI lineage: Eukaryota > Metazoa > Mollusca > Cephalopoda > Sepiida > Sepiidae > Acanthosepion > Acanthosepion lycidas. The sequence continues at coordinate 11,110,042 of OZ010615.1, read as the reverse complement.
TGCAAAAATAATGACGTAATAATGTCGTTTTTTTTACTAATTTTAACGTCAAAAAACGACACTATTACGTCATTATTTTGCACCAACCTAATAATAGACTCAGCTACGTACAAGCATGAATATTTAATCAGAAAACAAAACACACAAGACTTATCACGTTAGAATTAAAATTTCCTTGAGAAGAAATATGGACGAAGCACAAGATTGAGACTTTAGAGATTGTAGCGGGATGCAAATGGCGGGATTGACGTGTTCAGTGCGAACTGTTTGAAATCGGATGCAGAGGTTTCGCTGAGCACCCACTATGTAAGATGCTATCAAAATTAAGTGTCACAGACTTGGAAAAGAAGAAAGGCCATTTTCACAATCACAATAGGACCAGAAATAGCCTCTAGAGGTTATGCTTTAAAAGATCAAGTAATTGGCAGTCAGTAAGTGAACGGAAGTTGTGTTAGATTCTTTTTCGATGAAACTGGAAAGTGGGTTTTGTGTAAAATTACACCCGACAATAGAGTCTCGACTAGGAGACCGAATTAGGTTACACCAAATCATTGTTATTGGGTGATCTGTGGCTAATGTTTGCTCTTCATACGATGGTTACTTTTTTATCTTTTTATGGAAGGTGGGAGAGATTTTCTTAACATGAATAAAAGTAAGATGTGAAGGAAACAAACAACGATACTTACAACCTCAAGCCGATTACATCGCCATATTCCTTACCAGAGCGAAATCTTTACAGTGTTTGCTTTCAATGGAAGACAATAGATTTTTAGTGAACCGGATATTATTCGTAAAATGAATGAGCAAATGGTGTCGTAGGGTGTGATTAACAATGAGCAAATGCTTAGCTGACGGATAGAGCACAAGTTGATAACCGATAAATATCGGCTGGCTCACCATGGAGAAGGGGTATGATGTTGAAAAACCTCGAAACTACGAATGAACCTCAACTAAAATTATTCATGTCAACACCCAGTAGCGACACTTTAAGTAGGATTGATAAGAGTTAACGTCGGAAGCTTGTTATTATAATTCCTATGAGATTCTAGCGAATTCTTACACGTAGAAGAATTATTTTTTTCCATTGACGTATAATTTATTTTTATATGTGCTTAATTTGCTTTTTATGATAATTTCACCTTCACTTATATGGACATCTTTAGAATCTAGTGCAATTCTATTGATTATTCAGTGAAAAATTACTGTATGAAAAAATAATAGAAACTCTTTCAGAAAAAAAATAAACAACCGAAGAGAAGACTCTCTACTATGGACAATGCTAAATGTCAACTCTGATTCTTTTGATATTTCAAAGGCTCTTGCCTTTGTAAATCACGAATCGCGTCACACATTAATGTTGTAGCTGTACCTGTTCCGGCTGGTTTGGATTCAGAGTTGTCCTTCTCATAGTCTAGTCGCTAAACAAGGCCATGGGGCCCAGTCTGTACTTCTGTTTATCCTTAGATGGGCCGCTATCCATTACTTCACAGTGGCTTCTTTGGAAATATGGGCTAAATAAAGTGATCTTTTTAAATTATATTCTACGAGAGAATATAAGAAGTATTGACTTTGCTACAATATCAAGAAAATGAAACTCTTTATAGGACAAGTTGAATTTAAATAATGTTTAATAAATTTGTCTAATTCATCAGAAAACCTATTAAAAGAACCGAAAAGTAACCAGAAGAAAATGAAAAATCGTGTGACTATTCAACGGTGTATATCAATAACGGAAAGAAATGTAATAGAATTAATATTAAGACTTTGTATTATATTAATTGCTGTCATGTAATAACCCAAATATTTAATATTAGGTATATTAATGTAGATAAGACTAAAGTGTCTTAATCCCTTACACGTACCAGCTTTGAAACTTATCCCAGTTTTATTCCACTTGAGAAAACAGTCTATAAATTCCACTTTCAGCATCGACATCAACTTCTGTATTTCGTTCTCCTTAATGTGCTCGATGATCTGAAATCACCTAACTTATTCTGCTTGCTGAGGAGGATACAATGTGTGTGAGTGTTTAAATTCTCTTCATGAGGCGTGAAGATTGGGCAAATGTGGAATTAAAAATGGCTACTTATTTTCCGGACAGTCCTTGTCATCTCCCAGATATTCTAATTAATGCATTGCTGTTTGTCGTTACGGTTTGATTACCATCCGTACGCGTCCATAATTATCAGATGCTTCTGCTTGTTAAATATCCTTCCGGAACGTGGACAACTTTCACTAGATTTCAGGCAACCTTTACAAAAGATTAAATGCGCTTTGCTCATGAATCATCTTTGAAATTCTTGAAATAGTTTCTGTGGACGGTTACCCAATTTTCGAGCTCAACCGGATGTGTATTCGTTGTAAATGCTATGGTCATGCAATGCACAAATTCACTCAATGGCGGTTCACCAACAACTCAGTACTTTGCGGGAAAGTGTTTGTTCAAGCATGCGCAATAATATTTCTCATGAATAATTGCAAAGCTGTATCATGACTGCGCAACAGTTTCTAGAGTTTTAAAAATTGCTGGATACTTTTACAGACTGATCTTGAAAAAAAACTGAAGCAATATTCTTATATGTCAATTCAGTAAATATTTTGGAATAAGATAAAACTTATGTTTTTTTTTTCTTTAAGAGAATGTATTAAACCTGTATTGTAAATGCCTTACCAAACGTACTTATACATCTTTATAAAAAGTTGCCCAATATTCTGTGAATTGATTGATTAATTTATTTGTTTTCTACTGCTTATCAAACCATTGCAGGTTTTTTAAAGACAGAAAATATTTTTAGATTTTTTTTTTATATAATATTTGTTCAGTGATACATGTCTTAATGATTAACCCATAGCTAAAGGGAGAAAAGGTGGCTTCATAACTTTCTCTGTGTAAGAGAATAAAACGAACGCAGCTGGAATTGGAAATTGGTTTTTCGATTAACAATCCCATGTTATTATCCATGTCACCACCCGCACATCCATGCTTGCAGCGGCTGGTATTCCCAAGAGTTCATCCATGTAGGTACTGACGAAGCTCGACGTTACTTAACATCGGTGTTTCAACGTGATGTGTCCGTAAGCCTATTCTACCCAGTTTCAATACATATGGAGAACAAATATTAGTATCTAGAGATTGATCTGTCACAACGATTTTTAAACCCTGTAGAAACACATGTGTGCGCTATGAAATGTAGCATATTTTCCATTGATTTTTTTTTTTTTTCTGATCGAAATAAAAGGTAAAATTTGTAGATTTTGCAGTCTACACAAGAGAAATATCGGGATTTTCTTGCATTAATGTGTTCCCTCTTATTTTAGATGTATTCGGTTGGTGCAAAAATAATGACGTAATAATGTCGTTTTTTAACTTTAAAAATACGTCAAAAAACGACATTATTACGTCATTATTTTTGCACCAACCTAATATTAGACAACTGATAATCTATCTTAATAAATACAGTTATATTTTCAAATATGCAACCTGGACACTATGTTTTATATTTTTGTACATAATACCATGTAACTTATTTTACACGATGTTTTTTATATTATTTTGCGCTTACCAAAAATATCTTTTCAAATTATAGTTAGAAAATAATAACATTGAGAGTATGTTAATTGTTATTTAGAAAACTTACAAAAAGACATGTGCAAAACGTGATGACAAAGTAAATGCAGTTAGTGTTAATATATGCTAACATATTCTGTTGTAATCCTACTGTCCATTTAAAAGAAAAAGAATCATATAAAATAATAAAATACTTCTTTTGACGAAGACAAAGAAGAACCTAATTCTAGCACTTTGCTGTAATTATTTATATTAGCTTATAAAACGCTTCAAAATAAAAATAAAAAATGGCCGACAGCAGGAATATGGAATATCTCAAATGACCCACGTTACGCGGTAAACTGGGTAAATAGCAGGTATTTGAAAATTCTAGGATTTCGAAATTGATAATTGTTAAAAAAAATTGCAATGGGGAAAAAAACTTAAAAGTTAGGTAATCTTCTTTGTAATTCTTTGTGGATACAGTGATTTGATCAATTTATTACTAGTAATTTTACTAGAATAGATTAAATTTATTATCAGTAACAGGTTATACATTTTTTCTCGCCTGAATCTATGTTACATATTTAAAGCTCTCATTCAACAATCCTGGGAATATTGCCGTCACATATGGTCTGGTGTTCCTGCTAAATATTTAGAGCGTTTTGATAAAATCTGAAGAAGAATCTGCAGTATGATTGGTCCTGATCTGGCATCTCAGCTTCACTTACTTTTCCACCAACGTAATGTAGCTTCTTGGTGCTATTTCTATAAATATTTTCATGTTAAATGTTCTTATGAACCCTTTTCTATGGTACGTAGACTCTATGAATTTCAGCGGAGGTTTAGATTAGCAGCATGTTCCCATTATTTTACAGTGGAAATCTCTAGATCTCACCGTAAGTTCTATGCTAACAGTTTCTTCTATCGCACTTCTCACTTGTTTTTTTTTTCTCGCTTGTTCTGTTGCAGTTTTAAAATTTCAGCCTAAGCAACTAAGTCACAATGGTCTACTGGGAGTGAAAGAGAATGTAAAGCCTTTAGAAAAAAAACAAAAACGGAAATGCAATCCTAAGCAGAGAACTAGGGATAAATTTCTTCTAACGTTCAAAAGGCCTGCGAGAAATGTGAACCTGACAATAAACAAAATTATCTAATCCTCTTGGAATTGATGTCATGTGTGATGACGAATTCGTAGGGATCGACTCTAATGGAACAGTTTGCAACATTTATACGTAATTTCATCAGTTTTTCTGAATATTAAGCGTGATATATACACTTTAATATTCCGTTGCTGTTTGTAATATATTTTATTTAATTCGCGTAGTTTAATTTGCATGATATTAGTTTCTAAGATTTGGGTTTTTTATTTGAAGTCAGTGTATTTATAGCAATTGTCTATTACGCTGCAAATTAATATCTATTAGGTTGGTGCAAAAATAATGACGTAATAATGTCGTTTTTTGACGTATTTTTCAACGTCAGAAAACGACATTATTACGTCATTATTTTTGCCCCAACCTAATATTCATTTTTGTTATTCATATATTTATTTCCAGTAAGATTTCTTTTGTATTAGGTTGGTGCAAAAATAATGACGTAACAATGTCGTTTTTTGACGTATTTTTTAACCTCAAAAAACGACATTATAACCTCATTATTTTTGCACCAACCTTATATTTATTTTTGTTATTCATATATTTATTTCTAGTAATATTTCTTTTGTATTAGGTTGGTGCAAAAATAATGACGTAATAATGTCGTTTTTTGACGTAATTTTTAACGTCAAAAAACAACATTATTACGTCATTATTTTTGCACCAACCTAATAGTTGTGTTTAATAATTTTCATTTATTTTAATATGAATAAAAATTAATCGCAGGTAAAACCGTTTCGAAGTGTAAGTTTAAGATGATAGTATTAACATTATTACCGTTTGCAATGTTTCACATGGAGATATCAATATCAATATATATCAGTGAAATCCTACCAGTTGCTTAATAGAAAATTTTATATATCTTCCCACGTACAACATATATTTATAGATTATTGTATATTATTTGCTGATTCATCTTGTAAAGAATTCGCATATACTTGGCTATTTGAGAAGCGAATATCCATGAATTTAAATCCAAACGCCATAAACCTTTGCTCGTGAGGTTTATTAATGAACAAAACAGATATATCCTGACTCATCTTAAATAACTTTTTAAAATCCTATGTTCTAGAGAATAATAAGATTTCTTGAAATTTCCTCGTCCTTCTTAACTAATAGTGATCCCACAGATGTCACTGCATTGAGATATGCCAACAGGTATTGCAGCAACACAAACCTGGAACATTCAAGTCTCTAAAGATAATATTTAATTCAATTCTTTTTCATCATGACCAATGGTCATTATGCATTATATTTAAAATTTAATTAGAAAAATATAATAATTGAATTTAAAAGGAACAAATTAAGTTAAATAATCGGATTTCCGATGAAATGTTATATTTACGATTATTTTATATAAAATTTAACATATTTAATTAAGTTAATCATTAAAAATGATCTTAGGTTAATGAAATTATATTTGGTACGTAAAATTATGTCATACTTAAAAATAACCATTTGACATGAGATACTTAAATTATTTTTCAAAATATACTTGTAAAAATATAACCATTGCTTACTGCCATTTTTTAGACTCTAGCTGGGATGTTGAAGGCCAATGTTGTTAATGGTTTCAAATAATAAAATGGGTTTATTTGAATAATCATAGGAGAAAATGATATACAATTCTGTGACAAATGTTAGGCAAGTCAATGACAAAGTGTCAAAAATTTCCTGTGACGCGTTTCGTTCTTCATCTGATTAAAGTTAATTTTATGCCGACGTGCTCACGAATGAGAGGGAACCTAACACTTTAATACTTTTAATATATGTTTGGTGATATAGTCTAGTTAATTTAGTTTATTTCTCAGTTTCTTATTAAATATTTCACATACTTAATAAGATCTGCCGAGAAGAGTGAAATATAAGCCCCATTGAATATAAATTTACAGTGGAAGATTCACAGATGAAATAATTATTCAGTTTATGTTTAAAAAAAAATAATATAAATATAATCATTCATTCTTCGAGAAATCAGATAAAATATTTTAAATGTATTGCAAAACATTAGAACAAAACAAAGCACAACTTTTTATTTTGCCTTTTTATTCACACTTTTTCTACTGAAATGAAGTGAAGCAATTATATTGAATCAATTGTTAATTCGTTTACTAAGAAAATTGTATCACTTTAACGTTACAGACATAGTTTATCGTCAGGATCTATTTTGCACATTTATAAATCTACGATTTGTTGTTAGTATATTGAATTTAGATGCCATATCTGGTCAACTATTACTGTTATATATCTCGAGAGAGTCACGATAAAATCCAAAGATGGTTCAGCAATGCTATCGGTCCTGACGTTTTGGCTTCGGTTAAATTCCAACCACCATTCTGTGGCTTCCCCCTGTTTTTTCTACAAGGATTTTCTTGTCGTTTGTCGATATTATCGCCCTCCTTGGCACTTCAGCCGCATGAGTTTAAGCGTACAGTTAGATTGGCTTATAGGGTTCATCCTTTTACTGTTGAAATAGCGAGTTCTATGTCAACAGTTTCTTCTCTTGCACTTATCGCTTTTGTAAATTCCTTCCGATTTGCTGCTTCTCTGCCACATACAAAGTAAATGCAATTTCAAACACCATAGTCTCTATTCCTGATATATCTTTTTCTTTTATTGGACTTTCCTCAATAATGTCTTGCCATTCCTTCCCTGTCTTAGCAACTCCGTTTTGCTTAGGGGGGAATTATTAAAAAAATAAGAAAAAATTGTTCTTCACATATTCAACTAAAGAATAAAACCATGATACCATATGTTTATATAACAACGGTGATACACTTACATTATGCTAGAAATATTCATAAATAAACAAAAACTTAGTTTAACGAAAATTATTACGTCATTATTTTTACACCAACCTAACTTAAGACAACCTTCAATTTCGTTATTTTAAACTTCTCAAACGATCAACAAAGCAATATCCAGACTGGTCAGTACTAAGATGGGTGTCCACTTAGGAATACCAGACGCTGTAAACTTTGATGTTGTAGTAAGGTAACAGTCAATGATTCGGAATTGGAAGTCGGGGAGGCCAATTCCCTCCGAGTTCGCTTTATTCCCTTACTGGAAAAAATAACCCTGGGAAACGTATAAATCCACTTTTTTTTCTCTACGCACCTATGAATTAATTAACCGGATGTGTGACACTAAATCATTATAATGTAAAAAATTACAAATATTTTCTTGATTTAAATAATCTGCAAATGTGTAATAATCAGTAAAAACACAGCTCAATCAAGCAAACTAGTTATATTACTGATAACTGTTAATATAACCCTCAAAAGGCCTTTTACGGCAATATTTCCAAGCAAATGATGACATTGTTATGATATTAAACAATATTTTAAAAATATTTATGACTGTCTCATTTTTTCCATATTTATGATGGATATTTTCCGCGGAGGATACAACGTGTGGAAGATGGGGAGGATGTGCAAATTTTGATGAGAATATAAACTTGCAAAAAGAAAAAGAAAAAAGAAACAAAAAAACAAGCTACTGCTACAATTCAGAAATAAAAACGGATATTTCTGGAACAAATAACGATAAACGTCTCCTTGGATAATTTAACTCAGACAAGACATAGTGATATCTACATATGTAGGGAAAATAGCATGTAGCCAATTTACCAGGTTTGAGGAAATAATTAAGAAAGAAAGGATGTGATGACAAAAGAAAGAAATAGCACCTCACAAGTTATAGAGGTACAGTCGAAATTCTAATTTATTTAAAATATTCGGACTATTGTGCTCATCTTTGTCGCCATATTTATTACAACGTTTTGGCCGTTGTATGCTCCGGCCTGCTTCAGGTGGTTGGAATGTAGAACTGGACCCTTTATTTAGTCTAGTTCCACGTTTGATGGATGTCAGTTATCCATCCTAGTTTGCTTGTTAATTGCCCTCTTGAAGTTCTCCACTGCCTTAAACAGGTATTGAACTCACTCTCTTTGGGTCCCGTCACTGGATCTAACCAACGACGTTATCTACTGTGCTATATGTCCTTGGGGGCATCCGTGCATGAATTTCAGGTTATTTAAACCTAATGTCTTCAACGCCCATTTTTTTACCAGTTCTCATATTCTAATTTTGCTATTATCATTACATATTTTTACCAGGGTTCATATTGTAATTTTTGTTATCTCTTTTCTCTAGCATTCCTTATTACTCGTTCCCATATCGTATTCATTTCTATGGTATGAGGATTTGAACTGGTGAACTTAAAAATGGATCTCATCTGAATATCTGCCATGGGAATAGATTAGCAACAGGCTAGCGAAGTCGTGTCTGTGATTACAAGATTACTGATTGGAAAATTCTTCACCTAGCGTATCCAGTAAACGATTTTGAAACGTATCAAGTCTGGAAAGTAACTTAAAACAAAAAAATAAGACTAGCTTAGCAACAGCGAATAGGAATTCTTGAGAGCTGTGTCCTGACAGGATATGAAATGTAATGGAAGAAGTTGCGTGTTCTTTTTAGCAATAATTAAAACTGGGATTAATCAATTAATACCGAAATCAAAATGAACTTGACGATGATAATGCTATAAGAATATTATAAATTTTCAAGATCAAAATCCATAGAGTTAATTCAATCTAAGATCTTTAAAATGCCTTATTTAAAACAGAAATGATTAACCTATGTTTTTTTGTCTCTAGTGTGTTCTCTTTAAGAGTTTAATAGATTAAACAAGACAAGATGTACATGGAGATGAAAAAAAAAATTATTTGTATTGTTTTTGGTATGTTGGGGCAATATAAGAGAAAGCCGGAGCAAAATAAGAAAGTGTCAAGATACACATCTCTTAGACTCTGGGGATTTTTGATAATGCAAGAATGTAGCACTTAATAAAGAAAACAGTAAAACAACTGCGGAATACTTTAGCTCTCTGAACCGAGTAAACAGCGAAGAAACTGGCGTTTAGTTACAATTGATGGCAGACGCGAGAGGTGGGAATGTACTATTGTCGCCGCTGGCGGAGACATCGTTACTTTCCCCACTGAGACGAAACGGGGGAAAAAAAAAACAAGATCAAGTAAGATGCTTTTTATTAGCTTGTTTGTTTTACAATTTCCAGAGGAATTTCAGCTAATAAATAATTCAAAAAACATTTTCTACGTCGACTTTCAAATAAAGAAAGTGAAACTGATTCAGAAAATTATATTTAAAAGTGTGTATTCAAAGTGGAATAAGCGTGAAATTTAGTATTAACAAAATTGTTATTATTTAATCGATTGATTAGTTTTAAAATAGCATTTTGAAAATGGCGAATACGTTTCCTTTACCTAAAGAAAAGAAAAGAATATGCGCTGAATACACGAGATTAAATGTCATATAAGTTTTACTCCTTATTTGTACAATAAGAAATAGTAAGTTTTAATTATATACTCAGCTGTATGTCATTTGTCGAAGAGCCATCTAAAAATGATAGGTATGTGAAATATTATTATACTTCTATGTGTTTCAAATCGTTGGCTATAATGAGTCTCCACAACTTAATTCTCTTTAATGCTCATACTAAAGTTTGTCTCTTTACTAACGACACTGTCATCCATATTATGTTGGTGCAAAAAATAATGTCGTTTTCTCACATATGTTACTATCTGAGAAAACGACATTATTTTTGCACGAACCTAATAATTTTCCTAGTATTATGCCGGATGTTTCCAAATGTCTCTCTTGCCTTCTTTTCTACCTTCTCTGGGTACGGTTTTTGTTCTCTCTGCCATCAATATAGTGTAACCTGCGTATCTATGTTGTTAAGATTGCCCGCTGTGATAAGTGAATGTGATTATCCACTATCATTACTTGTATTAATTCTCATAATCTTTTTCCAGTATTTTGTATAGTTCTATGTTAAAGGATGGCTGAAGATAATACAATATTTTAATATGTCAGATTTTAAGTAATTCTCAAATAACTGGAAGTGATAATATCGAGGTATAATATTTTTATAAGAATACAGTAAATTGGTTTTGCTATATCGTATAAGATCTTTAAGAAAAGTTTATGTTGTTGATAAAACACTTGAGGTATACAAGAGGAAAATTACTTTGTTATTGATTTTCTTCGAGAAGAATTGTTAAAGAATGTCATGCAGGTTTGAGTTGAAATTCCGACTGAGTGCTCAGCAAGTAATTTTTTTTATTTCTTTTCTTGTTAAAGTGCACTGTTTTGCAAATAAAGATGTGTGTCCTTCAGTGGAAGATTACCGACTGTTAGAGTGTTCTGTATTATTTTTATTTTGTAACTCAAGGGGTGTGTTTAGATACAAAATTACAGTAGCGAATTTTATTGGACAGAAAATTAATATATATATATATATATATATATATGATTGTACCGCCGTCTATTCATTGTTATTTAAACATACTATTGAATATCACCGTTGATGTACCCCAAATTATAGTCGAAGATTAATTATGGTTGCCATAAATCAATTAAATAGAAATTTATCATAAGTGTTCAATGAGCATATTTTGTATCTATTTTGTGGGTAGACATCTTGAATTCCTCTTAGCATATTGTGCCAAATTTTATATATCACAAGACTTTTACACAAAGACGCTTCGTATGATATTACACCTTTTCAACTTGTTTAGCAGGTTGACTTTCAAAAATCAATTATGAAATCTGACTTCAAACGCAAATTTTATAAAGCTCAACTTAGGCAATAAAACACTTTTCTTTGAATTGATTTAGAGCTTTAACTCAAATCTTAACATTGTTTTAATACAAAAATTATCACTTCGAATAAACATGTTTTTGACACGATATATCTTATAATCGACGTCTTAAAACGCTTTCAATCAGGAGTTATTTCGTTTTTGGCTGTCAATGTATTAATGCGGTATATAAAAAAATGAGAAATTTTGTTCATTTACTTAGGTCTTCCAAAACCTTTATATATTTCCACATATGTTATTTAGTTTGTTTCGAAAAACTGATTTCATTTCATAATTCACTCTATTTTTAAAGTATGTTGTAATCTTATTTACAGCCGTAGCGTATACAATCTGTGAAAAACGATTAATATCCTCAAAATAAAAAAAAATATTATTACGCATCGGCAGTTTATATCTCTAGTAGTTATATTGTATTTTTCCCAGATTCCGGTAGGCGATCTTGCACATGCCTAAAATCCAAAGTCATCTTGCTTTACATCAAAGAGAGTTTCTGAGAATTTACAAAAAAATATTTGCTTTTATGGCCAAATGGAGCTTATCAGTGCATTTTCAAATCGAACGTGTAATTATTATTAGTACTAGTAATAATAGTATTAGTTGTCGATGTAATAGTAGTAGTCATGTGTTTGCATGTTCAACCATGATTGTCTGCGATGGGTAATAAGTGGTGAAATGTTTCATCAATTTTCTAGAAATCATTCTCAGTATTCTGTTAGAAATCCAGACATACCGGGGTCTGTAAAGTTTCAACCAATCATCGAATATCCAGTAGGCCTATTCTGAATATCAATGTATTTTGCCCCGCGTCCCAATGGCGCCTATTATCAGTTTCATATGCCATCTGTTTCTCATGTTACCAGCAATGTCATGGTGTTTTCCCAATTCCGCATTATCCTCCAAGATTACTCTGTCGTGAAGTACCATTTTAAAATTCACATTCTGTCAAGATTCTTACTTCATTAATCACGACTCTCATATCCGATTTTATTATTTGCATGGGATGATCAATCTGAATGTCGAAATCGCAAATTATTAGGATACCTTTACTGTTCAGAACATTCTAATATCGTTAGTTTCATATATTCTTACCCAATTCGTTTGTACGGATATAATGTATGAATGCTGCAACTCTGCCACGTCTTCTCCAATAGCATTACTATACTTCACATATCTGATCTTTAGAAAGTCTCCTCAAATATTTTGTTCTTATTAGAAACCTATTTGTTTTGAACAATGTCATCGCCAAGATACTTGCAATAGTCCCCTGATTTAAATTTCTACTCTTATTATTCTTAAAGTCTTTAGGATCGTTTCCAGTTTTCCGATAATACCTGGTATTAAGGTTTGAATAATGCTCCAGAATAGCTTAGGTCCTGGCAAGCTATTGATAATTATGTAAGTTTTTTCTTAATATCAGGTTTATTCGGCTGGATTCTAGAAAACTGAATTCCACTCTCTGACGTGTTTAATTTGCGTCTTATTGCATTATTATTATTATTATTATTATTATTATCATTATTATTATTATTATTATTATTTCCTTTGATTTCTGGCATGTACACATTTCTTTCCGGGTCACGCCCAGAGACCTAAGGTTAGAAATAGCATCATGACGCTTTCCACTGACAAAACAAAACAAAAAAAAATTTCATAGATAAAGCTCTTCGTAAAGTCTGGGCTGTATTTTTGAGAACAATTTTTTGTATTTCTTTGATGCATGGACTTCCAGGAATCCCTTCAATTAGTCTACTGCAATCTTTTCCAACCAATCATAGGGATCCAACTACAAAAGGGATTGTTGATGTTCCCATGTGAAACATTTTTGAGATTTCGATTTCAAGGTCCTAGTATTTTGACAGCTTTTTGAATATCTTCAAAGATATATTGCAGTCTGCAGGGACTGCCATATCGATAAGGAGGCACTTTTTGTGGTCTCTAATAACAATGTTTGGGGGTTGGCTTTGATTGTTCTGTCATTGTGTATTGTGTAGTCCCATAGAATTGTAACAGGTCCTATCTCGGTAACCGGATCTGGGTGGTGTTCATATCAGTTTCTTTCAGTTTCCTTCCCGTAGAAGTTGCAGATATTCCAGTGGAGCTATGGGCCCACTCTCTCATGTCGGGGTTTATATTCAGTGGGTGCCAACATCGTGCAACTTGATACAAGGTGATCAATCGTTTCTGGATATTTATCACAAAATCTGCATTTTGAGCTAATACAATATTTTAGTATATATGCTTGATAATTTCGAGTTAACAAGCATTGGTCTTGTACAGCAAGGATAAAACCTTCAATTTGAGCTTTCAACCCTTCACTACGTAGCCACTGATGGGTACGGGTTTTGTCTACGTCAGCGTATTTGGTACGGGCAGAGTATTGGCCATGAAGCGGTTTATCTTACCATCGCTTCTGTATCTGGTCGGTTGCATTCGTCTTTGCTGTCTTTTTTAAGTATTTTGAAGCTTCAGCCGGTGTACTGTGCTTTACTTGTATTTCTGCGCCCATTTGAAACTCCATTTTGAATTTGTTGGCTTCCTTTATTACGGAGTAAAGACGCTTACTACTTTCATGTTCTTTGACACATATCATCATCCAGTCTTCTGTATTTTCCGAGTATCTTTGTAGGGCAATTGTTGTAGGTTTGTAGGACAGTTCTAGTTGAACTAATCCTCTGTCTCCTTCGGATCTCGGCACATACAGATGATCAACATCAGCTTTGGGATGATGCATGCGGTAGCAAGTGAGCAGCTTTCTCGTTTTGGCTTCCATTCGCTTAATTTCAGCTATGATCCAGTTAAGGACATAAAAGCTGTATTGCACCACAGGGACAGCAAAGATGTTTATGGATAGTATTCTTCTTTTTGAATTTAGCTGGGTATGTAGTACGAGGCGTACACGCCTCTAGTATTCCTTTCTTACCTTCTCCTTCATTTGTGGGTGTTGTATGCCATCTCTTTCGCTAATTCCTAAGTATTTATAGGCTTCATCATGTCCCTTTTCCCTAATCTTTGTGACCAAACCTAAATCAATTAAGTGTTTTTCTGTTATTGTACTTTTCTTGATTGTTACTATTGCACATTTATCTAATCCGAAGTCCATACCTATGTCGTCACTGAAGTATTTTACAATACTGAGGAGGCCTTTCAACTCATTGTCGTCTTTAGCAAAGAGTTTGATATCATCCACGTAGAGTAGGTTATTGAATATTTTTTGTTTATTTTTGTAACCATAGCTACTGTTGTTCAGTTCATGCGAAAGGGGGATTAAGGAAAAACAAAACAGAAGGGGTGACAGAGATTCTCCTTGATAGATTCCACGTTGGATATTTAGACGGTTGGAGATGGCAGTGCCTCTGGTGTGATGAAGGTATAGTTTGGTGTTCCACATTCCCATTCTGTGCTTAAGGGAATTTAATACCACAGGGGAGACTTTGTATATTTCCAAAGTCTTAAAGATCCAAGAATGTGGAAGACTATCAAAGGCTTTACGATAATTAATCCACGCTGCACGAAGGTTTCTACGTCGTCTCCTGCAATTTTTCAGGATGATTTTATTTATCAGCAGTTGATCTGTGCAGCCATATGAACCTCTTCTGCATTCCTTCTGTTCCGAGGAAAGAATGCTGTTTCTTTCGAAAAAGGAATAATTAGGGTTCGTCAGTACAGACGTGATCAACTTATGCGTTGTGGAGAGACATTTTATCGGCCTATAATTTTTCGGGTCGTCTGTTCCAGTTGTTTTTGGTATGAGGTAAGTAATACCTTCAGTAATCTATTCTGGTATTTTGTTTGGATTATTTACAAGCATTGATAATGTTTTTGCAAGGATTTTATGGATAGATGAGATGATAAATCCAGAAATTGGACACTTTGTCATTTCCTGGGGATTTCCATTTTTGGGATTTCGTTAGAGCTTTTCTAACATCATGATTCCAAGTCTCATAAAGATATACCAGGCATATATTTCACAGCCAGATTTTTGCGATATTCTGACAGGTTTTCAAAATAGCAACCCATAAGCCTAACTTTAAGTTAAAAGGTTGGGTAATCCAGTCAGCTCAGACGCTCTCTTATTGAGGGTCTACTCAAATATCTAGATGTTACAAATTTTAAGCAAAAAAAAAAAAACTACACCAGTCTTGATGCTTCCCTTTTATCCCACACATGAACACAAATAAACTGTGCCCCTTGCTACTAGGGCAGATATCTAATTGCTTACATTCAGACAATTCCCAAGCAAATCTGTGCAACTAAAGGGGATATATAGGTTGGAACATTTTACTTCACCAAGAAAAAAACAGGTATATGTTAAAACGTGCAATCAATCAAATCATGGCTTTATCATTATTATTATTATTATTATTATTATTATTATTATTATTATCATTATTATTATTATTATTATTATTATCATCATTATTATTATCATCATTATTATTATCATTATTATTATTATTATTATCATTATTATTATCATTATTATTATTATTATCATCATTATTATCATCATTATTATTATTATCATTATTATTATTATTATTATTATCATTATTATTATTATTATTATTATTATTATCATTATTATTATTATTATTATTATTGTTATTATTATTTGATACAATCAAGCTTTACCTTATACTAAATTTTAAAAATAATGAGCTCGAGTTTAGATTTATCGAGTATGAAAATGAATAGCCTAAACACAGACACTTTGACAACAACACAATTTCCCTTCATAAAGTGCATAGAAAAAATAAATCTGTGAACACATTTCTTAAATCGTACGTACACACAATCGTTCCATACTAGTAAAATCTTAACGAAAATTGATGTATATTAACTATGATTATTTTATCAGACAACTCTGCAAGTAAACCTGGTATATTTCCAGAAACGTTTTACTATGAGCCACAGGCAATACTAAAGCTGGACTCTAGATATTTTTTATCAATGTCACACCAAAAATGATGGAACAGGAAACGACCAATTGTTACTCCTACTTAAATAAGTCTTTACTTTCCAAATGGTTACCATTGATAGGCTAAATATATTATTGCCCCGTGGTTTTCTGAAAAACGTTATTTCTCGGCTATTCTCTTTTATTGGTACTGATGTTTAGCACGTTCTTTTTTATTTTATTTTTAAATAAGCACCCAGAAAAGATTGATTTTACTACCATTTTCTTGACTTTTGTCCATTCGATATGTGTTTTATATGTTCTTTGTGTGATTGTTGGTACCTTTTTTACTTTTTTTTCTTTCTTTTTTTCATTCTTTCTTCATTGTTCCACGATTTTATTTATACCCATATGAAATTACTGCATGTCTATCTATCTATCTATCTATCTATCTATCTATCTATCTATCTCTCTCTCTCTCTCTCTCTCTCTCTCTCTATATATATATATATATATATATATATATATATATATATATATATGTTTGTCTGTCCGTCTTCCATATTGCCACATCCTTTAGTCCTTACCTTTTCTAGCTTTACTTACCTTTCCTTCAAATTTGTCTCGCCTAAAAGAGAGCTATGGCGTCTCTTATTCACTCTCCATGGCTAATTTGGGACGCATCTGTAACGCGTCTATCGTGCCATAGCTTTTGTTCGTAAACAATGAGCAGTCGCGTGCGCTTTTCTTCCTTGGCTTTCTTTTGGGCCTATTCAAAGTCTACTCGAAGAAAGCTGCCAGCGTTTTCATATCCACACATTTTTACTTCGTCTTCCCTCCATTCTTACCTGGGAATAATGAAATTCCTTTAAATCCCACGCTTATGCCATTTTTGTTTTCTGTCTGTAATCAAATGCACACGCACAGGTAATGAAAAAATGACGATTATACTGAGTAAACACACACACATATATATATATATATATATATATATATATATATATATATATATATATATATATATATATATAAATAATTGTAAAAAGTTATTGATCAGTGCTGAATTAAACCAGGAAAGGGTAGTATAAAAAATACTCAATACGCGTATAAATAAAATAAAATAAAAATTTAAAATCAAGAATAATATTTGAATAAATTTAAAAAAAAATAGTTCAGCCGATCACGGTACCTTGGTTTCAACATTTCAGTATCTTCAGGAGATTCATGCAGCATAATTTTCTAACGCTTTATTATTTAAAAATAAATAAATAAAATGACAAAGCGAAACGTAATACAAATGGAAGATAAAAAAAAGAGTATTGAAACCGTATTGATCAGGGGGCCGTGCTTTCTCCTGCCCTTCTACTACGCTTCACGTTTTGCATTTAATTACTCATTTTTAAATAATAAAACTTTAGGAAATTATTTAGCCCGTATCTTCTAAAGATAACCGAAAGTTTTAAGCTAAAATAGCGGGATTGGCTGATCTGATTTATTTAAAATATATATATATATATATAAATATAAATATATATATATATATATATATATATTTAAGTTCCGATATATGAAGATATGAATTAATATCTCCATTATTTTTTTCATTCCGTTTCGACTTACCAAAATATTTCAACGCTACCTCACATATATACCTGCTTACATGCGTTTGAATTAATGCATTTATATTAACCGTCTGTTAATATCTTTAACATTTATTTATCTATATTAAGTGTATGCCAAAATTATGCACCGATTACGCGCAAAACAAATAGAAATAATTAGCAATATGTATTAATTTGCAGAGATAGATAGATAGATAGATAGATAGATAGATAGATAGATAGATAGATAGATAAGGTACACAGATAGAGCAGAAGTTAAGATTGTGCTCAAATATAAGTGTGAAGTTAAATGTTCTGCATTATTTTTTTACGATAGATCTTTGATACTTGGATTTTAGATGATGAGAAGGAATTGTATGCCTATCCCTGTCGAAACATATCATAGGCAAACACAGGCGCAACACACAACATATATATATATATATATATATATATATATATATATATATATATATATATACGAACATAGAAGTCAACACTTAGAGGCGACAGTCTGTTTCCTGCTATATGCAATCGTCAGGCCTGACGATTGCATATAGCATGAAACAGACTGTCGTCTCTAAGTGTTGACTTCTATGTTCACTTTTATATTTACACACGCTCTATCTCTGATATTGAGCACTTTATTCCATAAATATAGCACACCTTAAGACTATATTTCTTTATATATATATATATGAATATTTTTAATATTAATATATGATTTAATGTTTTTTAAGACAAATCATTAATACATTATTAATTATATTGTCCACAATAATTTATAGCGTCAAAATCGTGCTTTTGAATACTGAAAATATAATGCCATCACTTCTGTAGTTTTAAAAGAAACTCGCCAAGATCTTGATTTTATTTTAAACAATATTAAATACAATGAGCATAAGAAGGTAATCTCTGAAGATCCTAATGTGGTCCATATTCTGAATGGATTGCAGGAAGGCTATACGAAATGTATGTGTTTTTGTGTCAATGTGACAACCGAACTCGTGGTGAACATTACACACCCGAAAAATGACCATTAATAAATAAATAAAATTCGGTCACATAACGTTATACGCGAACAAAAAGGAAAACATAATCTTGCCACCGCTTCATATACAATAGGGCTTAATGAAACAATTCGTAAAAGGCTTGAAACACGATGAAACGTTATCTTTATATTTAGAAACTGAATTCTCAAAGCTTGCTGATGCTAAAGTTAAAGAAGAATTATTAGTCTGGTCTCAAATTTGACAGTTTATAAGAGACAATGAATTTTAAGCAACATGAACTGGAATTGGAGTAAATTTCCAAAGGCAATGGTCTTGTTGGAAGACACAAAGCTCCAAATCACGAAATACAAAATATAATTGAAAGATTTAAAATTTTACGATGCAGTATGTTACTAAAGGTGTTTTTTTTTTTTTTTTTTTTGCTTTCATATCTACCTTACTTTCCGGGAAAATTCACCTGTAGCCAACGACGAGAAATTTAAAACTTTCTCTCAAGATATTATCAGAATACAAAATCATTATAACTGCAAGTAGCGTTCTGCTATGATAGCTGATTTTTGCTGGAATCTTCATAGAGACGGTAAAGATGTTAAATAGGTACCTCCACTATTTCGGCATAAATTTTCTATATTGAAGTTTAAAATGAATTTTTTACAACGAAAAAACATTCTTGAAGATTTCATTTTAGCTTTAATTGAAAGTTTAATGATTAAATTTACGATTTCTATTAATTAAACAATTCTGGTGTATTTCAGATAGAAACTATATACATTTGATTGTCAAATATAATTTTAAATTTTTAAATTTTCTTAAAAACGGCCATTTTTTTAATTTTAAGAAATTTGTAAACAAACACAAATTTATCGATTTTTAAAATATTTTAAAAAAAATTCTGACACGTTATTTTAGTAAAATTAAAAAATTTAAAGTTAAAGTAATCTGATTTGAAAGAAATCTTTCTTACTTATAGCGTAAAAAAATAATATACAACCAATTATTAACGATCGATCCTGTTAATCTGACCCACCTATTGATGGATTGTTGAATGACGAGGCGATGACAGCTACTACGGATTACCATCAATGACATAATTTTTAAAAGTCTGAGTTTAAAAAAAAATTAAACTATTTGAGTATGACTCACACTAATGGAAATGCAATACATAAAATAAAATTATTTAGGGAAATAGTAAATGAAAAAAAGAAAAATTACTTTAAAATTTAAAGTTTACACTTTTAAAGTTGAATGGAAAATAAAAAATGTTATGAAAAGGCCGCGTAAAGGGACAAAACCCTTAAATCACGTGACCTTGTAATAATACTGGCAATTTCAGTATATCATACACGGAAATAAGGAATGTATTAAGTAAAAAAATACAACATAAAAAATTATTTTAAAAAAAAGTAGCTCAACTAAATTTATTAAACTTAACTATTTTGGATTCGTAAAGTTTTTTTCTACTTAATTACTACATAATATCGAGGAGCCCTCCTAATACAGAGCTTTACACGATGTTAAACTATTATAAATTATTATAATTAAAATTTTTTAAAAAACGAAAAAATTCTTGTAAAAATTAATTATTCATCAGAAAAAAATTATTTCTTCAGACAATAATGTCCTTAATAGTACTTATTTACAAAAGCAATTAAAAACTTTTCTAATTAAGTAATATCATTGTTTTATTGGATTCATTATTTTTCAATTCAGACAAGATTTTCAGTTAAATAGCTCAAATTTAAAAAAAAAAAGTAGGTTATTTATCATCTCCAAAGACTCCTCCTTTTAACAAAAAAAAAAATTGAGGAGCCGAAAAGGTTTCGGGCGAAATTTCATGAAATTAAATAAGTGGGGGGTAACATATTTAAAAAAAAATATTTTTTACCAAAAATTTCTAAAAACAAAATATTTCAAAAATAATTTCATTTATTTGTGAATAAGTCCTGAAAATTTCATTAAAATTGGACAATTACTTTAATTTTACAAGAATTTCCAAATCAATGTGTTTTCAACGGGAAAAAAGCGCAAAAAAAACTGTTATTTTAACGTTCCCGTGATGACGTAAACAAAAGAAGATTTTAACCGAAATTTCGAACGTGTTAGAAAATATTAAAAAATTTCAAAAAATAATTAAAAAATACTTTTTTCTTTCATCTTAATAATAACATAAGCATTTTGACGATAATACTTTATTTTCTTTAAGTTTGTGGCATTTTTCATTTATGCTATGCTGTTTTTCCGCGAAAACAGTGGACATGCCTATTTGTTAAACAAGTATAAATACTCTCAAAAGGTAAAAAAAAACATTTTTCTAAAAAATGTCTTTTAATAAATAATCCCATCTTTCCTTATATGTTTTAAATGCAATGGAACGTTAATATGTACATGTTTAATACCTTTACACATACACATAAATCTGATTCTTTCGAAATTCGGAAAAAAAAATTTGTAAATTATGTAAAACCTGGAGTCATCTCATGAAAATGGAGTTAATTTTTATGATCGACTCAACATCCACCTGAAAAAACTGCATTTTTGTTTCTGTGAAAAATCACCGTTAGAAAGGGCTATTAACCTTATATTTCAGCCGGAAAATCCAGGTAAACAGGTAAAGGTTTTCCAACATATTGTGCTGACATTAAGTGGAAAGATTATATTGAATCAATTATTAGGTCTTTTCTAGAAAAAAATTTCTTTTATACATTTATATGTTTACCAATCATTCATGCATGGAAGATTGCTGTCACATCTGCCCAGATAATTTTGCTATCTCTTCAGAGGTTGTTGATAAAATCCAAAGAACTTGCAATTTTATTGGTCCTGACCTGTCATCTCGGATTCAGTCACTTTCCAATTACTATAATGTTGCTTCCCTGTGTCTTTTCTAAAAATATTCTTATGGTAATTGTTCTAATGAGATTTCCTCTTTGGTACCTAGGTTTTATGTCTTTAAACGTAATACTAGATTGGCGACAAGGGCCTATCATTTTACGGTTAAAATAGTGAGATGTAAACATAATTTCTATCGTAATATTTTCTTCTGTCCAACTTCCTGCTGGTGGAAATCTCTTCCGGCTTCTTGTTTTCCAGTCTGCTTTGATCTTTAAATACATAAAGCAATGTCAATCATTATCTACTCTTTTCTTAGTCTCTGTTATTGTTCTCTCTACTTACTAATGTGTTAATTTTCTCATATTTTCTCAAAATGAGTAAAAACTTGCGTATTAGTCTTCGTTGGTGGGGGAAATAATTGCGAATAAAATTATTTTCTCGTCCAGAAGGGCAACATAACGATGATAATAAGAAATTGGTCCCATAAAACCGCAGCTGCCAACCTGGCAAACCATTGGGACACGATCTTACAAGATTTCAGCCAAATTTTGCATTAAAGCTATTTGCAGACCTCCCATGACACCATATATCTGCATAAAAAAGAACGGAGTAAGCGACAGTGAGTAAATTGTTTTTGTCGATATAAAAAAAAATTATATTAAAAAAATGTATATATATATATTACTTCCTTCTACCTGCCTGAATATTCGAGAAATCTTATTAAAGAATATATGCGCTCTGCGGCAGGATTTTAACATGCGGTCCCTGACGATTTCAACTACGAAAGGAACGCATGGTTTCAATTGTCTCAGACAACGCATATTTCTCTTTAATAAGATTTCTCGAATATTCGGGCAGGTAGACGGAAATAAATAAACATACGTTTAATTAAATGAACTTAGCATCTACACAAATATGAGATAAGGTTTAAATAATAAAATAAGACGGATTAATAAATAAAAATCCATCACTTCTATAAAATATATATATATATATATATATATATATATATATATATATATATATATATATATATATGTCAATATTTCTGAGATAAAATGTTGTAATATTAGGTTGGTGCAAAAAATAATGACGTAACAATGTCGTTTTTTGACGTTAAAAAATAAGTCAAAAAACGACATTATTACGTCATTATTTTTGCACCAACCTAATTGTCTACACTCATCTTTTTTTTTCCATATTCAAAACGTTTCGGCCGTTGTACGCTCCAGCCTTCTTCAGGTGATATGAATTTCGAACTGAACCCTTTATTTCATCCACTGAAATAATGACCCAGTAGATAAAAGCATTGGTTGAATCCAATTACTTGACCCAAAGAGTCGTGAGTTCAATACCTGGCTACAGCTGAGGTGAACAAAAAAGCTTGGAGAGTTGAGTTAAAGGGAGATATTTGATATGGAAGAGGCATGGCATGTGGAACTAGAACAATCTACCTCGGTGGACAAAATGAAGAGTTCATTTCAAAATTCCAATAACCTGAAGAAGGCCAGAGCAAACAATGGCTGAAACATTGTGAATATGGCAACAAAGATGAGGATAACTGTCTGAACAATATAGTGTAAATAATGTCGTTTTTTGACGTTAAAACATAAGTCAAAAAACGACATTATTACGTCATTTTTTTTGCACCAACCTAATAGTCTACACTATTTACATTCTCATCTTCATTGCCATATTCACAACGTTTCGGCCGTTGTACGCTCCAGCCTTCTTCAGGTGATTGGAATTTCGAACTGAACCCTTTATTTCGTCCACCTGAATATATTGTTTTAGTTCAACGGGATATGGCTCTTCCGGTTGTCTCAGTCACCTTCCTTTAGCACGAGTTTTTTTTTTTTTTTCACCATTACAGTAACCAGTTATTGAACTTGCAACAACTGGATCCAACCAAGGCTTTTATCCAGATGGCTATCCTTGTATTAATTTTTGGAACTTATAAACTTAACTTCTCAGTATACATGTTTTACCAGAGCTCATAATGCATGTCTTAGTTGTTGATATTATTGCTTTTCCCTAGCACTCCTTATTACTGGATCCCATATCGTATTCATTTCCATGCTTGGTCGGTTTAGGGGTTTTTTCATGCCTAGCATATGTGTCGATTCTTCGTAATTTCCAGTGATTTTCTTTGTCTATTATTTCAACTTTATCACACGAAGGGGGATGACCTCCATTTTCCTTTATATGTGGTCAGCAACGCCTAATTCTTCTATATCCCCTCGTGTTACGGCTTTGAAATGCTCTTACAATATTATCTTAATGAGGGTACCTTTTTCTCCTTACCACAGCTGCACGGGATGGCGTACTCACAGATGTTCTCCTCTATCGGAGGCCTTACTCGCAAGCGGTGTCTGCGAACTGATGAATCATATTTGAAAGTCATCTTGATGTTATATGGACCTTAGACATTTTTTTTATTTTCCGATAATCCTGTCACATAGTAATTTTCAAAAACATAACTGGAAAGCCGTACGCAAGACTTGATTTCCGCAGATGTATCAGCCATTTTTAATTCTACTTTGAATTTTTAATGAATATCTCAGCTTTTACTAACTTGAAACATAAAACTTAATAACTTTCTTTTTGCTTAATAGGTCATCATATCGCTTTGTCCATACGCCTAGCCTTTCTTTTGAATATGAGTAGAAGTACATCCCTTGATTCCAGTTCAGGAAGGGGTTTCCGGTTTCTTTTTTTGCCACGAATTGTTTCATTAGACGACCGGCAGCTACTATTATTCTCGACATTTTACTAATCCAAAATACGCAGCATGACTATAAGCAACTAATGAAATAAAATTAAACCAACTCGAAAAAAAAATCTAAATCCGTCAACCCTTCTATATTTCTCGGAAATTCGCTGAATTCGTGTTAAATCTTCTAGTAAGGAATCTTCGAAGACTCTCCGGACATTCTAACTCTATGTGAAACTAATCTGAATTGGTCAATCCCCTCCACTGAATTTTTGATTCGTGGCTATCTTCCTCTCTTTAGGAAGGACTTTGGTATTCATATGCTTGGCTTGAGAGTTTATGTTCAATCTACATATGTTCATCTACCACTTGCTTATGAACTCTCTCTGGAATCACCAAGCCATTCTTATATATGCCCCCGTCTTTATCTACGATACTCAGTTAGCTATCGCTTCTTTATCGGTCACTTCCTCTCATAACTGTTGCGTGCTAGATATTGTTTTTGACAATATAAATAAGGTCCTCTCTATACATACGTTTGATCGCATTGTATTCGGTGGTTTCAATGCCCACCATGCCAGGTAGCTTAATCACTCATCCCAAGACTCCCTTCGAGATGTCCCATTAGAATTAAGTCTTAATCATCCTGTTGAAAAATGTGCCGTCTCCTCATGAATGAAAGCCGTCATCAAAGCTTTCATTACAGGACAGGAATACCAAGCGAACCCACGATCGTCTCTTTGTTTCTCACTTACATGCTTATCGCCCAGAGGAACCACTTCTTCCGGATGTACGTGAGCGATAGGTCTGATTATAACATACGTCACTGTTCGTAAAGAGTGCAAGCGTATCTTCAAGGTAGCGAAGTTAATAAGTGATGACAGAATGCAACAACGTAGTCTTTCAGAAATTCGATTTCAGAGATTAATGGTGGGGTTTGCAACAGAAAATCTTCAGTCCCTCCTCACTTGAAACAATTTGAAATTCTGTCATCTAGAGCAAACAAGGTTAAATGCTTTACTCGGAAGTTTTCTTCGAACTCCACACACAGTTCATCTGGGGTACCGATGTTGATTTCCTCCCTAGAACAAAGAATCGTGCAAAGTACCCCCCCCTTACAATCTGTTGTTAACTGCGGCAGGAAATGTTTTGTAAATTTTTATACCTCCAAAATAAAAAAAAATAATTCCCTCTACCATAAGTATAGCTGACGCTAGTTTCCAAGAGTTCTTGGTCTCACGATTTGAACTGACTTTACAAGATTACATCGAATCAATCACTGCATCTACTGTAAAGAGATTTGTGTCACTGTGTCGTGCCAGAAAATTGTTCTCGTAACAATCCACTTTGCACTTTTAAAGATCTACAATTCGTCTGTGCATTGAATACTGTTTCCATATCTGGTTTAGTGCTCACGCTGAATATCTAGAGGTTATTGACAAAATTAAAAGAATAATCTGTAATGTAACAGATCTTCATCAGGCATCTCGACTTTAGTCACGTTCTCATCGACGTGATTTCACTTCCTTCTATCTTTTCTAAAACTATTTTTCTGGGAACCGCTCTGCTGATCTTTTTCTCCTGGTGTCCCAAATATATAATTTTAAACGTGATATACATTTTAAATAGCTATATGCCACCGCCACTTTTACCCCAATAGTTAATTTTCTCACACTTCCAACCTGTGGACCTCTCTTCCGTTTCCTTTCTTCCCTAATAAATGCAACCCTCAATAATCTAAATGTAACGTCACTCGCCGTTTTCTTTCTTTTTGAACTCCGTTCATCTTTTGTCCTTTCTTCAATCTTCCCTATTCTCAGTCTTTCCTTTCATGTAACCTACTAGTGGCATTAAAGTCTTGCTTCGGGTGAAATGATAAAAAATGGTGTTAACTACTAGTAATGGCCTTATTCTAATAGTTGTACTTTGATCATTCATGGTGTACCGGGTGATGTATGCATGGACTGCACTAAGTTTCTATACAAAACCATTCTATACAAAACCATTCTATACAAAACCATTCTTTATGAAACCATTCTATACAAAACCATTCTATACAAAACCATTGTATACGAAACCATTCTATACGAAACCATTCTATACAAAAACATAAACAACAAGACAAAAAAGTTATAAACATTCATCCCAGCCTGGGATTAAGTTCACTAGAGAATTACTCGACATACTACAGTACGAAAGACCGCATAACGGCATTATATCTTCTCTAAAGGTAGAAAGTTTATTAACTAATGTTCCATCCAAAGAAACTATAGACTTTGTCCTACGAGAGCTTATGCAATGACCCTTTGTTCTCACGTCTTAAAATTCAACCAACTATTCTACAAAAAGTTCTATCCCGCACGACACAAATACAATTTTGCGACCACTATACGCAAAGTGATGTTGGACGGAATCTGTCTAATTTCTACATGTGTCATGTGCAAAAAAAAAGTCTTCGGTATTTCCGGCAAGCCCCACCCACACCATATATGCATGCTATATCGACGATATTTACATATTAGCAAACAGCTTAGAAGATATTAGAGAATAATATGAGACTTTGAGAATAATTCTATCATACACTTTACTTACGAACTCTAAGAATAAATTCCTTTTACTTGATGTCTTAATCGATGATAATAGCCATAATTTCTACGAATAGACTTTAAAGAAAAACACTAGCAGAATCTCGTGTTTACCCAACTAAAAAAAGTTAATGTCATCGCAGATACAAAATAGCTGTTAAAAAAACATAATTTATCGAGCCAAAGTAATCTCTTCTCCGGACATATTTTATAAGGAACGTAGCAACATTAAACACATAATTACCCAACCGCGTCGTCGACGAACAAATAATATCAGTCGTAACTAATTTTGTAAAAATGACACCAGACTCCTCCCTGACGCCAACCAATATAAACACAAGATTAACTAATTCGGTCGTAACCAAATGCAATCTAATTATAATCACGAGGAAAGAGCAATTAAAAGCATAACATAAAAGTATTACGAACAAAACAGGAGCTTATAAATCACATTATGTAAAAATAATGTTGTCTTTCATTTCCATTACCCGAGAGATTCCATCTCCAATACTAATAATCAAGAAACAACATTAGTTACAGTGGGCGCCATATATGCACCATATTTTCTCGCAGAATGACCTGTCGCCTGTCGATACTTATGCAATCCATGCAGACGTCGACTAGCAAATCATGAACGAACATATTAAAACTATTATCATCAGACAAATATTTGTAGTTAACACAAAAAGTATTTTACAGCACCCAGTGCAAAGAAAGTGTCAACACTGTAGAAGCTGTTATTATGAAAAATAAACAACACACATTTAATAAAATATCATTCGCCATAGGAGAAGCTATCTTGAAGTGCATATGATATAATTTATGTGCGCACATATTTTATAAGTAATATTATATAATTTTTAGTAAAAAATTTAGTGAAAAATATAAAAAAAACATAATTAAATTAATACTAAAGTACATAGTTTTGTGCGGCCTCGTTCCCAAAAGCCGTTACATATGACCTCATGCTAGGCCATTTCGAACGTACAGTTTCGCAAAGAAAACTAGAATGCAGAATTCTATCACACAGTTGCTCCATCGGTTCTTGAGAATAGCTTTGAAAATCGAAAATAACAGAAATAACAAAATATGAATATTTTCGACTGTGAATGTGAATTAGTCGCATTCCATTTACTTTTTTTAAGATTAATCAACTATTTCTTGGTTATGATCATCACTTGATAAGACACCAGAGGTGTTGAAACAAAATGGCTATTTTTGTAGTGATTTTATAACATATTTATGTTATAATTTTTAAGTAAATAATTATATATACATATATATATATATATAATTTTATATATAAAATATGAGAGATATGAAATTAATCCCTCACTATACTCTACCATGTCTCTTTAACTACCCCTTTTACACTCTCTGTTAAATTACAAAAACTTACACTACCCATCAATTTTAATTTCATTTTTCATTTTTGAAAGTGCGATCTGATGATCCGACGTGCTTTAAAAGGGCTCTGGTGAAATAAATTATTATAAAGGTTACCTAAAACTGGTTTGTTTTTCTTTTAAATATTAGCTCTGGATTTACATTGAGCTCTCACGATTTCATCCTCCTTGGGATTACCTATACGGATTAATAGGTTCTTCATAACTTAACTATAATTATATATATATATATATATATATATATATATATATATA
>OZ010615.1:11011348-11078848 GCA_963932145.1 Acanthosepion lycidas | reverse complement strand
TAGACATATTTTGGGGGATATTTAAACACTTAAGTCATCACCTGACGCTAAGCATTAACAGTGAAATTAAAGAAAAATATTTAAATAAATTCAAATATAAATATATTTAATTATTTGTAAATGAATGTGTATTTAATTTATGTATGAATATGTATAGGTACCTGGGTATATCGATACATGTGGGTGCCTATGTAAATGAACGTATGTATTAGTTTGGTGCAAAAATAATGTCGTTTTCTCACATATGTTAATATGTGAGAAAACGACATTATTTTTGCACCAAACTAATATATGTAAGATTTTTCATAAGTATATATGTTGTATATATATATGAAAAAACAAAATCTTTAATATTACCTTCGAATATTACCCCATCTTAATTCGAAACCTAAATTTTAAGTAACAAAGATTACCCATCTAAAATAATCACAACTTACATTCATATATTAGATTCAAACTGATAAAGATGTTATCCTTACTGTCTTTTACAATATTAAAAGAGTAATATTGGTCTGGTACACAAACTCTTACAGTTTAAAACTTTTTTTTTAATATGTTATATATGAATGTGTTAATATTAGATTGGTGCAAAAATAATGTCGTTTTCTCACATATTTCAAACGACATTATTTTTGCACCAACCTAATAAATACAGTATTTAATTTTATATTAAATCCCTAAATAATTCGTAAAAAAAAAAAAAAAAAAGTCAAGTATTTAAATTGCTAGCAAGCATCAAATTAATTTCTTCGGGGTTTTTTTTTAACACCTAAATTACTATCAAACATTACAATCTATTTTTACATATATTGCTAAAACTTACCAACCATCTCCTCCATATGTAAAACCCATTTACAGCCTCTTTCTCTTTACTTCTCTCTACCTCTTCTTTCTTTTTCCTTTTTCTTTTCTCTCTTCTCCCCTCCCATTCCAATATGTCACTTCCGTTAAGTTAACCGTTTAAATAGGTCAAGGTCTGGTCACTCCTCCTCCCCCAATACTAAGTATCATTGAGAGAGATATTAAATTAATCCCTCCCTAAACTCTACCATGTCACTCTAACTACTCCTATTACACTCTCTGTTAAATTACAAAAACTTACACTACCCATCAATTTTAATTTCTTTTTCTTTTACAAGTGCTATCTGATGATCTGGCGTCCTTTAAAAGGGCTCTGGTGAAATAAATTATTATAATGGAACCTTACAGTGGTCTGTTTTTCTTTAATATATATATATATATGGGTGTGTCTGTCTGTTATAATTATTTTCTTTTTAAAAAACCAACTAAATTTAGAAATTTAATTCTTAAAATTGAACTCAAAATCCATCGTCACGTTCCATCATCAAGCGAACGTAGGAATAGACTTTCAAAAATTGTACTTAATTTATAAGCGTATATAATATTGAATTTATGGGTTAAAGTCAAATGAATATTTTAATTTAGGGGCGTCTGAGTTTTAGTTTCCCTAGATAGCTTATGTATCCAATATGTGTTGCTTACAAAGTCATGTAAGTTTAGGTGGAGTGGGGGGCGTCTTCTAACAATCATATACTTCCGTTTTCCAGTGAATTGTCTGGGTTTCCAATGATAAAAAAACAAAAAAAATGAATTTTCATTCATCCGTTTAATTCATAATTTTATACAAAAAGAATTTCTCAAAGGGTCATTTAAATATGTGCAAGACATATTAATACTTAAATTTTATTAATTAAATCTTCTAACAACTAATTCACCATACAGTATTTTTACAAATAAATATATTATAATTTAATTACTAATTAAAGATCAAATATTAAAAATGTATGTTTTATCTATTTTTTAATTAATTATTACTTAAGGAAAACATTTGACATTCCCTACAAAAATAGGGATTTCATTTAATAAATATTTATTTTTCAGAATCTTAACGAATAATTTTAAAGTATGCACATAGAACATGTGTCATTTAATGACTTACTGCTTTTCTAATTAATTTCCATTCTACCTTTCGTGTTTTATTGGTACCAGAAATACCAGAAACCTTTCGTGTTTTATTGGTATTGGTGTTTTATTTAAGTACCAGAAATATTTAGATAGAGACGTTTGATTTCAGTATTTATTATTATTATTAAAGGACGTTGAATTTTGGTTTCACCTTCTTTTGAATTCCTTTCGTGTGCATCCAATATAGAATTCTTATTATTTCTGGATCTTCAATAGATGAAATATCGTATTCATAAATTATTGATTCAATACGGCATTTATTAAGAGTACAGCTTTGAGGATTTCTACAGTTACTTACAGTTACTTATTTTTTTTATCTTCATTATTTTAGGATCTATACTTTTTGATTTTGGTATAAATGTTTATTTAAGATATTAGAATTATGTTTCTTATTAATCATTTCTAAGTTTTCAGTACAGCTGTAACTTAATTTTAAAGTATTTTTATTAAACATTGTACATTGTTTATTTTCTCTAGAGAAATGTTTATCGATTAATACAAGGATCTTTTGTCCTAACTTATTTCTTACCATTTGATTGTATGGGGGGTGTATACCAAATGATTTCTCTATTTCTAATTTTTCTATGGTGTCCATTTTCTTTTTTTAAGTAATTGAGTTTTGGGCATTTATAGCCGCTATTCTTTAGAGCGTTATTATAGAAATTACTATGTTCATAGAATATTTTTTCATTTGCTGAATTTATACTTATTCTCATTTCGATAGGTAAACGTATAGGCTTAATTATACATGGAGGTTGATTAGATTTAGAGTGTATATAAAACGTATTAGTATTGGGATTTTTGTAATTGTTATGGTCCGGTTCCTTGTACCACGGTGATAGTCCAAGGTAGAACCAATAAAGAAGAACTCGAATACGGATATGGAATAACAGAGATATATTACAAACAGGAGACTTAGAAATGTCACTGTACAGAAGGATTTTGAAAATGACCTAAACTGAATATGTGAACAACGTCGATGTTTTATAGAAAATGGAAATAAAATGGTTATTCATACTTAACATCAGGAAGGCAGGGAAGGAAAACGAGAAGTAATGACTAAAGATCTTGTTATGGTCCGGTTCCTTGTACCACAGTGATAGTCGAAGGTAGAAGCAATAAAGAAGAACTCGAACACAGGTATGGAATAACACAGATATATTACAAACAGGAATATATACAGAGAAGAAGAAAGTGTTAGTACGAATAATCAGGTTTAGTAGTAATTGTCTGAACGCGACTCTGTTTCGGACTCCCTCTGACTCGACTGACTGACTCGCTCTGGCTGACTGAACTTCTGACGGACTTCACTCCAGAGTTCAGACTTCACTCCAGACTTCAGACGGAACAGTATTTAGTCACCCCCCACGAGGGTATCATGTGGCACAAGGCCGGTTTAACGGGGGATCTCCGATCCCGTGGGCTCGGACAAAAATATGCCCTTCGAACCCGTATAATCGGGTTCAGGGTCGGTTTACCTCCCTGTTGGGGCGCACCCACCTTCTCATCGGAATGGACTGATCTCTCTACTACTAATAGGACAGTTCTATAGAGTTCTGGGCGGAGATCAGGTGACCGACACACTTCCGTCTCTCTAACGGAAGATACAGTTGGACTTTATACTCTTTCTTATTGTGACTGACTAACCTGCGTTCGTTTGACTACTAATCACTCTGTTGTAAATACCTCTTCGAATATACCAGTATTTTTCCCTACGTATGTGTTTGTCCTTATTTCAATACACCCCCATCGGAAACATTCAACATCTCAACCTCCCCGCCCGAAGGCAGAGAGTTCAGTCGTTCAGCCGATCAGCCGGTCGCCTGACTTCGGACTGAACGGTATTTAGTCACCCCCCCCCCCCACGAGGGCATCATGTGGCACAAGGCCGGTTTAACATGGGATCTCCGTGTGATCGGCCAAAAATATGCCCTTTGAACCCGTATAAACGGGTTCAGGGTCGGTTTACCTTCCCGAAAGACACTCCGCCTTTCGGCTTAGCCTCGTTCGGGTTCCTCCCCGACCGAAGGCAGAGAGTTCAACCGATCAGCCGGTTCGCCCGTCGCCCGACTTCAGACGGAACTCTCTGCTTCCTCTTGAGGCGCAGTATTTATTACGTATGGAATAGTCCATTATGTTATTATGGGTAAGGTCCCATAACAGTAATATAGGTATAAATTATTCATTAAATCTAGCATTATGTCTTTTTTTTTTTTTTTTGTAAGTTTACCTACCATATCACTAATACCACTTTTTCGTATCCGAAATCTCATCAAAGTAATTTGTAAAAAATTAATGAATATTTTTTTATAAATCCGGTCTTTTTATATTACATAATCTCACTGCATACCATGAAATTAGTATAAATGCCATTGAATTGTACAGAGATGATGGACTTAAGGTGGTAAGAAATTCTACGAACTTTAAAACTGATAAAATTAAAGAACTACTACATAGAGAATTCAAATACCTAAACTTGAAAATTACTACAAATACTAAAATGAAAAGTTGTGGTTGTCAATGCGGTCATTAAAGTTTTTAATCTATTGCTCGTCATTATGAATGAGTACTGACTTTTTTCGCATTCATAATTATGTTTTCCTCTTCATCTCTTATGTCTGAGTATTGGGTAGCATAATCCATAGCATTTCGTGAAAATTTCCTTCTTCTTCTTCTTCTTCTCCTTCTTGTAATTGGAATCCACCCAAACAAGTTAATAATGCGACTAAAACACAAGTCGTTACAGGGTGTGGAAGAATTAGAAATAGAAAAAATAATGATGAACAGAAAGTGAAGAGTGTAATCATGGGGACAGAACATAGCTATTGACATTGCATTTAATTTTTTTGAAGTTTAAAGTTGTCTGGAAAGCATGGAGCTGGAAGGTAGCTCAAAAAGTGAGAAGCACTAGAGATGAAACTCTTAACATAGAAAATACGAGTACAGCTAGCTAACACAACCGTAAATTGATGAGACCGCGACACCACTCTAGTACTGTGCTTAACTTCATATAGTCTATGTTAAGGTCCGGTTCCTTGTACCACGGTGATAGCCCAAGGTAGAACCAATAAAGAAGAACTCGAAGGCGGATATGGAATTACACAGATATATCACAAACAGGAATATATACAGAGTTGTAGAAAAGTGTTAATACGAACAATCAGGTTTAGTAGTAATTGTCTGAACGCTACTCAGTTTGGACTGCCTCTGACTCGACTAACTGACTCGCTCTGACTGACAAACTCCTGACGGACTTCACTATAGATTTCAGACTGAACTGTATTTAGCCGCCACCCCCCACGAGGCATCATGTGGCACAAGGCCGGTTTAACGTGGGATCTCCGAGCCTGTGGGATCGACCAAAAATATGCCCTTTGGACCCGTATAAACGGGTTCAGGGTCGGTTTACCTCCCCGAAAGAGACTCCGCCATTTGGCGTAGCCTCGATCGGATTCCTCCCCGTACGAAGACAGAGCGTTCAACTGATCAGCCTGAACTCTCTGCTTCCTCTTGAGGCGCAGTATTTATTACGTATGGGATAGTCCATTATGCTATTATGGGTAAGGTCCCATAACAGTCTAGATACGAAAAAGCTTATTCGAACAATTACCATGAAATTATTTAAAGAAAACTCTTAGAGAGGCAACCCTACGTCACTGGGAAAGTGAGTAGTGCTAAGCCGCCAGATCAGTACCAATAATATTGCAGATTCTTTTTTGGATCTTATCAAGGAGCTCAAGGTAAATAGCTAGGGCACCAGACCAAATGTGGCAGCACTATTCTAAGCATGGACGTGTGGTAGACTTATAGATATGTAAGATAGATTCTGCAGAGAAAAACTATCTCGCCCGACATAGTGAGCAGACATTTGTAGCAGCAATGGATTCAATATAGACTATCCACTTCATATCAGAAAACGTGAGTCCGTGTAGGCCCAACGAGTCACTTTCGTGTAGGATAGCATGAAGAGGCTCACTCAGATGATTAATGTAGAGAAGTTTATTTCTGGAGGCGTTAAAATTAACTAGCCATCTTTTCCTCCATTTAAATGTGAACATGAGGTCGTTTTGGACATCATCTGTTATTTTGACCTTGTCAGACTAATAAGTTCAAGGCAGCAGTACTCTGTTGTGTCTTCAGCGTAGATAATAAGTTGAGTGCACTATCCTATTTAAGGATATAAGCGATCATCGCTCTCCACGTTTTCTTATCCAGATTTTCGTATTTCGTCAGATTAGTAGTTCACAGGCATTCCCTGTCTCTATTGCTCTCAGCATTGCCCGTGATTCATAAGTAGTGACGATTAGTTGAACAAGAACAACATTTTTCGAAAAAGATTACAGTGTATGACATTATAACTGATGCAAAAGTTAATAATAAACTCACATAATCATGTCATTTTCTTTGAATAATACTAAAAAGGTTAATTTAGTTTACGTCATTAATTATGATAAATGCGTAAGAAAATTTTGCGAAATACGTTCTGTCTGATTAGTGAAATTAATTGCTATAACGAATAACCGTCAAAGCATTAAAGACCTTCATGATCAGATCGGCCGAGTATTGTTTCTTCCATTTCTAAGTCCTGTCACGACGTTGACAATCCTCGTTCTCCACATCATCCTGTTCTTTGTAGCTCTTGGCGTAATAAAGCAACCCATGAGATAAATGAAGGGATAAAATCGCAAGGTAACCTACTAAAATGGAAAGCTCATCAGAAAAATTACCATGAAAATATTTATAGAAAATGCAATGCGAGGGAACGTCAAATCGGTGGGGAAAGTGATCGAAGCTGAGATTTCAGGAGCGATAACATTACAGATTCTTCTCTAGATTTTATCAAGAATCTCTAAATACATAATCGAATCACCAGGCCAGATGAGACAGCAGATATTCACCTGGTATTTCTGAGAAGGGAAAAAAGTGTCCATGCCGACTTTGACCGAAGAAGATCCTGTTGCAATATTCAGTTTGGAGGTTAAAGATGTCAGTCCAAGTGATGTCATGAAGAAAATTACGGAATGAAACCCAATCAACATTCTAGTAACAGAAAGAGGCCTTATGGATTGTTGGTTCCAGTTTAATAGATGCTTAGAACGAAATATCAACAGCTACCACTGAGTGGTTCGATTTGCAAAGAGGGTAATGCTAAAAAGATTGACAAGAGTGAGGAGAGGAGGTAAGAAATAAATCAAGAAGAAGAGCCTGTTGCTCAGTTTTGCTAAGGAAACAAGGAGGGGAGTCCGTGATTTGCGTAGGGAATTGGGCAATAGAAAAATTTAATATCTTAATACCGGCAGGATCATTAGCTTTAAAATCTTTAAGCCACCTGTCCGTATTCGCTGATGGATGGAGAGAACGTGTCCTTTCTATAATGTCTGCTGTTATGCATAATATTAGGTTAGTGCAAAAATAATGACGTAATAATGTCGTTTTCGACGTTAAAAAATACGTCAAAAAACGACATTATTACGTCATTATTTTTGCACCAACCTAATATATATATATATATATATATATATATATATATATATATATATATATATATATATTTATGTATATCTATGTCTGCGAAGGTATAAAAAATACTAAAGTATATATAAATTCACTCCGTCAGAAATTGGGAAACGGCATGCGGCACTACTTGGCATTCGCGCCGGAAGCTCCAATACGAACATTTGAGAATACTTAATGTTTATAGCGATCACTATTGATGACGACGTTATGCCTCCATTCATCTGTGCAAAGGGCTTCAGAGACAACATCAAGACCTACATGAATTGCTTCAAGGAGTTAGTGCTGCCCTAGGTTAAGAGGGTGGCTGCTTGAAGACCCAGTCTAGCAGTAGGACTTTGCACCAGCCCACACTAACAGCAATACCAAGTCATGGCTGTTAGACAATTTCTCCGACTATATTAACCTTTACACCTGGCCACCTAACTCCCTAGACTGCAAACCTTTTGCTTATTATGTGTGTGACGTAAGAGAGCAAAAAAGCGCCTTGTATCTCCAAAGATGATCTGAATGAAAGGATTATGGCAGCATTCAAAGAATTAAACAAGGTCACCTTCCAGAAGAGATGGAGGAGATTCTATAGTCGTCTGGAAGCTGTAGTTGAAGCCAATGGCGATTTTATTGTATAAATTACATATTTAGTATTTCAATGTATCTTTGTAGAATTTTACTAAATATATCTGTTAAAATGAGATGTCAGTAATATTTACATTTGTGCATAATTTAGACAATTTATTCATCGCACCCTATACCTTTTATATATTACTAGTGCTGAGTATGCGTATTTAGTTTCTTGGCTCATCCCGAGTAAATGTTAGCATTATATATTATTGGCGTCTTTAGGTATCAAACTAGCAATAGTGTATCCAACATCAGCAGCAAAGCCCCAAGCAATCCAATATCACTGATAGGTCTGGCGTCATCATCTTCGATTCCTGACTTTACTTCATCTAACCAAAAGTAACTCTATCAGTAACAGATTTTTTCTTTACTTTTTACTTTTTTACTGCCAACAATATCTTAAGAGAGAAAAGGCTGAATAGTATCGGCAGGATACTAGTGTCTTTAACTACATGACATTCTACAATAATCAATAATCGGTTATCCCATGAACTCAAGCTGTTTGTGTTTTATCTAAACTTATATCTTATCAGATGCCATCCTGCATAATTTCAGCTAATAATTGATTGGGTGGCTCGAAAAAATACTTGTGATTTATCTGTTCGATAATGTAAAAAGCTGCTTAACTGGGAAATAAAAATGGAGGAAGAAAGAAAAAGTCAGAGAAAGTTTTCAAAACTTAATTACTAAACGCTCCAGAATAAAAATAAATAATAAAGAATTTTCGTATATGAATCAAAAAAAAAGTTGCATAAATGATATACAAAACACTTCTAAAATCAAGTAAAAATTCAGATGAAAGTATCTGAATAAATATTAAACTATGTAAATAAAAAATAAATGAACGAGAGGACAAGAAATCTTCTCAATGCAGCCAGAATGGTAATTGTAATATTAGCCATTTCCTTGTAAGGAAATATACAGTGTCCCCTGATCCAGCAGCCAGTGCTATTATCGATTAAAAAAAAAAAAACTCTCTAAACGCTTGTTCTGGAAAATATGATTTTCAAGTTCAACAACTTTTAGCGATTTTTATTTAAGTATTTTCCGACTTACGGCCATATTACGTTGAAACAGCGATCCCTGTCCCATCAAAGGAATATCAGACCTGGACTCCACCTAGATGGGTGAAAATTTGCAAATATGAAGTTCTGTAAGTTTGGATGAGCGGATAATACAATGGATAATGGCTCAAAATTGTTACTCGGTGAGCCGAGTTCTGGTTTTAATTGGGTTTGCTATATTCACTTACATTCAAATACATTTGAGAAAACTCTGAATTCACATATTCTATCGCCAGCTATTGTCTAATTAGTAAGACTTTATATCCAAGCCATTATTATTTAGAAAAGGCCTTAAAATTGAAAAATATTGCCCGGTTTTATATAATCTGCAAAGAGTTTGATAAGCCTAATAACAAGAATCAATCAATCAATATTTTTAATATCAATAGGGGCTTTTTTCCTAACCATTTGTTTGAAGTAATAAACATTTTGATTATGTCATTATGTTTTTACATGTTACATGTCGTAAAAGCTGGAGAGAAGATACAGAAATAGAGGAGAGAAAGAACGAGCTTGTTATCTTCCGCAGACGATTGGCAGTTGATAGTGGACCAAGAGACCCAGCTGAAGTTCCCCAGACACGTAGCCGTAACATCGCTAAGACTGGATCTGATATTGCACTCCGACAACACAAAGCAGTGCATTATTTGGGAACTGTCTGTGACATGGGAAGAATATATTACACTAGCTAATGAGAGAAAGAGGTCCAAATACCAAGAATTTTTCAAACAATGTCGGCAGAAGTCATGAAAGGTATACTATAACCCCGTAGAAATTGGTTACAGGGGCCTTGCTGGAGAGTCGTTGTGCAAAGCCCTAGCAAAAATAGGCATAGTGAGGACAGTTAGGGCGAGAGCGCTGAAGGACATTGCCAACATAGTCCTAACTGCGTCAAAATGGATTTGGCGTAAGAGATCAGAGCCATAGAAGATATAATGAGGACGATAAGGAAATCTCAGAATCATATTTAGGAGACGTATTACAAGTTATAAGGGAATATTGAGACAATATATTAAGTTAGGGTAGTCGACCGGTTATGGATAGGGGTTCAGAATCGTTAGTGGATAGGGGGGAATGGATAGGAGTTTGTTTGCTTTTTGGTTACTGATTGCTATTATTTTATTTATTTATTTATTTATGTTAGCGCTTACTCGCGGTTTTATTTCAATATTAAAGCCTAATTGCATATTTATTATTAATGGAATGAGGGGAGATATGGTGCCGTAGTAAGAATAGTCTGGAAATTTAGGGAGTCGATGCTAGTACTAATTGGGTAGATTTATTTCGAGAAATATGTATCAGATACGTGTATATGTTACTTAACTGAGTAGATAGCATTATTACTTATTTATTGTTATAGGCCATCCAATTATTTTAGTCGGTAAATGAGAAAATGGGGAAGGAAATCTAGATAAATTATTATTAATTAATTTGTAGTGAATGGTTTTGTAAATTAAAGCAAATGGGGGATAGAAGTTATGTACGTGTGTCAACCTGTGTGTGTGCGTAGTTACATTTATGTGTGGATGCGGGAACATACATGGAGGTGATTTGTATGTGCGCGTTATTTTGTTTGAATAAGAGGATAAGAAAGTTACAGATTGGCCTGATAGAATAGCGAATTTCTTTTTAAGTAAGTGTTAATATAGGATAGATTTAGGTTGGGTACGCGTGTAGGTTTAGTTAAAGATTAAACGTGGGCTTAAACAATGCAATAAAGATACCAGCTCACCTCGTTATGGATTCCGGAAGTAGTAAATCTAAACCGGATAAAGTAAAAAGACAACACTATATAGTAGCGTGGCGTGAAAAGCCATGTTTTCATTGGCTGATGCTGACTGACATATGTCAATAAAAACGTTCGAAGTCCGACCTTGCTAGTTTCTTATAATTACTCATTTTTTTTTTTAGGGGGTGTGCGAGGGTGATTTTTTTTCTTCTCGTTATCGTTGATTTTTTTTTCTGACTGGTGGTTGCCGTCTGACTTTTGTCTGACGTTTTTTGGGTTTTTTTTAACTACGGTTTTGTCAAGTTTGTTTTTATTTATATCTTTTTGTATTTTTTACGACTCTTTTGAAAAAGATTTTGATTTTTTTCTTTTCCTTTTATTTATCTCCCCATTTATTACTTTCACCCTTAATTTTTGTTATTTGTCTTTTATTCTAGTTTTCTTTTCGATTTTCTTTTTCTTTTAATTTTTCCTTACATTTTATTTTTTTACTGTTTCTTTTCTTTTAATATTCTTTTTCTGTTTTTATCTTGTTTTAACTTTTTGTGCCATATTTGTTTCTAATCTTTGTATTCATATTTTCTAATCTGTCCATTTATTTTCTTTTGTTTATTTGTTTATCACATTGACTCGTTTTGTATCGTCAGCCATTTTTTTTTGTGATTAGATCTCTGTATTTTTGTTGTTTCGTAGTTTCTTTGTATAACGTTTTCCTTTTTCTTTGTATAGCATTTCGTTTTATTATTTATTCTCGTTTTTGTGATTTCTTTTTTTAAAATGCTGTTTCTTCCTCTAAACGAACTTTGTTAATTTGTTTCTCGTCTGTACGTTTAAAATTGTATCGCCTTTAGGCGATTTATTTTCATTCGTCTCTTGTCAATTTTTATATATCCGTCCTTTTTGTGTTTTTCCTTTTTGTTGTTACGCCTTTAGCTGAAACTTGTTTCATTTATTCGTCACTTAGTTTTTGCACAAGCCTGTTTTTGTATATTTATTTATCTGTTTTTGTTTTTGTACATTTTTGACTTACTGTCTCGCTTTCGGGCGAGCCTTGTGTTTTTTTTATTTTTGCTCATTTTCTTTCTTTTTTTTTTGTCTGTCACTTGTTTTTGTCGTTTTAGTTTTGTCTGATTTTTTTAGTTTAGCCTTTAAGGCGGAACTTACTAATTTTATTTTCCTTTACACTCTCCCCTTCCTTTATAAAATGGAAAAGAAGGAAAAGAATGTGCCTTCATTTTTAATTTAAAAAAGAAAAGTAAAATGGTTGATTTCAGGAGATCTGTAAGAAAACACCTTTTCAATCTAAAAAAGGACCCGCCGGATAAAGACCATCTAGAGGGGTACCCGGCCTTGGAATGTTCTTCCTCTTGTAAGGAGGCCGTTGGTGGTGATATTAAAATTATGGAGGCCAATAATGGGCAAGAAAAGACCAAGAAAAACTCAGAAAGTATAGAGTCAAATAATGGCCAAGAAAAGACAAAAGAAAACCCAAAAAGAATGGAGGACAATAATAGCTCCCAAAACTAGCAAGAATATGGAGGCCAAGAATGGCCAAAAAAGCAAGACAATTGTACCGCTGAGGCCAGGGATTCACCTTGTTGTTGGAAGTCCCCACCTAATTAGATTATCGATATTGTAGAGTTCTTGGAGCGTGCCAAGAGTTACGCACACATTGTGGTAGAAGGTGAGTTCTTGGAGGATCCTATATAATTAAAGAAGATCAATAAAAGAATAGTGTCGGTCTTTGTCGTCGACAAGTGTTCGCACAAAATTTTCTGTTCGATAAAAGACACAGTGGTTAAAACACTAGAGTCCCTGGATTTCAACCCACGTGGAATCGTTAAGAGTAAAGGCTTTTTCATGTGGGGCGTAGTGTTGCTCACTGCCGAAGACTAAGTAAGAGCAACTTGTTGGGAACTATTCACGAAAGATTGAATTCTCCGAACTGAGTACGAAGGCAGGAGAAGAACCAACTAGTAATATTCGAAGTCCCACCTCAATATATCGGGGAAGACCTGGCGGCATTCTTGTCCCAATACAGAGAAATTCTTGGTGCTTCCTGCGATAGCTTGACTGGGGGATGGAGTTTCGACATTATGTTGGATCGGAAAGTCTTCATCTCCATCCCCAACTGTCTGGATGTTGGTGGCCTGAAGCTGCCGGTCATAGTCACCGGCCATAAACCTGTTTGTTTGAAGTGCAGAGAGACTGGTCACCTCTCCTCTTCCTGTCCAGAGAGGAAGGCTTCTGGAAGTCAGTCCCCAGTCGATCAAACTCCTCCTCTGAATGAGTATTTGAAATCCGCTTCGCCTGTAATGGGCATGTCAGCTTCCGGGACCAGAGTGTTCAAACTCCCGGTTGTGCCAACACCAAAGCTCCTATTCCCACGAAAACACTTCTCTTGCTGCAAGTGTAATTGTGGAGGATGGAGGCGGGGAATGGCAGAGCCAGAGGGAAGCGTCAGACAGCGGGTACTCAGTCCCCTGAAGCCCCTGGGACAAAAGCACTTACAGTCCCACTCTCTCTGTCAA
This sequence comes from Acanthosepion lycidas, assembly GCA_963932145.1. Lineage (NCBI taxonomy): Eukaryota > Metazoa > Mollusca > Cephalopoda > Sepiida > Sepiidae > Acanthosepion > Acanthosepion lycidas. The sequence goes on along the minus strand of OZ010615.1, from coordinate 11,065,403 downwards.
CAGTAAGGACGTCGCCCAAAAAATATGATCGCGGCTTTGAAAAAAACGGATAAAATCAAATAACTTAAACAAAAATTAGACCACTAAAGCAAATCAAAATCCCCTCCCACTAAAAAAGATCTCCCTCCATTTCAACTGCCCAACATTCTGCACAGTCTTCTCAGTCCTCTACATCTAGTCAGCCAAAATCCATCACTACAAAGAAAGCCACTCCTTCCACAAACTCTGACTCATCAGCTTCTTCTCAGCCCTCTACCCCTCTTTGTAGAGAGAAGTCCTTACCTACCACTCCATTCACATCTCTTTCGCATCCCTCAACTCCTCTCGGTAGAGACCCAAGGCCTTTTAGGAAAACATATACACCCCGCCACCCCCCAGTTCTTCTCCCATTAAAACCGCAGAAATGCCCCCTCACCAAAACAAAAAGAACAGAAGGCCCACACAAGACTTCACCAGTCATAGAAAAAAACAAACACATATATTTAACCCCGGTGTAGACGTGCGCAAAATACGCCCTATACAAGCGGGAAAAGCCTGTGACTACGGAAACAGAATTAAAGACCTCAAATATCTGTTATCAATGAAGCAGTGCACTGATAAAAATAAGAACTTCCCCAATGCGGAAAGGGTTCTAACTATTATAATGACTGGAACGAGGGTGAAGCTGGTTTGGGCCATGTTGGACGAAGCAATAGCCTCTTTCAAAATGTCTCCGCCCATCGCTATTGTCCAAAATGATAAACTTAAAAGAATGAACCAATTTTCTGCTGGGAGGGGCCCGGTTTTTGTTCACCCCTCCAGTATAGAGCACTAAAATTGACGTTTCCTTGGGATATAGGTGCCTCTCCCAAGACGGCTCCATCAAGACTGAGATGGGCCACAGGTCAATGGGAGAGGCGGGTGGTATCCTTACCCCGTCGATGTTCAATTCAGAAAAGTAACCCTAATTGGTTAGATAGATGTCTCTCTAGTTAGCTAGTATAAATGGCCGAGGCCTGAGGTCGGAGTTTCGAAGGGCGAGGCACGCCTGCAACCTTCAGCGCCTTGAGGTGAATGTCTGTTGTGTGCAAGAGACCCGGTTTACTTCTCATTACCGTGAAGACATACTGTCTAAGGTATTCTCCCTTTATTCAGCATGTTTTGATGTTTGTTCGAGAGGTTGTCTCTTGACTGGTTAGCAAGACTTTGAAGGCTGCGTGTATTCTTAACTTCGCAGATTCGGCGGGCAGATTTTTTGTGTTGGATGTTATCATAAAGGATAAGGCTCTGCGTTTCATTGAGGTATATGCGCCCAATCTACATTCTTAGCGGTCTGCTTTGTTTCGACAGATCGAGCCGTTCTTCACGACATCTCGTCGGGTAGTTTTAGCGGGGGACTGGAATGCCATCCTTGACCTCGATATAGATCGTATAGGGCAAAAACCATTTAGAAACTTTATCGACAGGTTTGATTTGTTGATAAGTACCGGAATGAGCACCCTCGGGAAGTAGCTTGGACTTGGACAAATAGTGGCAACTCGGCTCCTGGGACGCTTGCTAGCTACCTTGACCAAGTCTTAGTTACGAGTGTCGATGTAGGGCTCTTAGATTGTCCAAGTTTCCATTATATAGTTTATTCGGATCATAAGCTTGTCTGGGTATGTGTAAACTTAGATAAACCTAAGGTTATGTTGAGTGGCTACTGAAAATTAAATTGTTCATTATTCGGTGAGCGAGATTTCCGGGACCAGCTGCTACTAATGATACAGATGGAATTGACGGGAGCGGATTTAGGGAAAGCCTGGTTGGATAATTTAAAATAAAAAATTAGAACGTTTGCTGCTGATTTTAGTCGTCGACCCAATCTCGATAGATTAGCGTCGCAAACGGCTTAAGAACAAAAGTTGATCGGGCAGTTAAATCTCGTGATATTGGGGAAATAGCCTTAGCTAAGGCAGAGTTATCCTCCTTGCTTATCAAGAAGTATAATGCTCTGGTAGTTAGGGCAAGGTTAAAAAGAATGTCTTCTGAGGCGACGAATATGGCCACTGAATTGCGGCCGTAGAGAATCGGAGCGCATCTCGGCGACATATCGTGTGCGTCACATTCCCGTATAAGCGGACCAGGACTCAAGCGCAGGCATATGTGAGGCCTTTCGGGATTATTTCAAGAACTTTTCACCAGGGAGCCTTATCTGATCCCTGCTCGTTTCGACGCCTATTTAACCGACTTTCCCTTCCTTGAGGCAGCTGAAGCGGCTGGGTTCGAAGGTCCCATCGCAGAATCGGAAATCTGGGAAGCGCTGAAACAGGTTGGACTGGATAAATCTCCCCGACTAGATGGTCTTCCCTACGAAGTTTGCTTGCAGTAGTCGCCCATTTTGTTCCTTTGTTGGAACTGATTTTCAACAACTGGATGAAGTAGGGTTCTATACCTGAACGCTTCCCCAGGGGTTTGATCAAGTTGCTGCGTAAGGAAAAAAAATGGTGGGCATGGGGTAGATAACTTTCGCCCTTTAACCAAGATTTTGAAGATTTTGGTGAAGACCTGAGCCAACCGTTCGCAGCGTGTCCTGTCTAGTCTGATTGGCTCCGAACAGACTTGTGTTGTGAATGGCAGGACTGTTCAGGACAGCCTTGATATAGCACGCTTGATCTTAGAACAAGTCGACAGTGAAGCCGCGCTGATCAATTTAGATCAGTCCAAGGCCTTCGATAAGGTTGACCATCGTTTCCTGGGGGCTATCCTTTCGGCGGCCGGTTTCGGGACGGACATTCACTCCTGGGTCCGACTTTTGTATGCGACTCTGGGTCGCCAAAAGACTTCGTTCAGCGGGCTTGGGGAAATCTCCAAACTGCCGACGCTGTATTAGGGAAGTCGAGACCATTGGTCACGCCTTCTTTCATTGCAGAGTGGTAGCGCCGTTGTGCAAGTTTGTTGAAGGCGTCATGGTCCGCATCTTGTTGGGAAAGTTCTTTGTATTGACGTCAGTTCTTTTTGCAGCAATGTGGTGCCGCAGATGACGAAGGCTGAACAATATGTGTTCTTTTGCTTAGTAGGTTTTATGAGTGTCGTGATTTGGACGATGCGTCAGGAGAAATTCTATGATAGCGAGAGTTCACTTCTTCCAAAATGATCTTGTACTTTAAGCACCAGCTTAAAGTCAAGATTAGGACAGAAAACCGGCGGCTCACCTCATGAGACTTCGGCAAAAGGTGGGTGAGTTTTGCGCATTTTTGCGAAGAAAAAGGGGCTGACTTAGAGTGGCATTTTGATGCTGGTTACGCATCAGAATATTGTTTACCTCGATTGAACTTGGAAAACCCATCCCAAGAGTTTCTGTTAGTTAAGGTTTTCAATGTTTTTGATACACTATTTTTTTTTTGTTTTTTACAGTAAACTTATCTAGGGAGTGTTTGCTCATTAGCCCATTTTTATTTCTGTCCCTTTTTTCTTTTTAGTTTAACTCCACATCCCCTCCAACGAAGAGTAGTCGGTTCTCTGGTGGATGCGGTTCGCCTTTCGTTTTGCGTGTGTGTTTTTTCGTAATTTTTGTTGTCAGAGAGTGCGTGTCTGTGTGACTGTTTGGGTTAGCTCAATGTTTCTACATATTATAGTCCAGCATCGATTTCGTCCAGTTAACTGATTTTTCTGCCACATTTAAACTTGGTTTGTTAGGGGCTTTATTACTAACATAATTTTGTTTAGTTTTTGTAAATAGTTTATTTTCATATTGTATATATACATTGCAGATATTTTAACTTATTGTTTTATGACCCCCCTCCTCCCCACAGACAAAAATTTGTACATATTGGGCCATTTATGTTTTCATTGAGACAATGAGGTATTTTGGTGAATGTAGTAAGAAATGTGTTAACCATGTTCACCATAGTATATGAATATAGAATACAGCGCAGTACTTAATTTGTTCAATGAAACAACGTTAAAGATTAATACTCTCGAGTCAGACACTCTATTGAATCTGACTATATCCCCAATATCACCAGCAGCAGCAGCTGTTCCGTAATTCTTCAGTCTTCGATATCAAAAGCTGGCCGTGAGTATTCGGGAAAAAAACATGGTCGCCTTTATACACGTCGCATTGAATATTTTGAGCCTTCTGATTGGTTAACCCTTCTGTTGGTTAACTATAAAATGAGTCAGCTCATTTTGGCTGACTCGCTAGGATCTAAAACAATTCCAACACAATTTGTTGGGGTTTTTATTACTAACATAATTGTGTTTATTTTTTGTAAATAGTTTATTTTCATATTGTATATACACACTGGGGATATTTTAACTTGTTGTCTTATCCCCCCCCCACACATACACAGACGACGATTTGTACATATTGGGTCATTTTAGGTTTTCACTGAGACAATGAGGTATTTTGGTGAATGTCGTAAGAAAGGTAATTAAGAATGTGTTGTTTCCGTGCTAGGATTATTGTTTGTATGTTTGGGTCAATGGTTGTGATTAGCTAAGTTTTAAATTAAGGCAGATGATGATCGTCCTTTCTCTACCTCTTCATTTGAGGCCTTGTGCCACATTTTCTGTTAATTTTACAGAAATAAATATTTTTTATGTCTACTGTTTTTTGCAATGTCTGCGGTGCGTAGCACGACGCTTTCAAAGACGTGGCCTGACTTGTTTATAATCAGGTCAGGGTTGCTTTTGAGGCCGATATGATGCGAAACCCGAAATCGGCGATGTAAACAGTGCATCACTGAAGACCACTTTTGATGCATCTAAAATGTATGATTTAACTGACATATGTTTTAATAGTTGCTGTAGCTGAGTGTTCCCAATTAATATGCTTTCTGTTATTTAACACAGTTTTCAGTGGAAGCCATTTTTAACCATTGATATGAGAAAGCTCTTGTTTACAGCCGACGGTTTAAATACTTCTGAACGGGTTTGGTGCCACAGGTGACATCTATATGTAATTTTCGAGATTGTCGAGGCTGTTTAAGAACGTGCCTCGAGTTTTAGTTTTATCTTTTGTCTTTTTTTTTAGCTGTTTGACGTCTTGCGCGAATCTACCTATCTTCAATTTCCTTATCACATATAGTATTTGTTTGAAGTGATCCATATATCTGAGATTTATGATAGATAAAAGGTAAGTGACATCACTGTTGTCATTCCAATTCTAGATCATAGCTTCTCTTTCGAATGGGTTTATTATAAAATGGTGAACATTAAATCCTGACTGTGAGAATATATGAAAAGGACAAGTAAAGAAAGAATTGCCAAATATGGCGGTCTCGGACGTCATACGGTTTCAGTGATAAAAAGCAAAATACACGAACTCAATAAGCAAGCCTAATGGAAAAAGAAATAAAAGGATGAAGATTAAATTGAACCTAGGAAGTTGTAGAAAAGAGGATCAAAGAAATAGATTGAAATTTTAAAGATCAAAAGTAGAAATATTGATGAAAAGCTAAAAAAAACAAATGACAAAAATACCGTAGACAAAGCCGGAAATATCATCGACAAAGGAAGAATATATAGATGGAATTGTCTCTAAAAGATTCATTAACAAAAGGTTGGTTGAATTCAGTCATATTATGACAAAGGCAAACTCGGGTTAAGGAATGAAATAGAGACATAAAAGCAAACATTTATAAAGGAGAGTTTTAAACCTGAAATTAATTTAGTTACAGCCTTTATAAATAAAATGTCCTTTTAACTTAATTTGCATCAGTTGTATTGCATTGCAATCATCATCATAATCAAGAAAACAAATACAACCAACTCCACCATCATCATTAATAATAATAATAATAATAATAATAATAATAATAATAATAATAATAATAATAATATGTTGGTGATATGTGCAAATGATTTGATCGGTCACAGATAACTTATCTCCTATTTAGGCAGACAATGTCGTGAGGATATTAATTTAAGTCACTAAAAATCGATTGTTGACAAAGCATACAGCCAGGAATGCAAAGAAAACATTTATTTATACGGAGCGACGAAGAAAAAATTGTTAAACGTTTTCTAAGGTTTAAAAGAAATATTGGTAAAGAAAATAAGTATAATTACATCGCCTGGACACATAATGATTTTAGGAATCTTATAAAACCAATTATATGAATAAAACTGTCTTTTTATGATTCATAAGAAAAGTACTGTTATGTCCCTAATTAGCTGTATTTATTAGTAATAAAACGTTAGAAACCTGATTAGACCTTGTGAAATAAGTACTATCAAAACTTCTCAGATGTTAGTCTGCTGCTTTGTCCGTAACACATCATTTTCAAAGAAGTATTTCTAATTTTTTTTTCTTGATTGTTGATATCCAAAGATATTTTTGCAGATAATCCGTGCTTCTTCTGCTTACGATAATTCCAAGTGGTTATAGATTGTTTAATAATGTTACCCGCATTTTCATAGCATGTGTCAAGAAACTCGTTTCTGGAACAGTAGAGTACTGTCTAGGTAGTAACAACGCCAGGTACTAACGTACACCAAATTTGAACTCCATTGAGCACACAGCCATTGTTGTAGACTCCGGCAAATTTACTTTAGCCACACACACCAAACCTAGCTCAAGATATCTCAGAAGTGTACACGGAGAGATGAAACAGCACAACGATATATCACATTCAAGTATCCACGTCACGTTCTGAAGACGTTATCATTCACGCGAAATTATGAGATACACGTTATTGTGTAATGATCTGGAATTAGTGGAATTTCAGATTCCATGCTGAAATGTCAGTATATATATATATTTTTTTTTATAGAGAAAAAAAGTTAATCGATTAAATATTTGTGTTTAAACAATCAAACTAAAGAACTGAAAATAATTATGATATTCACTTTATTGCAATTTAGAAAACAGTTCTTCAACAAGACTTTTGTTATGACAATATTTTCAAACGAAGTTTTAGCCGATGTCTTTTATGTTTGTACTAAGTGACCTTAGCAATTTTTAGAAATCAGTCATTTAAATTTGCAATATTTAACATGAACCTTGTCAAAACGCTTATTATCAACATTTTGTTACGGTCCAGGTTAGGACAATAAAAGAACAACACGAACACAAGTGTAGAAATAACGAAGAAATGTGGAAAGTGTTAGTATGACTGTCAGTCTGCTTTGGAGTGAACTACTATAGGCTCGACTCGATTCGAGGAAAGATGTGGCACAAGGCCGAGTTTTACGTAGGTTTTCCGAGCCTATAGGCTCGGCCAAAAAATGACCCTAGAAACTGTAAAAAGAGAATCGGGTTGGTCAACCTCCCCGAACGAGACTATATCATTCGGCAGAGCATCGTCCGGGTTCCTCTCTGCTCAGAGGCAGTGAGTTCGACGTCAAGCCGGGAAGCTCGGCTCGATTCGATAGCTAGCCACCCGCTACGACGGTTGTATGTGGCACAAGGCCGAGTTTAACGTGGGTTTCCCGAGCCCGTAGGCTCGGCCAAAAATGCCCGTAGAACCCGTATATACGGGATCGGGTTGGTCAGCCTCCCCGAACGAGACTCTGACCTTCGGCGGAGCCTCTCTGCTTAGAAGAAGAGACTTCGACCGTCAAGCCGAGAAGCTCGGCTTGATTCGGTATCCACCCCCCACGAGGGCTGCGTGTGGCACAAGGCCGATTTTTACGTTGGTTTCCCTAGCCCGTAAGCTCGGCCAAAAAAATTGTTGAAACTTGACTAATGCATGGAATAATAATGCAACACAAAATGTACTTAGAACAAAATGTATTGAAACAAGAAAGGAATTGCTGAAGCGCCTTTTCCGTTGGAACTCCTGAGGCTTTCTTTAGCGCGGGTTTTAACGTATCGACAAATCTTTCTGCGAGTCCATTGGACCTCAGATGATACGGCGGCGTCGCTATGTGGTTAATTTGATATAACTCACAAAATTCCTTAAATTCTTCAGCAGTGAATTGTGTACCATTGTCACTCACAATACACTCTGGCACACCGAAACGTGCAAATAGTTCATGCAAGAAAGTTGTTGTGGTATTGGACGTAGGCTTTTTGCAGCGTAGTACTTCCGCCCATTTTGTAAAACTATCTACCACTATTAAGTAGTAATAATCTTCTACTGGACCAGCGAAATCAATGTGTAATCTTGTCCACGGACGATCCGTCTCGGGCCATGGTTTGTGTACTATAGGTGGTGCCTTAGCTGCTAACGCACACCCTTTACATCGATGAACCATGTTTGCGATATCCACATCCATTCCTTTCCAATATACAAAGCTTCGCATTAAGCTTTTTGTTCTATTAACCCCCGGGAGATCCACATGAAAGTCCCGTAGTATTCTTTTCTGCAACTTTTTGATACTACTACTCTCTCACCATATAATAAAAATCCGTCACAAATTGAATAAATCTCCTGCACTTTTTGGTCATTTGCTACCATTTTGCTTTTTATTTCTAAAATGAAATCATCGCTTTCAGCTTCTTTTTTGATTTCCTTTGATGTAACCGGTAGCTCTCTTAAAATATTGTTTACCGTGCTTTTCACCTCATAATCTGCTCTGATATTTGCAATAATTGATTCTTCGAATCTTTCTTCTTGACTCGGTACGAGTCTTGATAAACTATCCGCATGAATTATATTTTTGGATGATAGGTGCTTTATGTGAAAATCATAATTGAGAAGAATGGTTCCCCATCTCAACAGACAATTTGCCGTATAAACGGGTAACCCTTTCTTTGAACCAAAAATAGTGATCAGAGGTTTATGATCCGTTTCTAGCATAAAATGTCTGCCGTGGATGTATCTGTAAAATTTTGTTATGGCAAAAATGATACTCAGCGCCTCTTTTTCGATCTGTGAGTAACTTCTTTCTCCTGGGAGTAAAGTTCTCGAAGCATGTGCAATTGGTTTTCTAGAACCATCTGGCATTATGTCTTGAATACACGCTCCTATCCCGTATGAACTGGCGTCACTTGCCGCTACAATATCAAGTTTTGGATTGTAATGGGTTAAAAAGAGGTCGGATGTAAGCATTTTCTTTATTTCATCAAAGGCTTTCTGACATTCTAACGTCCATTCCCATGCCTTGTCTTGTTTTTAATAGTTCATTCAACGGAGCTCTTAGATTGTACATTCCCTTAATGAACGCTTGATAATAATTTGCGAGCCCCAGAAAACTCTGTAGTATCGCCACATTAGTGGGCGTCGGCATGTCTCTAATCGCAATGGACCTTTCCGGATCTGGAAATCAGCCATTTTTGTTGATTATGTGACCTAAATACTTAATTTCCTCCAAACCAAATTCGCACTTTGACTCTTTGACTTTAAATCCAAAGTCCTGAATCTTTTTAAATACTTGATTGAGATGCTCTCGATGTTCGTCGACGGTTGCGCTCCTTACTATGATGTCGTCTAAGTAGGCGCACGCAAAGTCTAAATCATTCAACATGACGTCCATAGCTTGTTGAAAAATGGCTGGTGCCACTTTAATACCAAAAGGAAGCCTGTTGTACTTGAATAACCCTCTATGCGTGTTTATCCCTAGTAACTTCGAACATTCCTCTTCGACGGGAATTTGGAGATAGGCATCTGATAAGTCGATTTTTGAAAATATAACTCCACCATTTAGCTTGTTAAAAATCTCCTCCGGACTCGGTAACGGGTAATGGTAGTCCTTGATTACCGAGTTCAACCCTGTCGAAAAATCAACACAGACTCTGATTTGGTTTGATTTCTTTTTTATGCACACAATCGGTGCAGCCCATGAATTAGATTCTACTTTCGAAATAATTCCCATTTTTTCCAACCTATCAAGTTCTTCGTTAATTTTCTCTACACTTGCAAAAGCACGTTACGTTTCTTTTTAAAAATTAGCATAGTATTTTCCTTTAATTCAAATTTAGCTTCAAACTTGTTACATCTTCCAAGACCAGGTGTGAAGGTTTCCGGAAACTTTTTCTTTAATTCATCTTTAATGTCCTGTCTTGTTTGCGTATTACTTCCTACTTTTCTGCAGAATGAGTTTAATGGTTTATCCCACAAAATCTGTACCCATAAAGTTTTCTCCATTTCTCAGAATGAATACCTTTATTTTTTTAACGATCCCGTTCAATTTCATGGGAAGTACAACCTCGCCTTCGAAGTTAATTTCCTTTCCAGTTACCGTTCGAGCGTGTTTCGTTGACTTCATTATTGTAGGCCTTTTTAAAATTTTCCATGTTTTATAGTTCGTTATTGTTAAATCTGAACCCGAATCGAGTTGAAATTTGATATTCTTTTTAAATATTTCAGTCGTCACATATTTCCTCAAATCTCTATCTGATTTGATATTCGAATTTGTTTGTCTAATTCGGCTATTGAATTTTTTCGTTTTACAACACGATCCTTTGTGTCCCTTCTTGTGGCACACGAAACATTTCTTAATTCTATATGGGCAATTTACCTCTCAGTGTCTTTCGTTGCAAGGTCTGCAATTATATGGTGGAACCTTTTTTTCCTCCTCGTTCTTCTTATTTAATTTTTCTTGTCTATTTTTAAAATACGCCGAATTTTTACTCCAATTTTTTTCTGATGGGTAATTTGACTGTTTTTTTATTTTTTTAATATAAGCTACGTCTTATTTTTTTATTTTTTTAATATAACTCTACGTCTTATTTCGGCACTCTTACTGGATACCAGTCCTTGAGCAAAAATTAAACACTTAAATTCTTCAACCGTAATCTCTGCCAATCTGAAATTGTCACAATGTCTATTCACTATAGATGCATATGTTAAGTAATCCTGATCGTCGGATTTAGCGACATTCATGCATAACCATCGCTTATGCCAAAGCGACATATTTGCTCCAAACAGCTCCTTTAGCAATTTCACTGTTTCCGAGAATTCCAATTCTCGGTAGAATAAAATCTACAAATTTGCTATGTTCTGCTGTACCTAGCTTTCTTAGTAATAGACTGACTTTTCTTGAATTCGACCAGTTTTCACAGTCTGTGTAGAAAATATCTTCATATCTTTTAAAGTACGCTTCAAACGTTTTTTCTTCGTCTGGCACATAGTTGAAAGTTTCCAGCGAATTAAATATGGTGTTATTAGAATATGAAGAATTTCCCTCATTTGCCTGATTGTTGTTTAATTTCTCCAGTGTTAACTTTTGAATTTCTAAAACCTTGATCTGCATCTCTTCCTGTTTTCCCAGTCTTTCATCTTGCTTTTCTTGATATTTTTGCTGTCTTTCGGCTTGATTCGGTATCTAGCCACCCTCCCACGAGGGTTGCATATGGCACAAAGCTGAGTTTAACGTGGGTTTCCCGAGCCCGTAGGCTCGGCCAAAAAATGCCCGTAGAATCCGTATAAACGGGATCGGGTTGGTCAACCTCCCCGAACGAGACTCTGCCCTTCGGCGGAGCCTCGTCCGGGTTCCTCTCTACTCAGAGGCAGAGAGTTCGACCGTCAAGCCGAGCTTCTCGGCTTGATTCGACCCTCTCTCTTGTTAGGCGTAGTATACATAGTGTTAGGAAGAGTTCATTCTGTACTTATACGTAAGGACCCATGACACTTTTATATTAAGAGACGACGATGTCTAAACACGAAATAATTATCTTTATATTAGCCACTGATAGGAATTGTGTTAACAATATTACACAACTAATGTTTCGCTACACTAACTCTTATGTTATTGTTAACGAAACTTAAAATAATAATCTGTGTTATATTTTAGAACATGTCGACCGAATTAAGACTAATGGGACAAAATTTTAGGAAGATATACAAAGATGTTTTTCAATATTTGCAGATAAAGTTACAGAATATAAGTAATTCTCTGCACGAAGGGGCATTTTAATAGAAAATATATGAGCTTAGGAGACTACCTTACGGGGCATTTCTATACCTACACAAACACAATGGGATAGAGAGAGAGCGCGCCAAAGATAGCGAGAGAATAAAACAGACAGTCACTGTATATACAGATATAAAGAAGCTATGTGAGCACACCGAGGCGGTGTAATGTTAGGAAGATTGTCTCGCTAGAACAATTACGACTGAGTAGTGAGTTCGATCCTTGTGCCATCTCTAAACTACGCTTGGAAAGTCACTGTAACTTTTTTAATCAATTCAAATCAAGAAAGGCGAAAATGCTACTAAGATGCAATAGGATACTGGGAGTTAAGCTGAACGAGAAGAGTTTAGAAGTAACTGGAAACCCAATCCTAAACAGGAAACAAATAAGTTCCATCCTTTTCTAAAGAACGGTGAGGGGTGTGGAACGGTCGTCAGCCGAACCTGTCTACCCCTATTTATTATAGTAATTAGTCAATTATGCTAAAACAGATTTTGATGTAAGTATATAAGTTATAACTTCCAGTACTTTTCATTAAATAAAATACATAAGATAGATTGATATTAGTTTGGTGCAAAAATAATGTCGTTTTCTCACATATGTTACTATGTGAGAAAACGACATTATTTTTGCACCAACATAATAGATAGATAGATAGATAGATAGATAGATAGATAGGGTTTGGCATGTCGGCCTTCTTCGCAAGCTCCAGGGTTATTACAGGTCGATTGTTTGACCTAATACAACCATTCCTGTCAAACCGTGAATTGAAGGTCGTTCTCAACGGATTCTTTTCCAGTTCCTATCCCACGAACGCAGGTGTTGCCCAAGGCTCCATCCTTGGCCCGACTCTATTCCTTATTTTCATCAATGACCTTCCTGACGCCATAGATTCCCAAGTTGGCATCTACGCGGACGACACTACAATTTACTCCTGCCTCAAAAACAAATCTAGTCTCGCTGACAAAACTAACCTGGTCGCTCGTCTTGAAATGTACCTCCAATCGGTTGTTAATTGGGACAGGAATTGGCTTGTCAACTTTAACGCCTCAAAAACTAAACTACTCTCTATTAATAACCATAGAGATCCTTCCCTGCCCCCCATTAGAATGTCTGATAGTCAGCTTCTTGAGAGCAACTCTCTGCGTCTGTTCGGTCTCACGTTGAATGCTGACCTGAGATGGACAAATACATTGAGTCAATTACTTCGTCCACCGCGAGGAAAGTTGGCTCTCTGTGCCGCGCCAGGAAATTTTTCTCCTCGGAATCGATACTTCAAATATACAAATCAACCATTCGAGTATTGCTGCTATATATGGTCTGGTGCACCTTCTGTTTACCTCGGAATTCTTGACAAGGCGAATATGTAATATAATTGGCCCTGATCTGGCATCTCGTCTACAGTTGCTCTCTCACAGACGCGCCGTCGCCTCTCTCTGTCTTTTTTACAAATACTTTCATGGTAATTTCTCCGATGAGCAGCTTTCACTGGTTCCCAGACTTCATTAATTCAAGCGCCCTACGAGGCTGGCATCCCGCTGTCACCCTTTCCCTGTAGAAACTTTTAAATGTATCCGTCTCTTCTACTCTAATATCTTCATATCTCGCACCTCTCGCCTGTGGAACACCCTTCCCTATTACTGTTTCCCTGTGAGCTATAATCTCCAACTATTCAAATGTAATGTCAATCGACATCTCCAGTTACCTTGATCTATCCACTACCCTTCTCCTTATCCTTTCGTCTATCACTTCTATCTGCTTCCGCTCCAAATCTTCTGAAACCCCCTGCATCCTAGTGTCTTCACGCCTTGCTCGGGGCATAGTGCTTAAAAAAAAGATAGATAGATAGAACTTATGGATAATTCAATTGAGTCAACTTTAGAAATTTGGCGACAAATCCATCGGTAAAACACTAAAAAATAAACTGTCCCTCTCTACGCAGTTCACAGGAAAAATTAATGTTCGAGTCAGATTTAAATTATTTGAATTTCATTTCGTTGAAATCCACTGCAAATTGATTTCGCCTATTTGGCTGAAACCAAAATCGATTATGTGTTCCACTAATCTTCCACGCAATAAGCCATTTTCCCTTAAAATCAAATCTGGAGCAGATTCAATGAGTCCTTTTTTTTAAACACGAATAAGGTCTGTCTATATTTCTGAGATGAGGTATTATGTACAGTATTTACATTAGTCGGACTATTGTCCTCATCTTTGTCGACATATTTGTCACAATGGCACAGTGGATAAAGGCGTTGGTTAGATCTAGTGACAGACCCAAAGAGTGTGAGTTCAATACCCGGTTATGGCAGTGGAGAACTTTCAGAGGGAAAATTAGCAGGAGATAACTGATAACTGGCATCCATCAAACATGGCACGTTGAACTAGTACAGTCTACCCCAGTGATCGAAATAAAGGGTTCAGTTCAAAATTCCAACCACCTGAAGAAGCCCGGAGCGTATAACGGCCGAAACGTTGTGACAAATATGGCGACAAAGATGAGGACAATAGTCCGACTAATGTAAATACTGTACGAATAAGGTGGAACTCATTAGCCTGATTATGAGAAAATGAAATGATTAATCCACTGTTATTTGTTCATGAGCTTATTTTTAAATTTTTTTCGACATCCTGATTTTTTATTGTTCAGTGTATACAGAAGGAGGAGCTGAAAAATATATGAGATTCTTTCTTTCTATGTGCCGTGTCCTTTCAGAACGTAGGCGATCATGGCTCGCCACCTCCCTCTATCCCTTGCAGCTCTCAACATGTTCCTTCCCTCTGCCACCTCCCGCAGACCATGTTCCGTCATCTACTTAATTAAGGCCACCAGGTATGTCACACGTTGTTTTCCCTTCTCTATCTTTCCCTCTTTTCAGATTCTCCAGGCCCTCTTTCCTCATTATGTATCCAAGACAATTCAGATGCTTCTTCCTGATATTAATTATAAGGCTCCCCTGTGTTTGCAATCTGTTTAAGATCCCATCGTTGCTCACACGCTCGTTCCATGATATCTTTAACATCCTTCTGTAGAACCACATCTCTGTCGTCTCGAATCTCTTCTTCAACTTTGAGGAAATCGTCCAACATTCGTTGCCGTAAAGAAGAACAGATGCCACGTAACAGCTCAGTATACTTTTCTTTTTTAACAAAGAAATACTCCTATTTCGCAATACTATATACAGCTTTTGAAATACGTCCTTGGCCATCCCAATACGTCTACGTATTTCAGTGTCGCAATTATCGTTCTCTGTTCTCTGGAAGATTCCCAGATATTTAAACTTCCACGTCTGCTTAATTCTAGTGTTCCTGACCTGCAAATCGCATTTCGGGCTTATCATGCATTCTGTCTGTATTTTATGCTTAGTCTTTTCTTCTCACTCTCCGTCGCTACCTTCTTTTAGAGATTTTGTAATTTATTTTCTATGTCTGCTATCAGTACTGTGACGTCTGCGTGTCTTATGTTGTTAAGACTCTGGTCGCCAATTCTAAATCCCGGTAGGGTTTCCAATTTTAATTTTTTTTTTATCTTTGACAATATTCTACAGGAAATGTATTAAGTGCTTCAGAAAGTAATTAGGTTTTAAAAGACAGGACATAAACATTGCATATTAAAATTACGTAAATATTATAGTGTTTGGAAAGTACTTGCGTCGAATTATGCTGAATTTATTGAATATTACATATCAAAAACAGACTTGACTTCAATATAAAAACTAAAGTTAGTCAAAGATTCGATTTTAAAATTAAAGAAACCAGGATATTTTTAAGAGTAAGGTTTCATGAGAGCAAAAAACCACAAAACCAACTTCGTGAAAAAAAAAAAACACATTCCGCCTAATCAACCCTGCGAAAAGCGAAATACGAAAAATCAGTAAAAAAATCATAGAAGCTATCAAAACCAAGCTAAGGGGGAAATTAGGTCTTAACCAATGGTTTCCAGCAATAAAAACCCAAAACAAAGCTACTTTCATCCAATTTGACATAATGAATTTCTACCCCTCCATCATGGAAATCATATTGAATGACACTATAAAAAATAGGGAGAAATGACACACAAAATAGGGAGAAAGATACCGTCTTCTACTTATGAAAAGATCTGCTGATGGAAACAAATTAAAATATGTAGTTTTAGTAACGTTTTGTGATAACAACTGTCTTGATAACTATTTCAAGTGATGTTAAAGAAACATTTAGTTTTTTTTACTTTTCTTTTAACGTGTCAGTCTCTTTTGACGAAGTGCATATATAAAGAAAGATTTAAACTGAACTTATTTCGTTTCTATTAATACGAATTAGAAATAATTCAGGATTAAATTAGAGATTTTTCAGTATATTTGTCAGTGTATGTTAAAAAGTATTGTTATAATAACTGTTATAAATTCTTACATCTTATAACACAGCAGATATGGATCGATTTGCAGGGTTGGTTGGCCTCTCTAGTCTTATGTGTGTCAGCTAGTAGAGGAAAAAGAACAATTCTCATTCAAATGAAGAATGAAATATGAAAGTACCTGACTAACTTTCCCAACAATTAATAGCAATTCAAAAATAAAATCAATGAATCCGTTTTTAGTCAGGATCGTCTACGAACGTAGCATTTAAAAAACGTTCCTACATTTTTATTTTTATATTGTTTTATTGTGAAGTAATAAGGGGGTTTCATGAATTTAAAATATTCATAAAATGCCACAGATATTTTCGTATGTATTCTTTGTAAATATATGTAAATATTACTTCGACAATGCAAATTAGAAAATCTGAGTGACTCATAGAGTTTTCTCATCACTCTACTCATACATACAAAAGCATGCAAAAAAGAAATTACTTCTGACATTTCTTACTGAATTACCATCTTCGGATTTTAACAATAGGAAAATATTTTAGCGATTAAGATGAAAAAAATCGGATTGGAAAGAATAAATTTACAAGAATTTTGATTCAAATTCATATCGACACATTTTAAATGCATGTTTGCATTTGTTAAATAGATTTAAATGCGTATCTGATATTCGAATTTTATTGCTTAAATGCAATATGCAGGTTTCTAATATAGACCAATATATAATCAACTGTTTGGCAGATGTAAAAATATAATCCACTGGTTTTTAAAATTAACCCCAATCCACTCATATATTTTTTTTTCATGTTGTCTTGTATTTTGGGGGCGGTTTGTCCCAATTAGATGTTTGGTGATTCTGGCTCAAGGGTAACTGAGGTATGCTTGGTCAAGTCCACAGCATCATTTTCTGTGTCCAGAGTCCCAGCAACGGCATGATATAGACAATAAGATTTTCTCGAAAAGTATAAGTTACTTGCTCAAATTAGTTTAATTTTGTTTCAAATGGGTTAACTGCTTTGGGCATACAATTAACAAATTCAAGTGGGAATTTATAATAACTTTCCAATTTTCTTTCAGTTTGTTTCAATTATAATAGTATTAATATTAATAATATTAGTAAACATTACTACAATTCTTCACTAAATTAAACTTCAATGGTTGCTTAAACGGCAAATCAATTGGCAGCCTTTGTCTCCAATAGATCTCCAGTCCCCTTACTATGCTGTTTAAAATAATATCGTCTGCATGGTCTTCGTTCTTTTTCATATTTCCATGTTTTACGGGCGTTTTGTTCGTTTGGTTTGTTACTTGGACCGTACCGAATTATCTAATAATGATAGGCACTACCGTTAGCTACATATTAAACCAATTTGCATTTCTCTTTTCAGATTCAGATATTTTTTGAAAATGTTAACGCTTTCTTTTTAATGCATACCCCGGGTTTGTTGAAATAACAAAATTAACAGAGATGACGACGATTATTAGCTCCAGCAGGTTTAATCTGTAGATCACGGGACAGCAAGTATTTTCAGTACCGCACTATGCCTCTTTAGTATTCTAGACCGTTCTTAATTACAAAACGATGGATTATCGTACGCATTTTTTCATCTATCGTTGATACATTTCTTACTTTTGGAAAAAGAATCACTATTTAGTTTTGAATACACACACACAGTTATATATTTGTGTGTGTGAGACATTTGACATCAGTACAAGGAAATATCCACTAAAATGTAAAGAAATGCTAAAATTCGAGGAGGACATGACAAATATTATCAGAAAATTGATTTTCAGAAAACACTTGAACAATTTCCAGAAGAAAATTATAGAAGACAAGAAAAAAATAATGAAATTCAATAATGTATTCATATTGTCTGACATGACTGCGAACATATACACAATGGAACCTACAATGGAGCCTACAATAATTAAAAGCAACAACACACAGTTATATACAAGAAAACAGCCGTTAACACAAAAAACATGATAAACCAAGAAGCTATAGCCGTCAAATTAAAGATAGATGAAAGGATAAACGACATAGCCGAACAACAAGGTTTCATGAGAGCAAAAGACCACAAAACCAACTTCGTGAAAAAAAAACCCCACATTCCGCCTAATCAACCCTGCGAAAAGCGAAATACGAAAAGTCAGCAAAAAAATCATAGAAGATATCAACACCACGCTAAGGGAAAATTAGGTCTTAACCAATGGTTTCCAGCAATAAAAACCCAAAACAAAGCTACTTTCATCCAATTTGACATAATGAATTTATACCCATCCATCACGGAAATCATATTGAATGACACTATACAACTAGCAAAACAAGATGTGAAAAATTCAGACGGGGATATTATAATAATCAAGCAAAGCCGTAAATTTCTTTTGTTCCACAATAATGAACCATGGGCAAAATACAAAATCACGACCTATTTAATGTATAATGACAGCCCAACTTACGTACACACATCCTCCAATAATCCACCTTTAATCATCAAGCAAATACTCATATCAATCAGTCGCAGGCTATCTGAAAACTCATCAAACATCGACATTTTCAATAACAAGAAAACGCTATATGACGAAGCATTAAAAAATTGGATACACACAACAACTACAATACACACGTCCACAACCGAAACACAAAAACAGACGGAGAAACATTGTCTGGTTTAACACACCATACATCAAAACCGCCAAAACAAACTTAGGAATGACATTCCGAAACTTAACAGAAAAACACGTCCCTGAATCAAACCGATTAGCAAAAATATGCAACAAAAATAACGTTAAAATCAGTTACAGCTGAACAAAAAGTATAGCACAAATAATAAAAAGCTACAACAAAAAAGTAACAACCTGCAATGAAGCAACCAAGCAACCTCAATACAACTGCAGAAATAAAACATGTCCCCTCCAAGGAAACTGCCAATAAACGAATATAATATAGGGAGCCAAGGTAAGGTCAAATAACAGCACAATGTACTACATCGGAGCCACTGAGGGACCATTCAAGAAACGAAAAAAACAAACACGACCTTTCATTCTCCAACAGAAAATACTCAAAAAGCACTACACTCTCCACATACATATGAAATCTAAAAGACAGAAATATTACACCACGAATAAGATGGAAAATATTGAAAAACCCATCTGCCTACAATATTACAAATAAATGCCTATTTGCCTACACGAAAAGGTAGCAATAATTTCTCATACCCCACAAAAGAATTTACTAAACATAAGATCATAAATAATTTCCAAATGCAGACAAGAAAAGAAATACCTATTATCAGAATTTATGTCAAACGGGAAAAAAATACCAACCTTTACTATCGCATCATAATTACCATGGTTGCATTAGTCTACAATTACTACCACACCAAAATTAACATTACTGTATCAATCTACAATTATACTTAATTCTCTTACACAGGAAAATTAATAGCAGCGCATAAAGACTAATAAATATTATAAATTGTAGCTTCTACTATTTACATATGTGCAATCGCCATAAACAAACAATTAACCGGCTTTAAAATAATAAAAGAGCATTAAAAAAAAATTTTTAAATAATAATTTTACCTACCATAGAATTACACAAACACCATCATACAAAAAAAAAACAAACAAATAAAAAGAAAACAGATGGTTTAGATGTGTGAACGCGTGTACATACGTAGATCCGCATGTGCGAAAAAACATTATTCGGCGAACAAAATATACGAATGTTGTGCCCGTTGACACCGCAACTGACGAAAGATGTTCGCTACACAATCCAACATTGAATACAGCGACCAATTGCATACGTATGTACACAACTACACAGGGATGCACATATATGCCTCGTCCCATACTGTCCATATATGTTTATGTTTGAAGTTAAAATTTAGGAATTAAGTTTCAATTTCGAAACATAGTACTTTTTTAAAAAAATACTATATATATATATATATGTGTGTGTGTGTGTGTGTGTGTGTGTGTGTGTGTGTGTGTGTGTGTGAGTGTCTGTGTGTGTGTGAGTGTTTGTGAAGGTCTCGTTAGAAGCCATTGCTAGTTTCATTTTAATTAATATTATTAGTTTATTTAAAGGAGTGGATAGATCTATCGTAAGATTCACATTCTTTTCCCATCTATTAAACAGAAATGCTGCCTAAATACATGCAGCATACACATACACACACACACACGTACGCACACACACGCTCGCGTGCATTAGCAATCAAACACACATATACATTGGGTTATCGTGACAAAGAAATATCTGCACTATTTCTTTTTATCTTCTAACTTTGAACATCTTTTCTCTGGTGTCTAATTTATAGCATCGTTTGCACAAGGAACATTCAAAGTCCACACCAGCTTCTTGTCACCGGTTATTATCTAAACGGCAACCATCTTTTTTTTTATCGCACTGTCAGTGTTACTTCTGCCAATAAAATATCTAAAAACTTCAACAGACTACAATGGTGGAGCTTTTTATGTTTCCTTTCTTTCTAGATCAGTAATTCAAAAATGAACACAAAATGTTATTTTTTTTTCCAACATGAGATTTTCTCTCGATAGAATTCAAAAGCCTATCTGCGTCATCGTGTGTGATGAATTATTTTCCAACCTACAGTCCATTCCGCACAGACGAAAACCTGTAAGCCTCTGGCCGCTCTATCGCTGTTTCTTCAGACGAATCACTTTCCTTAGTTCCACCACTTCTAACCATCACGGCTAAGAGCCGTCTTGCCACACTCACTGTAAGGAACTACCCTCATCCCATTCATATTTTATTATTGAAACGTAAGTTCCACTCGAATAGTTTCTTCCTAGAATCTACAGCTTTATAGAACAGACTGACACAAAGATTATTCCCCAATCACTATACTCTATAATTGTTCACATCTATTTAAACAGTTATCACCTCCACATATCACCAGAAACTGCGCTTCTTACACTGTATAATTTACCTAAAATGGCTCCTTGCCATCGTAGAGAAGGAAAATCGTTGTAAAAGAACAGGTACAACGTCGTCTTATCTTCTGTAACGAATTATCCATCTGATCTAAAAAAATAGAGGTCTTTGGAACATATCTAGGCATTACTCCCACAAAGAGTAACAACAGAGACACGGTGTGTTTATTCCTGATGTTAAAATGTTATAATACATAATACTATAGAAAATTGCTTAAAAATTGATTAATGGTCTTAGATTTAATTTTTTTTCAGAAATAACAGATACAATATATAGCTTACTAATCATAGTTCTAACGCATTGTGCTCAAATGCTGTATAGTTATTCAATACGCAGAGCTTAATCTGGTGGAGCATCGAATCCATTCCAAAATTAAAAAAAGATCACAAATGATCGAGCTATGCTATATATATATATATATATATATATATATATATATATATATATATAGAGAGAGAGAGAGAGAGAGAGAGAGAATTACCTGCGCCTTGATCCATCGCACACTTTTTTGTAAGAAAACGATGATAGATTTTAAGTTTTTGCAATAATTTGTGGAGAAGAATTATATATTTTCATATTACTAAATGATCTTCCCGATGTGACCTCCATCTTCTGGCTTTCTCCTATATTTTGGATAGGAATCCTTTCTCTTCTTCAAATTCAGATTATATCAAAGGGAAAATAATTTCAGTGGCGGCTGCCTCCCAGGACGCCATTTCAACAAAATGATCTTAACAATGTGACCGCCATCTTCGGGCTTTCTCCTTCTATATTTTAGATAGATGCCATGCCTTGTTCAAACTTAACTTTAATATATATCCAATCAAAACATACATTTGGGCGATTATGACCCCGCGCCAGTCAACACCTTTTAATCAAATTGAAATATGACTAACCAAGTAACCTGTGTAATGCAGTTTCAGAATATATGCGGTTATGTGGGTCTAACTCCATAACCCTAGGAGGATTTTGATAGCATCCAAGCAGACGGAGGCTACAACATACGCTCTGTCCTTGATATTGATCATTTTAACACATTAATATAGCATACATTACAACGCATATTTTATCATATGTGCAGAGATTTCGTCATTGATATGGCAGTTGAATTGTCGCAACAAATATGTATTGTAAGGCACTCCCTACTGATTCGTGATTTCTTGCTCAACTTGACGTCCATATTGTATCATTTTGATCTTGCCGATGTGACCTCCATCTTCTGGTTTTCTCCTTCTATATTTTGGATAGGAGTCATTCTGTTGTCCAAATTTAAGTTTAATTTAGATAATAAGGAAAAAATTCAGTGGGGGTGATCAAAATGAAATATACTTATGCTAGAAGTAATTCACTTTTTTTCAAATTGAAATTTAATTCATCTCAATGGAAAAATTATTGGGGTGCCCTCCCGGGGACATCCTTTGAACAAAATAAAATATATTTATCCAAGAAACCTGGCTAATTTAGTTTTAGGACATACATAGTTATTGGGGTCTATCTCCAAACTCCTAGAAGGAGTTCGATAATAAACGGAAACAGGCTATAACATACGCTCTATCCCTGATAGTTAACGCTTTATTCCATTAATAGAGAATATATCACAACAATATTTTTTACAGTAGCGTCGAAAAGTAAGTAACAAAAATTAAAACTTCGATATCTCAAAGAATATAAGTTTAATTTATAGAAGAATTTTTAGAAGAACATGTATTACAAAATTCTGCCTTTGAAAATCCTTTGTTCATGCAGGATAATGCTTCATGACATGAGGCAAAGCAGGCTATTGCTTTACCTGAACGTCTAAGCAATAAACGTTATGGATTGGCCACTCAAAGTCCTTACATGATTCCAATACAAAACTTATGTAATATCTTAAGACATAATGGCTATGAATCAATCAAATGTCGAAGATCTATGCGAAAAATTACAGGAGGAATAGGCTAAAATTACAGGTGACGAATGTAAAAATTTAGTGAAATCCTGTGGACGCCGATGTTCAGTAATGATTACAAGGGACTCAGCAGTAAATATTGATAGGACGTTTTGCATTTTGTTGTCTAATTATATTTTATTACAAACATTGTTTTCTTCATTAATTTTGGACACTTGATATTTCAGTAAAAACTTAAATGAATAATAGTTCTCTCCCTTTATCATTCCAAATAAGGTACAGATTAAAAATAACTGAACTAAAATTTGTCTAAATTTAGTGAAACTTTCAGTAAACTTTTCATTGTTGTTCCTCGATTTTGAACGCTAATCTAAATGTTTAAAAAAATATTAGTTAAACATTTAAAGACATTTATGCAGTATCCATAATTAATCTTATTAAGGGTGTTTGTTTTTAAAAAACTTATGGACATTTATCTATATTTAACCATCAATGCATTTCTCTTATTCAATAAGCTAGGGTTATTGAAGTGTCATAAGATAACCAATTTTTCAACAAGGCATAAATTGCATTTATTTCTTTTAGCGTTATAAGCCCTAGGTCTGGATAAAATTTTCCAGGTCATTTATGGTGATATGTCTGGATATAATTTTCCAAGTCATTTATAGTGATATATATATATATTTTAAGCGTTTCACCCCAAGCAAGAAGAGAAGCCACTAGGACGCAAGGGGTTACAGAAAATTTGGAGCAATATCAGATAGAAGTGATAGAGGAAAAGATGAGGAGAAGGATAGTGGATAAATCAAGGCAACTGGAGATGTCGATTGACATTACATTTAAATAGCTTGAGATTATAGCTCTCAGGGAAACTGGAATAGGGAAGCGAGTTCCACAGGCGAGAGGTGCGAGACATGAAGCTATTGAAGTAGAAGAGACGGC
Organism: Acanthosepion lycidas; assembly: GCA_963932145.1. Lineage (NCBI taxonomy): Eukaryota > Metazoa > Mollusca > Cephalopoda > Sepiida > Sepiidae > Acanthosepion > Acanthosepion lycidas. The sequence goes on along the minus strand of OZ010615.1, from coordinate 11,041,505 downwards.
TACATTTAGGAGTTTCAACAGTGAAAGGGTGAGAGCGAGATGCCAGCCTCGTAGGGCGCTTGAACTCATGAAGTCTGGGAACCAGCGAATATGACGTCATTCTTTAATTGCCAGAAATATTTGGAGAGAGAAGTACTGCTTTTACATTTTAAACTACTTAAAGTCATTCGATGGTGATAAAAACTAAATTTCCAAGGATTTCTGTAGGACCGAAATGAAATTAAACATCGTTATCTGAATATATATTCGCTATGTATACAATAATATAAATTATAAGGGACAGATCGCATTCTTTTTTTCGGCAATTGCATTTATTTTAAAAGAATGTACATTGTCTTAGTTGGAAATATCATGTTGTTATGATTGTGGATTGATGTGTCTGTCTTATTGATGCAGCTATATATGATCATAACATTTTTCTTGTTAAAAAACATTTTAGTGTTAGTGAATGCTTTAATCGCTATCTCCTCCCCTATGTCGTCGTCGTCGCCTTCTTCTTCTTCTTCTTCTTCCACGTCGTCCCCTTTTTTCTTCTTCTTCGTATTCTTTTTTTCTTCTTCTTCTTCTTCTTCCACGTCGTCCCCTTTCTTCTTCTTCTTCGTATTCTTCTTCTTCTTCTTCTTCGTATTCTTCTTCTTCTATGAGCTCAGTTCCTACATGCTGCTGGCGGTCATGGGTCTTTACAAATTTCCTGTCGTTTTTATCTTTTCAGAGGTTTTGTCTTTTTGGTATTTCTAGTAAACGTTGTTCCGCACGCCATTTACTGAGATCGCTAGGCAGGGTACGCGTTGTTTTGCTTATCCCCTTTTGCATTCAATCAGTTCTGTGAGCATCAAATTTGCCAAGCCTTCTTTGTAAATTATGGGCCTAAAATTTCAACATTTTATTCTTGATGCTAAGTATATTTTCTCTAGAACCTCGTCGTTGCTGATAGTCCATGCTATACTCATTATCCTTCTACAGAACCAAATTTTTATTGTTTCAAGTCTCTTTCTCATTTGTGAGAAGATTACCGACCATTAAAGTTTTACTAAAAACAGTAAGTGAAAATTCTATATAATCAGAAATAACTTTTTCTTGTTTTCACTGCGGCATTTACGAAATATTGATTGAAAAATAAAATGTAACACCCTCTACTCTTAAGTTACACTCAATCTGTTTCAACCGAATTTTTTCTATCAAGAAAAACTGGATTCTAATTAAATGGAAACATCAGATTACAATCTTAAAAGGTGATACCGTTTGGAGATTAATCTTCATTGCAAGATTTTGTCGGCTGTTTTTCTTCACAAATTTGCCTCAGCAAGGCTGTTTTGTTTTTTTTTTGTTGTTTTTTTTTAATATAACGTTAAGTATTTCTATTTAAAATAGAATACTTTACACTCAGTACATCTCTTAAAAACTACTCTATGTAGGGATTAACTGGGTAAAATGTAAGAGGCAGAGTTTATGCTGATGTGTGCGGCAAATAACAAAGTTGAACACGTTAAGATTGTAGAGATCGATTAAGATTAGCTACAATGTGCGTAGCATAGCCGGTTTTATATGTGAAGGTTAGAACTGATGGAAATAGGGAATGCATGTCTTCTCAATACTTTTTTATGGATATAGCAATAAAATACGAGAGTCTAGCAAAGTGTTCGTCTGTGTGAAAGATGTTGAACACTGGGCAGCTCCTGCCTATATATGGCATCGGAAGTCCATTTTCAGCCTGGGTCTTGCAAAGCTAGAGGATAGAAAGAGGCGTGAGCGACTTAATGCAGTGGTACAGGGAACCAACCATTATCCAGTATGTAGGGTATTTTATGAAAGGTAAATTGTTTTTTTTTTTAATTTAAATTTTGCAATATGCGATTAAAAGTTGTCTAACATTAAAACTCTATAATACCATGTATTGAACAGGAACCTCCAATTTATAAGAACAATTTTCGTTATCAGAATGGACTCACTACGTGATTTTATTCCTGACGCCTCTTGCACTGGTATCTTTAATCTTCCAACCGAGAATTGCGACAATGAATTTTCTTGTTGGATCAAAGACGACATGGATGCTTTCATCTCTTCTCGGAAAAATCAGATGAAACTACAATCCTCTCCGTGGGTCACATTGGTATGCCCGGCAGGTATAGCACACAGGAATTACTGTTTTATACTATACCGGCGTGACAGCTACAATTCGTTACTGCTCGTAATAAATTCAAACGAGTCCTCGAAAAAGCTAACCCCCGTTTACTGAGAGAATGCAGTAAAACATTGTCTCTCGTGATTACTGGCGGCTCTGTAACAAGGTATTAAATAATTAAAAGGTTTCAATTCATCCACTCTTCAGACAATTTCAGATGTTAATGCTCTCTGCTGATAAAGCTATGCTTGTCCGTAAATTCTTCTTAAAACTTTCCGTTGAATCATCTGGAGTATCCTTGACTAACTTTCCACTTAATATTGAGGCGCTGTTGAGTGATATGCATATAACCCATTCCATGTTTTCTGCTATCATCTTTACCCTAGATCCTCGCATAGCATGTGGACTCGATGCCCCCCCCTGTAATAGTCATTAAGATGTGTGCTCCTGAACACGTTTCTGTTTTGCCTAAATTTTGCAATAAGTGCCTCGCTGACTCCTTTTTCCAGCCTGCTGATAAGTTGTCATATGTTGTTCCAGTTTTCAACAATACTGGTGAACCGTTCGATCCTTTCAACTAACGGCCTATTAGCCGTCTCCCTCTTTTTGATAAAATCTACAGTTCATAATTGTTATGGGACCTTACCCATAATATCATAATGGACTATTCCATACGTAATAAAAATCTGCGCCTCAAGAGGAAGTAGGGAGTTCAGCCCGAAGTCGGGCGAGTGGCTGACCGGCTGATCGGTTGAACTCTCTGCCTTCGGTGGGGGGAGGAACCCGAACGAGGCTACGCCGAAGGACGGAGTCTCTTTTGGGAAGGTAAACCTACCCTGAACCCGTTTATACGTGCTCAAAGGGCATATTTTTGGCCGAGCTCACGGGCTCGGAGATCCCACGGGCTCGGAAATCCCACGTTAAACCGGCCTTGTGACACATGATGCCCTCGTGGGGGTGGGGTGACTAAATACCGTTCAGTCTGAAGTCGGGCAACCGGCTGATTGGTTGAACTCTCTGCCTTCGGGCGGGGAGGAACCCGAACAAGGTACGCCGAAGGGCGGAGTCTTTTTTGGAGAGGTAAACCGACCCTGAACCCGTTTATACGGGTTCAAAGGGGATATTTTTGGCCGAGCTCACGGGCTTGGAGATCCCACGGGCTCGGAAATCCCACGTTAAACCGGCCTTGTGCCACATGATACCCTCGTGGTGGGGTGACTTAATGCCGTTTAGTCTGAAGTCTGGAGTGAATTCCGTGTGGAGCGATGTCCGTCAGGAGTCTGTCAGTTAGTCAGAGCAAGCGAGTCAGTCAGTCGAGTCAAAAGTAGACCGAACAGAGTCGTGTTCAGACAATTACTGCTAAACCTGATTGTTCGTACTAACACTTTTTCTTCTCTGTATATTTTCCTGTTTTTAATATATCTGTGTTAGTCCATATCCGCCTTCGAGTTCTTTTTTTATTGGTTCTACCTTGGACTATCAACGTGGTACAAGGAACCGGACCATAACAATAATCAAACCGAATTGGTTCATTTCACAATACGGTCAACTGCTGATGCACTGACGCTAATTAGATAAACACGGTGAAGTCCGAGAGGTAGATTTAGACATCTCGAAAGGTTTTGACAGGTTTTAGCATGCAGGTCTTCTCCACAAGCTGAAAAGTTACGATGTCTCCGGGCACAAGATCAGTCTTTCCTATCAAATCGTAAAAATGAACTTTATCCTGAACAGCCACTCGTCTACATTCTTCCGTATTAAATAGTATATCTGTCAGATCTACATCATTGTTCCTACTCTGTTTCTAATGTTGATTAATGACCTTCCCACTGAGATCAGCTCTCAACTTTGTATCTACTCTGATGAAACAACCATTTAATCCCCCCTTGATAGTAAGGCTGATCAGACTGACAAGGTCAAAAAAAATGGTTGCTTGTTAATTTTAACGTCTCTAAAACTAAACTTCTCTGAATTAATCATGTGAGAAACCCGTCTCTGCCTTTCATCAGGATAGCTGATCCATGAAAGTTACCTTTTGTGCCTTTCTGGGCTAATGTTCTCAGCTGACATGAAGTGGAAAGACTAAATTGAATCTGTTACTAGATCAGCTTTCTAAGGAAGTCGGTTCACTGTGCCTCGCGAGATAATTTTCCTGCCTATGATCTATCTATATAATCTATATCTACGCCCCTGTTATTTACCTTGAGCTCCGAGTTTGGTCTAATTTATATACATTAACACTAATTTGGGACCATAGAAAATCCCTCTTATATCCGGGTTAAATTAGACCCAACCCGGATATAAGAGAAGTCCGGATATAAGAGACTTTTTCTCTGGTCCCGACAACTCTCTTATATCCGGGTTACACTGTACTGAATATCTTGTGGCTAATTCAACCTAATTCTTTTGAACCTGTTTCCAACACGAAAATAATCGACCTAATAATTACCGGTGTAGTCGATTCGATTACTTCTTGTCATCCATTTTAACTTGTAAATCAAACAAGGCCAACATGAAGTTTTATAGTCACGAAGAGGAGTAGAAACAGGTTTCAGAGTAAATACATCCACCCCTCATTTAATGACTAGCTTCCATTACAACGAACTGATCGCTAAGTGAGCTGGTCGCTGAGTGACTTCATTCTGACAGCTATTACAGATGTAACAGATGTCTATGGTGCTTGTGTCAGTCAAACTTCTATAGCCTTAATATAAGAATTGCACTATTCCATACATTTCTAATTTATCTCGAATTGTTTATGCAGATCAGTAGCGTAGTCAACGGAAGGAAAGAATCGAAAATCACCTTTGTATTCTGTATATTATCACGGTTTGTATAGTGTAAACTTTTATTTTATTTTTAGTTTCAATTATCATTTAATTTGTCATCGTTCATTTTGAAGTAAGAGAAAAAATCAGGATAAAATTTTCATAAGATGAGAATTTATTTATTCTATGAGATTTTATCGTTTGTCTTAAGTATGGATGTTCATTGAAACTGCTAAAGATCGAAATATAAAAGTTATTTTCAATAATAGATGTAGCACAAAGCCAAATGTATTGGGCACCCAGTATTGATCGAACTCAGTACACAGACATCAATGTTCTCTAGTCTTCAACTCGCTAACCATTATACCGCGTCCAGGTTCTAATAGAATGGTGGTTTTCTAAACGTGGCTTAGATGTGACATACGGCCAAAGGTATGTGGTACCTCAGTCGTAATTTAGGTAGCGAGACAGACTTGCTAACCATTACACATCGTCGAAGTGCTCAAAAGATTTATGTAGCTTACTTGTGGCACATGGTCGAAAGTATGGAACAATCAGTGAGGATCGAAATCACTACTCTGTCGTATTTATTCTCGCATCACAATCTTGGCAACCACGACACAATGCCCAAAGAACGTGTCATTAGATTATGGCTTTGATAACTAGTGAGAATAGCATTAACAGTCAATAAGAACACTAGCATCATTGTCTTTTTTGTCTGTGTGATGAACTGTTAATAGTGTCATTTTAGGGGTTTCCTTTCATTACTAATATTCCGTTCCGTCAAAGTCCCTTCTTATCAGATTATAACTTTTTTTGCGTCTAGAAAAGGGGTTGTCTATTTAACTCACCCAATCAATGACAAAAAAAATCGGATTCTCTGTTGTCATTGACTGACTTATGTTGTAATCAAATACATGATCTGTTATTGATTAAAGATCTGTACTTTTTACACATCACAAGAGGTCATTAGAGAATGTGTATTATCAGTGAAACAAATTACATGTGAAATTTAATGTAGGGGGATTTAAGGGAATCAATGTGAACAGAAATGAAAAAAAATATTGAAAATTAAGAGCTAAATCATTTTTTGAATTTTTTCAACAATATCCAGTTATGTCATCTACTTTAATGGAAAATTCAGATAACATCGTTATTCACGTAACTAAAATGTTAATAATTATTATTCAATCTCTCATTCACTTCAGAAATAGCCGTCTTAGGAGTTTAATTCAAGCCATTTAATTTTTCTGTTCAAGCCATTTTAAAAGATGCTTTTTACCGAATGATATCCAGCGTATTTTTCAATCTAATCAATTAGTCATTTTAAATCTAAATCCAGAGTATTTATATTTCCATCGACTTTTGATATTATTTTGATTTTTCGTTTTTTAAAATGTGTTAATTTTTGCTAATTACTAATATTGGATGCACAGTAGTAATTTTGTAAAGAGTATAAATATAAAAAGACACGCTGAAAATGTCACGTTGGACTTTGAATAACAAGTCAGCGCCTATACCTTCGTTTTTCTCTCTGGCATTTTGATTTAGTTTTTACTGTTTTTTGCGTCATTTTTCTTTCTCTCGATATCTTTCTTTCTCTCAAAACAACACCCGCTTTCTCTATTTTCAATGTGGTGTGACCATGACTCTCCACAGTTTCCTATGTTTCGCTGCACAAAGTAAGTCTCCATTTGTCAATGTTCTGCTATCCATTCAAGGAATTAATAATGTTGTTTTCGTTGTTTTAATATTCTTCTATTGACAATGTCCTGTGAATTTTAAAGACTTCAAGTAGTCTTTCCTCCCCATATGCCCCGATAAATTTCATCTCTATTCTTCTATTTTTAAGCATAGATCTAATTTTAGTGCCTGTTTTCTGTAAATCTTCTTATTTAATTATCCTATCCACCCTATATTCATCATCCAGCAGCGGAACCATATATCTGTCGCTCAAAAATTCTTCTTACTGTATGTGCCTATTATCCAGCAATCATTGCCCTATAGAATATTAGATATTAACTATCAGATTAACATTCTTTTCTTTGTTCCTAGTAAATTGTTCCTATCTTTTAATTCTTTATTTCGAGATATTTCACTCTTCCAATTCACATTTCTTTTTTCATCAATCTATAATATCCGTGCATTTAACCCTGACTCAATTTCGTTGGTGTTCTAATATTATTTTCCATTAGCGTAGCTATTTTTTTTTTTTTTTTGTCCTCCAGAGAATTATTCCATAGAATCTACCAGAAAAGAGAAACAAATAAAGAAAACTGTTTGTCACACATTATGAAAGACATTTTTATGTTTATAAGTTCTTTTTATAGATACAAATATTTAAGTAAATGCTCTGTTTTATAATAAACAGTATTAAACAACATTTACCGGCCTGAATATCTGAATTTCACGGATTTCATAATGTGTGACTTCATTTTTTTACATTTGATACGCCATGAGCAGATATGAATGTACGTGAGAGATTCATGGAAGATTGAAGATTAAATACAGTAAATTAAACCTTTCTCCTGCGTGCCCAAATCGGTAAAGGCACGTCAAGCTAAATTACGGTTCCGTATAGGATACAGGTTCGAATCCTGTCGGAGGACGAATATTTTCTGTGAAAATTTCTCGGAAATTCAGGCCGGTAAATGTTATTTAATACTGTTTATCATGAACAGAGCATTTACTTAAATATTTGTATGGAAAAAAATCATACCCGCTCGACCCGGTGGCTAGGATCAAAGTGTAGTATCTGTGCTTTGTGAGGTGCCGGGTCGGGTGTCTGTCCAACTCTCTGCTTGCAGGGAGGAACTCTGACGAAGCTCCCCGGAAGGGTAGGGTTTCGTTGGGGGAGGTTGACGGAATTGACCCGCCTCGGTGGGGACGATGGTTATTTAATTTTGGCTGGGCCTACGGGCTCGGAGATACCCACATTAAAAAGGCCTTGTGCCACATTCAATCCTCGTGGGTGGATTGATAAATACCATCGAAAAAATTCATACCCGCTCGGCCCGGTGGCTAGGGTCAAAGTGTAGTATCTGTGCTTTGTGAGCTGCCGGGTCGGGTGTCTGTCGAACTCTCTGACCGCAGGGAGGAACTCTGAAGAAGCTCCGCCGAAGGGTAGGGTTTCGTTGGGGGAGGTTGACGGAATTGACCCGCCTCGGTGGGGACGATGGTTATTTAATTTTGGCTGGGCCTACGGGCTCGGAGATACCCATATTATAAAGGCCTTGTGCCACATTCAATCCTCGTAGGTGGATTGATAAATACAAGAGTGACAGGAGAGTGATGGAGAGTGACAGAGAGTCCCGTACGACTACCAGTGTTGGACACTAACTTATACTAAGCTCTGCTTACACTATCTCTGTAACCTGTTGTTAATATATCTTTCTTACATCTAATCCGTGTTCCGTGTTTTACTTCTGTGGGCCCAACTTTGGCACCCACATCACTAAGTTATATCATTATACAGATGTTTGAACATCTAATATATTTGGCAGTAAAACAATATATTTTATGGTGTTGTATAATATTTACTTGATTCTAGGTTGGCATTAGTTATTCAACCCTTGCAATTTCAATAATTACTGACAACGTCATTACTAATGAATGATTGCAATATAATGCAAGAATTTAATAGAATTCCTCTTCCTGATCATATCTCTTGGAGTCCTTATTAGCGTTTCAGCATTTGCCAAACCTCCAGTTCACTTTGCCGATATGCAATATCACAATCTCATCAGGTAGGTGGCAAACTGCCTTCCCCAGGTGTCATTAAATTTAGGGACGAATACATTTATTTGAAATATAATACTACATATTTATATTAATTTCCTTCAAAAACACAACATTTCAATGTACAGAATACTAGTCTTAATATTTTTATTTTAATAGATTGATTTACAGAATACACAAATTTCATCACATTGGGTTTTACAAACATTGTCAAGACACTGTAAATTTATAGAGATTTTATTGGCGCGTATTTCCATAATTATCTTTCAGTTTCAGATTTAAATTCAAATTTTAAGCTGAACTTATTGATTAATGATAACAGAATTATATTTAAAAATCAGGAAAGGGTAATGAAGATGCGTTTGACTTTAAAATTCAGAACTGCTCACTTTATATTTAAACAAAATAATGTTTAGGTCGGTCATTTAAAATACTGTTTAAAAGATCGACAGAGCGTCTACGCAAATACGGGTATCTAATAAAATAACATTTAGAGTAATAAAAAAAATCAAACTAATAAATAAAAATCCATTACTAATTTAGAAACGTATGTATATATATATATATATATATATATATATATATATATATATATATATATATATATATATGCATAAATATATATATATATATACATATATATAAACGGGAAAAACAAGAAAATATTGATATTTAAAGTTAAGTAATTTTTTAGATAATCTTACTTATAAAACGCAGATTGTGTGTGTTTGTCTGTACGTTTATATATTGGATCGGATTTCCTTCATTTTCCAACCGATTTCAACAAAACTTCACAGGACTACGTAAAATTACCTTGCGGTAGTTTTGACAGCGCCAAAATCTGGAGAAACACAAGTGTTTTTGCACGAAATCAATTTGAAAACACGATTAAGAAAATGAAAGGAAGGCAACTCGTATCCAGTTATACTTATTATAAAACCCAGGTTCTATGTTTGTGTGTGTGTATGTGTGTGTGTGTGTGTTTGTGTGTGTGTGTTCGTTTATAAAATGGGATCGGATTTCCTAAATTTTTCAACCGATTTCGACAAAAATTCACTTTTTTTTTTTTTGGCAGGTAGTGTTTCTTAGTGTCTTGTACACTTTTTTTCTTTATTTTTTACATTCAGAATGCTTTAAAAATTCCATTTACAAGACAATTGTTTATAATAAAATTCTATTCAATCGGTAGACTCATAACTATTAAAAACAATGTTTTTGTTTGAGTTTGGGTTGGACCAATTCGTAAAAAAAAAAACTAATTAAGACATGCGTGTCCGTCAACCTTAAACAAATAATCTTTGTCAATTTTATTTTTCAGTTTTTATGATGGTCGATACTTGATCTATCTCTTACTGTTACATCCCCGGGCAACGCCGGGCTCTACTGCTAGTTATATATATATATGTTTGTGTGTGTATGTATGTATATGGATAGCTAAGAATAGTTTAGCTCTTGTCTCTTTTTATTCATATATATATATATATATATATATATATATATATATATGTGTGTGTGTGTGTGTGTGTGTGTGTGTGTGTGTGTGTGTGTGTGTGTGTGTGTGTGTAAACATATATACACTACATACAGTTTCCCATGAACGCTTGGAAATGACAATAATCAAACCAAAAATATAGAAATATGTTTGGCAAGATTGTTAATGAAGATTATGAATTCATGTTTTATATACATATATATCAGGCCTGACGATTACATCTAGCATGAAACATCCTGTCGCCTCTGAGTGTTGACTTCAATGATCACTTTTATGTTTATAATTACATACGCTGTATCTCTGATATTGAGCGCTTTATCCCATAAATATAGAATAAGTTAAAACTATATTTCTTCATATATATATATATATATATATATATATATATATATATATATATATATATATATATATATAACTACACTCGTCTCGGAAAACCTTCGGTTTCTTGATTTGCTAATGATCAAATCAATTTCGAAGGAAAAAAAGGTTTTAAAAAAAGAATGAGCTAGGAACATGAACTGTCTATCGAAAATAATCATACAGCATACAGCTCCAAAGCCCAAAGAAAAAAAACCGATAACAGTAATCAACTAACTAAAAAAGTGCTCAATACAAAAGTAGAGCAGACCTAGTCAAACCTAGAGAGCAAGACAAACCTACCAAGGTTTAACCTAAGCGGATCGTCAGTGAAACCTTGGTAGGTTTGTCTGGCTCTCTGGGTTTGACTATATATATATATATATATATATATATATATATATATATATATATAGAACATTAATTATATATATATATATATATATTTAGTCACCCCCCACACGTGGGCATCATGTGGCACAAGGCCGGTTTAACGTGGGATCTCCAAGCTGTGGGCTCAGCCAAAAATATGCCCATTGAACCCGTATAAACGGGTTCAGGGTCGGTTTACCTCCCGGAAAGAGAATCCGCCCTTCGGCGTATCCTCGTTCGGGTTCCTCCCCGCCCGAAGGGAGAGAGTTCAACCGGTCATCCGGTCAAGACTTGAACGACTGACAATATTCAGTCACCCCCAACCCCACTGGAGCATCATGTGACAAAATGTCGATTATTTATTGTGGGTTCTCCGAGCCCGTGGGATCGGCCCAAAAATATGTCCATTGAACCCGTATAAACGGGCTGAGGGCCGGTTTACATACCTGAACGAGACTCCGACTCTCAGCGTAGCCTCGTTCGGTTTCCTCTCCGCCCGAAGGCAGAGAGTTCAACCGAAGTGTCGGTTCAGAAGTGAACGACAGACTCCTCTCCTACTCCTGAGACGCAGTATTTATTAAGTATGGAATAGTCTATTATTATTTACATTTACAGAACATGATTATCTGAATTGAAAAATGTATAGAATTATTGTAGATACTTCACTTCGAGAGAGCTTCCTAAAATATCAATTGATGACCTGATATTTGCTATGAAACATAAATAAAAGGAAAGCATTTGATGACGAATGAATGTAAATACGGAAATAAATACGGATAATATGGTGACTAACAAGATAGCACCGAATGGTGATCAGAGTAGTTATGAATCTAACTATGAGTTAAATTAAATCGTGACAGATTGGTATTTCTGAATCTTACCATGGTGTCAAATAGAGACAAGTTCTCAGACATTAAAAAGAAACTAAAATATCTGCGCTTTATTTTTGTATTTTTTTATGTCCCTGAGATGGCAAATTAAGAGACAATACCCGAATTGATCAGTCTTATATTACCTTTGTTTCTTTATCTGTCTGCATCTGCAACTTCTGTTTAATTAAAGCAAATAGCAATACGAAATGAAAATGTGAAACCTGTCGCGATACAAACCTCTCATCAAGAGCAATGCTATATATCCTTAGTCAGGGAATCTCGCCTGGTGTAATTGTTAGCCAGCTTGTCTCGCTAAAACAGATACGAGTGAATAGTGAGTTCGATCCTCACTGTGTGCCCCATACTTTCCGCCTTGTGTCACACCTAACTTGGAAAATCACTATATATTAGTTGTCAGCTTTCTGCAACCTGATAAACAAGATTATCTATAAATTAGGTTCGTTTCTTAGGATTTCCAAAACATTTGTGACAAGAATTCCTTGCTATTTAAGCAATTTACTCAGCTGTCTCTAAGAAATCGGAATATTTTCATTCTAGTTGAAGTTATTGTATCAAGAACCTCTACCCTAGAATATAAGATTATCTAGAAAACGTCTGAACTGATTTTCCTCCTTAATGATATCCTACATCACAAACCCAACATTTCGTTTTAAATCGAATCCAACTCGTAATACTTCTATGCTATCAATTTATATTCACCATATTACATCTAAGTGTTTCGGATTCTCATTTCCGCAAAATTCTAAAATATTTCTGTTAGAAAAGGAATTGTTTATATTATATTTGTTTAAAGTTATCATGAATATGCTGTCGAGGTTGTTATGTGTATTGCATTTAATATGTATAAAGAAATCGTTGTTCTTTTTAAAAAAAATAACCATATCTAAATAATGAGCAATATGTAAGCTAGGCACCTCCACTCATTCGCTAAAGAAAAGCATAGCATAACAAAAAATGCCCGACACTTGATAAAAACAACTTTTTATCGTTAAAACGTTTATCATTATTAAGAGGAAAGACCAAACTATTTTTTGATTATTTTATTATTTTTAATGTGTTATGGGACAATATCCATAATGACATAATGGACTATTCCATACATAATAAATACCCTTTCTCAAGAGGAAGCAGGGAGTTCAGTCCGTGGAACCCGAAAGAGGCTACGCCGAAGGGCGGAGTCTCTTTCCGCGAGGTAAACCGACTCTGAATCCGTTTATACGGGTTCAAAGGGCATATTTTTGGCCGAGCCCACGGGCTCGGAGATCCCACGTTAAACCTGCCTTGTGCCACATGATGCCCTCGTGGGGTGTGACAAAATACCGTTCAGTCCGAAGTCGGGCGACCGGCTGACCAGCTGATCGGCTGATCGGTTGAACTCTCTGCCTTCGGGCGGTGAGGAACCCGAATGAGGCTACGCCGAAGGATGGATTCTCTTTCGGGGAGGTAAACCGACCCTGAACCCGTTTATACGAGTTCAAAGGGCATATTTTTGGCAGAGCCCACGGGCTCGGAGATCACACGGGCTCGAAGATACCACGGGCTCGAAGATACCACGGGCTCGAAGTTCCCACGTTAAACCGGTCTTGTGCCATATGATACCCTCGTTGGGGGGAGGTGACTAAATACAGTGTTCAGCCTGAAGTCTGGAGTGAAGTCCGTCAGGAGTCTGTCAGTCAGTCAGAGCGATCGTGTCAGTCAGTCGAGTCAGAGGCAGTCCAAACAGAGTCGCGTTCAGTCAATTACCACTAAACCTGATTGTTCGTACTAACACTTTCTACGTCTCTGTATATATTCCTGTTCGTAATATATCTGTGTTATTCCATATCCGTGTTCGAGTTCTTCTTTATTGGTTCCACCTTGGACTATCACCGTGGTACAAGGAACCGGACCAAAACACTATTACATATGGGTCATTTTTTAAGTGAAGTCCGTCAGAAGTCAGTCAGAGCAAACGTTCGAGTTCTTCTTTATTGGTGTGACACTATTTGGCTTGATAAAAGGGAAAAAGAAAGAAAAAGAAAGGCGAGAATTAAATTTAGGTGATCAGAAGCCATCACGAAAAGGACACTAAGCGGTGTTATTTTTTCTGACAAGGAAAAGTGGTAAAATTTTTTATCCCCATTGTCGAGAAGGTAAAAAGGAAGATACTGGAATTAATCTGATTTAGGTTACGAGGCGGGTGGAAATTCCAGGTTGGTCAAATAACCTCAGAGACAGAATTCTAAATAGATAAAAATTATCTGTGTCGCAGAATTACAAAAACAAAAGTATCCGCTGACCACCATGAAGGGAAGGTTAAGCCTTTGTCTATATGTAGAAATCATTGAGAGGAGTATCTGTTTATCGTCAGGCTGGCTATGATTGCGAAATTATTTTATCGGAACGAAAAATTGACTGTGTTTCGCCAAATGGCCACCCACTTGATAATTGGCGAAAATCTCGTTGACGAATTCCATATGAAATCCGGCTATAATAGCGAAACTGTTTTATCGGATCAGTGGTTGGCGCCAGGAGTGCAGGTACGTCTGGGTGGCCACCCGCTTGGTGATGGCGAAAACTAATTAACGAATTCCAGCTAATCCGGTTAAAAGATAAAGAGTCTAGGGTGTGAGGTCTTCTTGAAGAGAAGAAGGAAAAGGAAAAGTGAAAAAAAAAGGATAATTTTTTTTTTTTTCTTTGAGCAAGATTTTTAAACCGAGGCTAGTCTGGACACACCCACGCCGCTGAGCGCCCATTGGCTGAATGATAGCAGGAGTATTGGGCGGAGGTAATCATGTGAAGAAGGAGGGGAGGACTGTTGCGCCCCCCCCCCCTGAAGGGATAGGTGTGAGATGCTACTGTGAGAGAGAGGGGAAACCCGTTGACACCCTCTGAGGGCATGGTGAGATACCAATATGAGAACAGAAGGAGGTGGGAAAACGAAAGACTTCCAAAAATGGAAAATAATAAAATTTTCCTGACCGAAACCAAATAAGTGGATTGTGGGTTTGGAATTATCAAGGAACCTCAAACCCCGACAAGCCCACCCCGATTTTTGTCGGCGTCCATATAAGCAAAGTCGCAGCGAGCGAAAATCAGTTCGAGTTAAGTTGCAGTTGGGGTTGGAGTTGGCAATTGACAGAGACAGTTACAAAGTTAATAGCCTCGCAGAAACCTGACTGAAAGATTCCACGCAAATTCCGAACTCAACTTCTAGCCAACAACAATTTATTTTTGAAGAACGACTTAGACTCACACCACCGAAACAAGTTTCACGAATATCATCTGAAGATACACCAAGAAGCAGTTTCTTAAAGAACAAACAACTTAAGATGTTAAGACTCGCCTAACAAACACAAAGTGTCACGAATCTATATAGCGGGTTGGGTGGTAGACTGTATTCAGCAACCAGATATAAAATATTGTTATCCTTTTTTAACACATTTGAACTTTTCGAGTTATTATTTTCTTTTCTTTTACATATACTTGTGCGATATCACCCTTATTCGAACTCGACTTGCATTACAGCCCGGCGACTGATTGATTTCGTCTGCCTAGGATCAATTCACAACGTGGTTAGGTTAGACTCGAAATAAAAGCCGTTACTTCGGTAACCAGACGTTGGAAGCGAGCTGGGAACGACAAGGCTGATACCGAATTTAACCAGATTCCCATCCGAATCACCAAAAGGTTAGAACGTCACATTTGGTGCCGAGGTCAATACCAAGCCAGTTGGTTCTCACAGGACAGGATAGCACGACGGACGCGGGGACGTCACATTGGTTCTACCTTGGACTATCACCGTGGTAGAAGCAACCGGACCATAACATTCTTCCTAGAACGTTAGAACTTTTGATGAAAAATCTTGTTTTCCTTGCGTTAGCTGGGTGCGTTGGGTGTACAGAAATTAGTATAGGGAATTTTAGCGTCTTTTTTCGGTAAGAAAATTTCAGTGATTTGGAAATTGTTGAAACAATCAAATAACTGTCGGATTTTAATGAAACTTACAGGATTATTTACAAATGAAGGAAATTATTATTGAATTTGTTTTTAAAATCTTGGCAGAAATATATTTTTTTTATTTTTATATGTCTATGCCGTCACTTAATTAATTCCATGAAATTTCAAGAAATTAAATTTTGACCACCTTGATATTTATATTAGTTAAAAGCGGAACTCCTTGGGGAATATGTTATCTTTTTTTTCCTTTCTTTTTTTTTTTTTTTTTTTTTTTTTTTGTTTTGGTAAAATAGAACCAGCATTTAAGGAAAATATTCTCCGACTCATAAAATAAAAACTGCAATAAAACCAAGACGTTATTTAATAAGAAAACATTTTTAATTGTTTTATAAATAGCATATATTAAAGTCAGTATTGTCTTAAGAAACAAAAAAGTTCATTGAATAATAAAATTTTCCAAGAAATTTTTTTCATTTTTTTAAAACTTTAATCAGAGTAATTTACTAGATTTTAAAATTCTGTGTTAATTTAGTCCATTCTGATGATATTATTATTAAGTAAAAATATGTTTAATAATTATAAACTGGAAAGATTACTACAATTCACCAAACACTAATATTGTCAAAAGAATTTTGATTAGTTTTGCATGTGTATGAAGGTGCCAAAAGGTTGATATGATTTACAGACAATTCTCAACGGTGCGGCATTGCTAAGATCGTCACTGTAACTCGATAATTTTAAGTTACCTACATGACAAATGAAAAATATGTCTTATAGTCGAAGTGCTGACATTCTAAGTACTCCGCAATTGTGCGTATATTTTATACACTGTTTGATTTGAACTGTTAGATTTTATAATTATTAGGTTGGTGCAAAAATAATGACGTAATACTGTCGTTTTTTGACGTTTTTTTAACGTCAATAAACGACATTGTTACGTCATTATTTTTGCACCAACGTAATACCAATGGAGGTCATTGTTTTCTTTGATCTTCACCTGATTGCTGTCGGATTTAGCAAAAATCTGTGAATTTCGTATTCATTACTGTTCAGTAAATTATTGTACTGACTATACTTATATGTTAATTGTTATAATTCCACTTGAATTCATGATACCGCTTCTA
Source organism: Acanthosepion lycidas (assembly GCA_963932145.1). Classification (NCBI taxonomy): domain Eukaryota; kingdom Metazoa; phylum Mollusca; class Cephalopoda; order Sepiida; family Sepiidae; genus Acanthosepion; species Acanthosepion lycidas. The sequence continues at coordinate 11,024,697 of OZ010615.1, read as the reverse complement.
ATATTTCCATACAAATAAAATATATGAATTTCATATCCTGAAGATGAACACTAAGTAATCTATGCTCTTTAACAATACTCGGGATTGAAGCATCTTTCGACAAGAAATTTCTAAAGGTTCAATCATTCCATAAACTACTCTTGTAACTTATCCTATCATTCTGTCGAATTCCGATCTATATTGATTTGTATTAGATTCCAGTTCAGTCCTAAAATTATAAATATAAAATATACCCCAAAATGATGTTCATTTTGTTCCATCTTAAATGTTGAAATAGAAAATAACAATACGACAATTTTGAAAATCTGTTTTGAAAGTTCAGAGTTATCTTGCAGCTGCCACAATACAATCAAAATCATCCTTTGTATGACATTCTTTAAAACTATACAATCAAAAAGTCCACTAACGTTATAAAGATGATAGGATTTTAGCTCAAGCCAAAAAACATTTTTTTTTTCATTATCATCATCTAATTGCATTTGTTTTAAAAAATATACGCTATATTTCGCCTTATCATGATGAGCATATGTGAAGCAACCACGTTTGCCGCAACATATTTCCAAATGTAGAAAACAAATAACAAGTAAATTTCATAGCTTTTATGTAGTTGTTTACTCCCAAGTCGGTCAACTCAAACCTTCCAAGTTTTTTCCATATTAAAATATGCTTATGTTATGAGACTCTTCTGTACATGCACTCTCCACGCAGAACATTTTATCAAATATTTTTAACTGGTATATCAGATTTCCCCATCTATTAAACTGTTGCCAATCAAGACTACAAATCATAGCCTGATGTGCGTAGGTTTATATATTTCCAAGAATATTTGTACGAAAGCTAATGCATCGAAGTTGATTGAGATTTGAACTCGGCACTTTTTGCAATGTGCTTATTCAGATATTAATTCTGACATAACTGATGATAGAGTTATTCTCTCTGGGAGGTCTTGATTGGATAAAATCAGAAAAAACAGAAAGGAAATTTGAAATAACGATCCCTTTCTGCCGGATTTGTTTTGTTATTGAACGAGATAGAGGCTGGGCTGTACATATAAGATATTTACGTAACAAAAGAAAAAACGGAAATCCTCAGCAGCACAAGAAGACGCTTCTGAACGCATGTAAAAATAATTTAATAATCTTTGTAGAGTTAATGCATAAAAAGACAGTATTAATTTCATGGGAATAAAATTCTTTCATATTTGTATGATAGCCGAAGGTGTTTGTTTAAATATTCTTAAGGCTTACCGAGCCAGAGTGTTAAAAGTGTCTTGATAAATATAGCAGGCGATATTATTCGAGCTCGCCTCTCAGTTTATTACAGTGATTACCGAATACTCTTAATGAAAATATGAAAGTGTCCTGATTGTTAACCGCAAGTAGACAAGCTTATTTATTTGTTCAATTTAAAAAAAAAATAATTTTGGTCAGAAAGTATTAAAACTGTTGTGTTAGCGGTCGTTTTGCTGAAGACAGAAAGTTGCTAAAAAACAAAACATGAGTCTGAATGCCGAGCCATGTTCTTAAATAGTCTCATCAGGCCGCAACTTTCATATGAATTTTATGCATGGAGCCAAACTCAGGAATATCTAAACCAACGCTTTTAAAATTGGCTTTGTCAGATCGATGGCTAAAATGGTTTCGAGCAAATGAAGTGTGTAGACGTCGTTCCTCTCTCAAACCTTCGTGGACCTTTGTTAATTAAAATAAACTATTTTTTTCTTGATAAAAGTCAAGGATTTGGATCCAGCCATCAGGAAATTTAACTCTTCGGTCAATAAATGGCCTAAATTTTCTATATAAGAAAACACTTAATATTTACATTGCCATTACATCGATACACACTTATAGGATGATTGATTTATGAATCTACCTAAAACGTCAAAAGCCCGTGTAACAAAAGTGTGCTGTCCTAACATAATGAATAGAAATTTAAATCAATATTTAAGTAATAAATATAGTCATGTGCATCACAAAATCTACATTCGACATCAATGCCTCTGATCGGCAGACTGGAGATTTTAAGGAACGTGGAACCATCTCAACTGCTGTTGGTCTCATGTCCACCTTGATCTGGGGTGGTAGCATCTTTTAGGGTCCCAGCTATAGGCAAATAATGAACACCCAAACAAAAACAATATATTATGAAAGTATAAAATACCAGCAATACATTTTATATAAAAAAGTACCAATAGAGTTTATAGAAACATAACCAAGAATACATTTTATGTGGACTTGAAGGCATAAAATTGCGTTCATATTCATAATTTGACATTAAATAATCCATTGAAGGTGATATGACGCTAAATGAAATCATCCAACCAACCAACGAACGTAATAAATCAAATGGTCTTTATATCCAAATCTACATTCTTAATATACGCTCTGCTCACATTTACTATAATTTATGAAGATATCTTTTCTCTATTCTGCCAACTCAAATAAACAATGATTTACTTACGTAGTCTTTCTCTCCACTAAGCCTATCACTGATTTCATTTTTAGATTATGACTTGACAATAAATTTTCTATGGAAATCTGAATAAAAATTGCCTTTTTGAGTTATTCCTGACAAGAGTATAGGTAATAGAATCTTTGGCAGCGTGATCTTTTAAACTGATGTGGTCTATATGGTGAAAGAGAAGATCACTCGCCCGCGTTCTTGATTTCCCCTCCAAGCAGAGGTTTAATAACTTGGAAAGTCTCGGGGATAATTCTGGGTTGATATTCTAAAAGCCAACCACTGGAATTTTGTCTTGGCCAGTCACTTTCTTAGTTTCCCGTTGAAAAAATATATTACTGAGAATATGCTCATTGAGACGTGGGTAGTGGATGGCCTTTGTCATCTAACGTTTGGATTTGAGGTAAAGAGATTCAAGGAAGATTTGACATCGTGACCATTTATAATAGCGGGCACAGCTGTTTTGAATCTGTTCATAATTTCGTTGATGATCTTCTAGAATTAGCCATATACAATTCTTTTTTCGTTTTTTTTTCAACTTTAGCCCATATCTTGCGCATGAAAGCAGTATAGACCAGACTACACCACTCTTTGTGATAGACCTTGAAGTATGTGTTCCCGTAAGCTATATCTGAAGCACATTTAGGGGCAAACCATCACTGACAGTTTGGTTTTTGCTAGAATTTATTGTGGGGGATAAAATTCTTAATTCCAGAAAGATCCATTTAAAGTGGAATGCAAATGTTTCGAGGCAGCATGCATGAAAAGGCTTGAGAGAGGAGTTTCCGTCATGTTCGACAGAAGGTTATCAGAATCTGCTTTCGCATAGCGAAAAACCCTTTCATAGGACTATAAATCAACGGTTGTATTTAGTTTGGCATCAATCTAGACACTAACTATGAAATGTTCTGCTGTACCTGTGGTGGGAAAGTATTAGGTTGGTGCAAAAATAATGACGTAATAATGTCGTTTTTTGACGTATTTTTAACGTCAAAAAACGACATTATTACGTTATTATTTTTGCACCAACCTAATATTTGCTAAGCATTTGCTAGGGCAGAATGTTAGAAAGAAGGTCGAGGTGGTGTACCTGCTCTTCCGTCGCGTCCGGTATTGGTGTGAGTTCTTCTATTATCTTTGTTAGTTCATAAGTGATAGAAAAGTCTCTGCAATACCGGCCTTCTTCTTCGGTTTTGTTCGCGTAGAATAACCAAGCTTTGTGGTGGATATTGATGTCACTGCAGATATGAAAGCTAGACGAAGGTAATTCAGTGATGATATTATCAATCTTCTCAAATATTCGATCAAAAATTTCTTATTCTTCATCACATATAAGAGAGATCAGGGTCTTCGTTTTTATGTACCCTCCTTTGTGTAGGCTCCGACTCCGTGGCCATGGCGTTTTGGTAAAAGGCTGAGTAGCCCAGTATTGTCATTTTGTAATGGGAGTGAGTCATTCATAGCGGTTTCAGACAGAAACAGGAGGCCGAGTTTGGACTGAAGAATATAGATTTCTACTTCTGGAAAATTGGAACTTAGGCATATTGTATTGGTGCGGGAGATGGTATACATGCGGTCGACTTCTTAGATTAGACTTTCTAGCTTTATTAATTTTTAATGTAATCGATTCCATGTATATTGAAGTTGGTTAGTGGAAGACTAATAGGCAATGAGCAGGACTAACCAACGGGAGATGAACGCATAAATAAACAAGAATGTGTCGTCAGGAGATACTTCCGTAACAGTACCTATCATGGTGTCATCGAGAGACCTCACTGGAGACAACTGCACTGCCCAGAATCCATTCGGAAAATGGTGGTATAGTAGCCCTGATAATATACACCTGCTATAGGATATCCTCCTTTCGTATACGGTTTTATTTTTTGCGATGTTTAAGATATATATTTTATGATTTTTCATCAATAAAGTTGTTATTTTTACAAACCTAATTGTCAAATTATAAATAAACTCTTTTATGATGTGTTTGAATATTTCACAACTTATACAAGCACACACATATATATGTGCGTGCGTGTGTCAAACTGGAAAATGTTTTCGTTTGACACGTTACATCCTTTTTTTTGACTAAATTTATTTTTCCGTTAATGCGACTACATATGTGCACATAGGAATAGGTGAGGCTGAGAATTTTAAATATAATTATTTTTCTAATATATACTGAGGGTATAAAAAGTAGCCGATTTGCTTTGGATTCTTTTTTCTTTTTGTTTATATATGTATTTTATTAAATCTCCCACATTATGAAAATACGAAAAACTGCCAAGACTGGTGAAAAGGAATAAGAAATTGGATGCAAATTTACTGTTGGTGATCTTGCGATTAAAACACTTTCTGAACATTTTTACCTTAGTATATTCCCTCTTTTAATTAGAATAGTAATTTAAAATCTTTACGATATTTTTGTCCTAGAATTATTCTAGATACATAAAGAAAATTATATATCGTGTTTTATCGCCCAGCCACCTATATATATATATATTTTTTTTTTTTCTCATCGGTGATTTTGGGTTTGGCATAATATCGACTCAAACAGCAACACCGACATGACCCCGGCCGCCTAATGGAAAGCGTCATGCTACAGACGTCGATATTGCAAAATCATAACAACGTAACTAGGAGTCAAAAAAAAACAAAGATAAACGCCCTCCGCCTCCTGTAATTTGGTTCTTTACTCCCTCCGATTTCGTTTCGAGTTAACGTCTCCTGGATTCCTTTCTGTTTCTTTAGTTCACCGCTACTAACAAGCAACAATCTTTTTCTCCTGATAAAGGCCATATCATCTTATATCAATCTAACATCTTTCATTTTTATTAAAACTTTATCAACTCTAATAAAATTCAAACAAGTTAGACTTATTTGAATGAAAATATGCTGCCTAAATATATATATATATATATATATATATACACACAAACACACATATATATACATATATATATACATATATATATATATATATATACATACATATATATATATACATACATATATATATGCATACATATATATATACAAACATATACATATATACATACATATATATACATACATATATATATGCATACATACATATATATATACATACATATACATATATATACAAACATATACATATATATATACATATATATACAAACATATACACATATATATACACATATATATACAAACATATATATATATACATATATATACAAACATATATATATACAAACATATATACATATACAAACATATATATAAATATATATATATATATACAAACATATATATATACAATCATATATATATACAAACATATATATATATATATACAAACATATATATATATATATATATACAAACATATGTATATATACAAACATATATATATATATATACAAACATATATATATATACAAACATATATATAAATATATACAAACATATATATATATACAAACATATATATATATATATATATATATATATATATATATACAAACATATATATACAAACATATATATATACAAACATATATATATACAAACATATATATATATACAAACATATATATATATATACAAACATATATATATGTATATACAAACATATATATATATATATATATATATATATATAAAAGTGAACATAGAAGTCAACACTTAGAGGCGACAGTCTGTTTCATGCTTTATACAATCAATTTGTTTCTTATTTTATTTATTTATTTATTAACGTAGTAAAAGTTTGTTTATATCACTTATTTAACAGTTTTGTTTTGGTTTGAGAATTTAATGAAAGCTATTTGTTCAATTTTGGGATTGATTGTTGTAGTTAATTCTAAGTATTATTTTGGCGGGAACAGTTTTTATTTGATTATCTATATTTGGGATTGGTTTGTTTATTTATTTACTTGGATGAATTTAGGTCAATTTATTTTACTTGTATATTTTCTCTTTTCGGTTTTCGATTTTTAAGTAACATAGTATTTATTTATGTTTTATTTCTATTTTTTTTTGTTATTTGTTTATTAGTATATTTATTTGTTTTTATTTTATTTTTTCCGTTTATCATTTTTTAGGTTACGTAGTAAAAATTTATTTTCATGTCTGCATTTTGATATGAGCTCGGATCTTTTGTTTAATAATTTATTTTGGGCGGGGAAAGTAATGATAGCTATTTTTTCCTCCAAGCAAAGTTTGCAAGTTTTTGATTGGTTGTTGCAGGCTGATGATTTTTTCCTTATCTTCCAAGATATTTTTGTGTGATGGGCGTTTTTGTTTTTAATTTCCCAGATATACTTAGAAAGCATTGTACTGTTCGCATATTTACTATTTGTGAAAGATGTTTTGTGTGTATAATTTCTTTGTTTCCAGGGTCCTTCAGTTACTCCTATGTATCCTTTTTCTTCATTATATGGTGATTTTATCGTGGCTTGGTATATTACGTTGTTTTGTAAACAATTTCCGTTTAAGGAACATTCGTTCTTTATTCTGCAGTTGCACGTGGGTTTAATTTGTTCGTGTGGTTTGTTGATAATTTTCCTATTGTGCTTTTTTATTATTTGTGCCATCCTCTCGGTGCAGCTGTAGCTGATTTTTACTGTGTTTTTGTTGAATATCTTGTGTAAGGTGCTTGATTCTGGGAAGTGTTTGTGTAAGAGTTTGAAGAATATTTTTCCTACGTTTGTTTTTACGTTCTTGCTGTACGGTGTGTTGAACCATATGATATTTCTTCTCCTGTTGGCCTTTTTTGTATTCTGTGGTGAGTATGGGAGTATTGCTGGGAATCCGCTATCTGTTTATATGTGCCTTCTCCTAGGTTGAAGGTAACATCTAGAAAATCTACTTCGTTTAGGTTAGTTTTTATATCTATGTCGAATCCGTTTTTTTTTTAAATCTTTGTTATTTTTTTTCTAGTTTTGTCTGTGTTTTGTTTGTTACAGTTTCTTAAGATTATGAGACCGTCGTCCCATATATATATATATATATATATATATATATATATATATATATATATATATATATATATATCCATGGTTAGCAAGCCCTTTCCAAATGTTTCACATGCTGGTAAAGCCTCCCCAGACTGATAGTATCAAGAATCACTTTATGTCCCATAATTGAAAGGTACATTCTAACCACTCAAACAAACAACACACATGAGGTACACGGAATCGTCCATTGATGGGTGTGCTAAGCATGAAGTCCCAACAAGCTTTGTTCAAACTGTTGATCACACCAGATGATGAACTCTTTCTTACACAAACTGGAATTAAGGTCTGCTCAGCGTAATTGAAGTATAAATCACACTCCAGCCTCACAACCCTTTCAAACTTTTTACAAACTGTTAAGTTTTATTTTTCTGTTATCTGTTAAACGTTTTGAACTTTTGCATTTCTCCAGTTTTCTTTTCTTTTTATTTTGTGTACTTATTTTTATTTTTGTTCACTTTTTATAAGATAAGTTTATTTTTCTTCAGTATATTTCGTTTTTGTGTTTTAACCCCACTCCCGACATTAATACATTTTTATCTCTAGTTTAATCTTTCTACATGTTTAATTGCTATTCGTAAACTTTAATCAGATTTATTTTTAGCTTAATCTTTTTATTTTTTTAAAGCGCTTAATTGTTGCCAAATTTAAATCCTTTTCCTTTTCCCCGTTCTTGTAGAGCAAGTTTGATTTTACATTTTGTTTTTTCATCCTTCCACGACTTTACGTCGTGTTTCTTTGTCACTAGACTTTTTGTTTTCATTTCATTATTTCCATTTTATGAATAATCCATTAGTTTTTACGACGAAGTTTTATTTGTTTGGTCGTGGTGGTTTGGACCAACATGGTCGAATATTTGGATGAACCGGCGCTGCCAATGTAAAATATGTTACCGCTTAAAAATCCGGCCTGGGGTGAAAACAGCCTCAAAAAGATGCAACATATCACAATAGTCTAAAGGAAAAGTATGACTCGTTCATTAAAAGTCATGAGCTCCTTACTATTCTAGAAAAAAAAAACAGATGCCGTCAAATCAAGAACCATTTCCCTGCTGACCACCGACGTAGGAACTCGGAGAATTATTGTCAGCGGGGAAAAATGGAAGAATAAGCTTCAAAATAGGGGCCAATATTTTGTCTAGGCGCTCTAATGTTCTATAGGATATTTTATTACCGACAGAAGAAAAGGCTAAAATGTTGGAAGGAATTTCTCTGACTACTAAGTCAATCCGCCTTCAAACTGTCTGTATCGGTACGATACGAACAAGAATCACTGTACAGTGTCCCCGGTGGACATCAGTGTGGATAGTCTGGGGTATTTTTGTCCAATACAGCCTAGTGGATGAAGTGACTACATGAAACAGCACGGCTGGAAGAGCTACGGGAGATTTCGCTCAGCAGGTTACGTTGAAGAGGGAGACTTTGGGGGAGATCTCTAATGTTTTTATGTGTATGGACAAAATGATGCCTGGGGTGGTTGAGGGCTGCCATCCATACTGCTGGGCATGTGGTGCATCGGGATACATGTCCAAAGAAAGTCCCGAAAAAAACGCAGGGTCGCTGCCTAGCCAGACAGCAGCAGCAGAATCAAGAGAACTGTTTGCTAAGGCACCCAGTTTTGTTTGGGGGTGGTGACGAAGAAGACATGGGAGTCATCAAGCCCTCCCTTCGAGCAGGAGACCTCACAGTAGTAACAACAACCCCGGAAGTGGCCGGAGCCTGAAAAACAGCGTCATACGCAGACGCAGCCGCGAAAAGCGCTTCAACAAGAGAAAGATTGGCAGCCCAAACAGAAAAGCAGCAGGAGCATCAACAACAACAACTGAAACTACAGATATGGAGACGGAGGAAAAGCCACCACTTCTGTTCTCCTCTTTGAAGAAGGAGAGGGAGGAGGAAGAGATGCCCATAAAAAGAGATGCCGGCTGACGAAAGCAGGAATGTGAAGGAAACGGTCAAAACTAGGTCCATTTTCCTTACGTCACCATCGGAATTTCAAGACCCAACTCCCAAGTCAATGAAACTCCCCCGTTCACTATCTAGGACTCCGCCTTTCTCCACTTTCACACCTCCCCAACCGTCCACATCTACCCTGCTGTCTACTTCCACCCGGCCCCACCCGTCCACAAGAATGGAGAAAAAAATACTATACGAAAGCTGACGTCATTTGTAAAGTCGACAGAAAGGAACTAGAGAAGAAACTTTCAACGTAAGAGAAGATGCTCTTGGGACACCTTTCAAAGTCGTATTAGTCGACGGAAATTCGATGGAGGATCTGCGCAACTCGGAGTGATTGCTTGTATAGGGACACTTGGAAATATTTACAATTTCGTCTCACCTACATCAGGCAAATTATATATTTCCAGAACTGCGGGAACACCAGACGGGTACATCAGATTTAAAGTAACTTTTTGTTCAGAGAGGGTCACGATATTCTTCAGCCGTCTCTATATAGGGTCATAAATCTAACATATCCCATGGACGTTGGCAGTATTGACCTGGATGGACCTATGATATCAGAGATCTGCACGGGGAGTTTACGACAATCCATCTGATGTAGGGAAATTAGGACCTGGCTTTGACCTTTTCCTTCACCACTGAATATAGCCAGCGGCTCGCACTAGATAAGGCTAACTGGAAGGCTCTCAAGGATAATCTTTCCAGAGGGTCTGGAGGAACGCCTAGAGATAGTCCTAGCTAGGGAGGATCTGCAGCGTGCGACTAGTAAGCACTACAGGGTCCTGTATTTAGGCATGTTAAACAAGATGTCTTCCGAATAATGGGCGCAGAAGTAAAAGATCCGTCGAGGTTCCGGTCGTTACATTCGGGAGGTCAACAGTTGACATCTATGAGGTGTTTCGTCGGTATTTCGCGAGCAGGTTTGCCATGCATCCTGATCTCTGTACCGAAGAGTTTCGAAGCTATTTGAGGAGGGCGAAGTTTGCTTGACATTGAAGAGAGTCGGCAGTGCTAAGTTTCCGTGACGTTATGGTCTGCCCCATGAATTTCACTTGAGACTGTCGCATATCTTTGTTCCAAAATAAACTGTCATGTTCAACAACTGGTTCCGCTAGGGGTCTATTCCGAAAAAAGGGTCAAGGGTGTTGGGCGGGATTTAGATGATTACAGGCCCATAACTCTGCTAAACAAAGAGTTACAGATTTTGGCAAAGATCCTGATGGAGCGTTTTACAGCTTAGTGCCGAGAGTCTGTTATGTTCCGAGCAGATATGTACTGTGAAGAGCCGAACAAATCAGACCTTATCTGCACGATCCTAGAGGGTGTAAAAGACGTAAAGCACGATCATTTTGGATCAGTCCAAGGCATTTTATTGTGTCGACAATCGGAATATGACTGCTGTCCTGCAGGCCGCCGGTTCCCAACCCGACTTCTGTAAGTGGATTACCTCCTGTATCGTTCACCAAGTGCTGTGGTACAGGTGAACGGAAAGTGTTCGCGCGTTTTTGCCCTGTCTCGATCGGTACGTCAGGATTGCCTGTCCGTTGTCGCCCCTATTTTACGCTTTGTCGTTGGAGTCTCTTCTTCGCCGACTAATGGACAGGGAGGGTAGTCTGGCCCTACGTGGAATCTCTGTCACTGCTGTGACTCGAGCCAGGGTTTCTGCGTACGCAGATGACGAATCCACTTTCATGTAGTCCCGCAGCGATACTTATGCGGTACTGAAGGCGCTTAAGATGTGCGAAAAGGTCACGAGGAGGAGGGTTAACGGCAACAAATTTTGCTGGGCACTTTGGCTGGACAGACAGGACCGTCTACATTCTCGGATTGTGGTTTGGGCTCAGACTCGAGAAAAATTGACCAGAAGTACAGGCAAAGGTCGGCGCGGTGCGTGAGACTTGCCGCTGAACGAGCTTGTTCTTGAAGGTTAGAGCTGAGGCGTGTGCCACTTACATCTTTCCTCTCGTGCTTTCCCGTTTGCATCTGCTTCTCTCTATAAAGAGCGTAAGAAGGGTATCGAGCGCTTGCTCTCCAGCCTGTTGTGGGGTGGACGCAAACAATTCGCCGACAGAGATGTTTATCTACGCCCAACCCCCGGGTCATAGGGACCTCGAATTTCTCATTCGGCAAGTCACTGACACGCCTCGAGGCTGGCTTTCCTAAACCACGCGTTGACAGAGGACACGATTTTGGAGGGAAGTGTAGGGGCCACCTTCCCTCGACTTATTCTCACTTCTCCCGACTCCTTCACAATCCCGAGAGCATTCCGATTTCCTGCTAGAGTGTCGATCAACCTTGTGGACACTCCTAGGTCCAGTGACATTTCTCGACTAAGGAGAGTCCTCTATTGTAAATGGTGGGAGTCGCGAAGGATACCCTCTGCCTGGCAAATGGTTCGGAATCGACTGTCTCTTAAGGGCGTGATCTTTAGATAAAGCTGGGCGGATTTGTCAGACAGTCAACGGTGTGATCTTGGCTTAGAGAAAACGGCTTCGTCCTCGGGTGCGCCCCCTCTGGGACTATGTAGGCGAGTTAACAGCTCTTATCGCTCCTCATTGATCTCACGTACGCGTCTGAAAATGTTGTTTCAGTTGCTGTTATCCACGGCTAGAATTTTTTTTCGACGATACGAGTTGAGGAACTCTTGCGGTATGAACGTTATTCTCAACACGATCTAATCCGATTCTTTGAGCATCAGCTTAGGATGTAGATTAGAACTGGGAGAAAGTGATTGGTATCGACAGATTCATCCAAAAGGTGGGTAACTATGGCGAGTCTGGTTCGCGTGAATGAGACTAGCCTTGATTTTCTTTTTTAAGTCCACCTAATCCCAACTTGGCGGTTGCATGTGGAGACCTCTCTTGATAAATAGATAGATCCTTATAGTGTATCAATTTAATTTGAGTAAGATTTCGAGTTCATATGCCCGCCCATCATTCCATATCATCATTTAATTATTATATATAATTCTATAACACATTTTAATGTCATGGGTTGTTTTGTAAGCTCACTGCGGTATTGTGGTATATGTAGGATTGAATGGGAGGGGGATGAGTTTTGGTGGTGAATGTGTAAATTATAAGGAATGAAAAGGTCGTGAATCTGAATCGCTAGGTATAAGATAGTTAGTGGTGACGAGCCTCAACAATTCCCGCCGTTTGCCTTGTGCCACACTTGTAATATATGCCATAAATCTCAACTTCCCTTGGATTCCTAATGCGGTAAACTGGTCTCTTTTGTGTATAGTTTAATCCAAATTTTTCATTCGTTTTAAATTACTAGAGCCATAACGTTACTAAATCATTAACGAAACCTACACGCGTACCCAACCAAAATCTATCATATAATTAGCTCCTGTGCTTCGCCAAAAATTAGTCTGTGGAATGTTTTTTCTAAAAAATTATTCGCTATTCTTACTATCAAACTAATATTCAAGTGTACATTTACTTTATTCACTTACATAGACGAAATTCCATTATTTTTATTATTTTAGTCTATACATACATACATACATACACACGCACACATATCGATAAATATGTACATACATGCAAAAGCACAGGCACCCATGCACATATTTATCTATCGCCCATTTACGGTAATATACTTCTACAAAACCAGAGTTACCAGGCCGACACAGTTACCAGCCATCGCGAAATTAACTAGTAGTATTTATTTGAATTTTTTCTACTTCATGACTTACCGACTAAAACAATTCAATGACCTAACCTAAAAACATTAAGCTAACTACTCACATACTTGCTATCTGTTAAGTATTACACGAAATCTCTCTCTCTCTCAGTATATATATATATATATAATATGTTACGAAAAACTTGGTAATTTAAAGAAAAACAGACCACTTTAAGGCTCCATTGTAATAATTTATTTCACCAGAGACCTTTCAAAGGACGCTAGATCCTCAGACATCATTTCA
>OZ010615.1:10963848-11008848 GCA_963932145.1 Acanthosepion lycidas | reverse complement strand
CTTATGTCTGGGGTTATTTGACTTCCCTTTCCGAAGACTATGTAAGTGTTTCGTTCCCAAGCTTCCTTGCTTTCGAATTTATTAAAGAAGATTTTGGTTATAAGCAACTCTCGATTGCTGTCGCTGTCGGTTGGTTCACGAAAAGTCTGATCGTGGGCGACTAACTGTCCATTGCCGATCGTTTTATCTGAAGAATCTCAAGGAAACGGGATGAATCAAGAGAATACAGTGAGAAACAGACGGGGTGTGGGGCAGATAGAAGCAACATAGAGAAAATGATGAATTCTATGAAAATGAAAACCAACCTGGAGAAAGTAAATGGAAATAAAAAAAGAACGAGAAGTAAAATAAGTTACATGAGAAATAGATTTAAAACAGAATACGACAAAATTGTATGTTTTTTATATTAATAGTAATCATGATCGCAAAATAAACGGAACCTTTTGATCCATATGAAATACTGCTTTATCCGATGAAGCGTTGAGTATTGTGACAATTATCTCTAATTCATCAAATCAGCCATTCTCAAAACATCACCGATGTGGTCAAAGGCGCAGTGAAGATTTACTAACGGTGGAATAAATTTCAAAATATAACTGTAGGTAAAACAAATTTAATTCTTGGCTCTACAAATGCAATAACTCAAAAAAGTATGTATCAGAGAAAGATAAGGAATCGTCAAAAGAAAACGCTGAAGGAACTGGGATAAAATGCTTATGGTAAATCATTTCTTATATCAGTATCTTTGTGGTGTTTGAGCATCAAGTAAATAAATATTATGGTGAATATCCTTTTATATAGCATTATTTATCAGGGGTTATGTTCAATAAAAAAAATCTGTGACGAATCCGTTTATGTCATGCTAATGCTACAAAATATCACGGCATTCGTGATAATGGCCAAAATAACGATGAGAATCAGGAGAAAATCCTAGAAATATACAGATATATAAGAAGTAAAAGTTGGAGAGATTCAACTTATCGGAACATTTAAATAACTAGGGAGAATATCAACGTGGAGAGAAGCCGTGCTTTTTAAAGTCGAAATTCAAAATCTCACTCACCTATAAATAGGAGAAAATATTATAAAACCATTAAAATTGGATATGATAGAAAGTGACAACAAAAGTGCAGAATCAAAAAATATATGAGAAATTAAGAATAAATTAAAAATATAAATAAAATATATATTTAGTTTTTGTTTTTTTTATATCAGTCAGGTGAACATAGGAAACACTAATATATTGATTCTTCGATGCAGTAAATAAAAATAAATCATTACATTCTGGCACAATTATCCTACACCAACGAGTACCGGAAGTGGATTATCATCTGTCTTCATTAGACTGGCCAAGAAATATTCAAGCTCTTCAACAATGTAGATGCCATAGCATATGATAAAAATTAAATAAAAAGGTATAAAGTAGATTGGGATATGGAAAGGAAGACTTTGATATACTCCATAAAGTATAAACTCTTGACATTAAGTAAATTATATAAAGAATAGTTCTGTATACAAGGACTTTATGAAAATGTATATTGAATGCATTACAGATAACTGCCAGTGCTTCCCTGCATGCTTCCGAAAATGTTTTAGCCAGTTTTATCTTTCTCAGTATTAATTGCCCTGGCTTTATTACTGTTATGGTCAGGTTCCTTGTACCACGGTAATAGTCCAAGGTAGAACCAATAAAGAAGAACTCGAACACGGATATAGAATAACACAGATATATTACAAACAGGAATATATACAGAGAAGTAGAAAGTGTTATTACGAACAATCAGGTTTAGTAGTAATTGTCTGAACGCGACACTGTTTCGGTCTGCCTCTGACTCGACTGACTGACTCGCTCTGGCTGACTGACAGACTCCTGACGGACTTCACTCCAGACTTCAGATTGAACAGTATTTAGTCACCCACCACGAGGGCATCATGTGCCACAAGGCCGGTTTAACGTGGGATAAACGGGTTCAGGGTCGGTTTACCTCCCCGAAAGAGACTCCGCCCTTCGGCGGAGCCTCGTTCGGGTTCCTCTCCGCCCGAAGGCAGAGAGTTCAACCGATCAGTCGGTTACCCGACTTCAGACTGAACTCCCTGCTTCCTCTTGAGGCGCAGTATTTATTACATATGGCATATCCCATTATATTATTATGGGTAAGGTCCCTTAACAATTACAAACACCGAACAGCTAAAAACATCGCTTGTCACACTCAAATCTATACTAGGGGTTGCATGTTACTTTTCAAGGGTGGAAGATTATTGTCTTAAAATAAATTTGTCCATGATGACGTATATAGTGGTGAACAAATTTGCTTAATGTAAGCGCCACATGCGATAAAGTTGAAATATTTGAGAGTCGCAAAATATGAGCAAAATTTACATATTTGCTTTTCTTACATACACATTTTGTTACAGTATATATATATATATATATATATATATATATATATATATATATATATAAATTCATGAATCATTCATACAAAAAACAAATATAGAGGTTAATGACTTAAATGGCGAGAATACTTCGTCGCAAACAATATAAATAAGATACATCAACCCCGAACCTGTATATGAATGATATGATCCCTGTTTATAAATTCCAGTTGCATAAGGTCTTTTTAATTTTTTTACAAGCTTTCGTCTGTTCCTACAGACATCATCAGGTATGAAAGTAGAGTTGGTCCTTGTTTTTACTTCTCAGTAATAAGAGGACAACGAAAATAGATATGTATTCCGAAAAAATCCTATGAGAAATGTGTTATAAACGGGTATCATATCATTCATATACAAGTTCGGGGTTGATGTATCTTATTTATATTGTTTGCGACGATGTATTCTCGCCATTTAAATCATTAACCTCTATATTTGTTTTTTGTGTGAATGATTCATGAATTTATAAATTATATTTGCACCATTTAATTTAAATATATATATATATATATATATATATATATATATTAAGGAATGCATTTATGCAATAATATTTATTCATGTATGCAGTTTTTAAACTGTTAATTTGTTTTGCTTTCAGTAATCACAAAGTAAACATATACACATAATTCAAAATGTTGACTGGTGATTATTTTAACTATACTGTGTGTATTTAATATGTTAATGAACTACGAAAACTTCGAAGAGAAATGTGCGAATTTTCATTTCAATAACATAAAATTATAGCGCTAAAAATATTAATAATAATAAAGCGGAAAAATATTTTTAATAATACTTATTTGTTTTCATAGATAACAGGTCAAAACATGGAGAAAGTTGTAAAAAAAGAAACCAAAAAAATTAGAATATTTTAATCAGATACCACCTTACAGAATTACAGTCTGGACATAGCATTTTTATGACAGTCAATGCTACAAATATCAGTCTATTAAAGCCGATATTTACTGCTAGCAGAGGTCTTGTGAGTCTCCATCTTGGCTGTTAGTTGGTGAAAGATTTTTCTGATATGTTCTCAAGTTTGTATTACTTAGTTCCATCAGGTATTGGTTTGTATTGATTGTACGATGCTTCACCTTCAAAATTCCATTACAGAGTACAGTGATTCATTGCAGTATGTTGCGGGGAAAATGGAGATGAATTGCACACTAGTTTTCTCCAATTAAGGATATTTTTATTTCTCGAAGTTGTTTCATGTGCGCAATTGTAGACTAGGATTTATGGACACTATTTGCATTGTTCGGTAATAAAGACAGATACTGTAGAATTTATTGATGCTGCAATTGATTAGTTCCATTTCCACATCAGATGATGCTGCAAGAAAAGGTTCAAGAATTGGATATCAACCACGGACCAGTTCAACCATGAATATATCTAGAAGACAGGCAATACAGGCCTTCAGTTTCTTCAAGTCATCAAACCTGGCTAGGATAATATCAAGCAGTCCTTGTAATTTATCTTTGAGTTCTACCAATTTGCAGTCTATTATTTCAATATCAGGCAATGTATTTACTCTGCTACTGAGATTGGGAATGTGACTGATGTTTCTTGATAATATGTTTCTTATTTTATTCGGAAAGCTAGAAACTGAGTAAGATCAAAAACAATCTTATAATTTCCCCAGTAGTGCAAAGTTGAGATTTTGTAGATGATTTGTTATATCAGTAAGGAATATCAGGTGTTGCATCCATTCATTATTTCCACTTGAGGATAGGATATTTTCTTTTCTTTAATAAAATTAATAATACGCTTCAAATTTACACAATTTACAAATTTACATAATTTTCCGCTTCCAGTTCTTTACTAAAACTTCTGTATTGTCGGTGGGTTTTTCTATTTAAGCTTATGAAATTGACAATTTCAAAGACAGAATTTCATAGTATCTTCATACTTGATTATCTGGCTACCAGGTGTTTAAGATGAATAATACAATGAACAAAGAGAATCTATAGAAAGCTAGAATCATTTTTCCTAAGTACAATTATTCCTACATTTTCACCCCATTGCTGGTGCTCTTTCTGTTGCAATACTGACGAGTTTATTCAGTGTAACATCTGAATATGTTATGGTTTGGTCAAGCGATTTTTAAGGTCATTTCCATGATGTGTTTCTTTTAATGCCACTAAGTTCAATGTCTCATCATTCAGAGTTGAATCAGAGAAAACATAACGAACAAATACTGCCATTTGTGGGTTGTCGTGTAAATCTGTCCATTCATCAAGAGCTAAACAGAATACAAGACATTTTTAAAAATCGTTATGAATATTGAACATCAGCACTGATCTGGGATATACGCTTGTCTGTACTGTGGCGTGAAACTAGTATTTGTGCTATTAGTCCCTGAATTTTGTGTTATTTTGATTTAACAGTGAAACAACAGCTATATTCCTCTTAACAAACTGGCCATCAGAACATGTGACGTTAGCACAAACAATATTCTATGACATAACAAAACTGGCTTCAATCTTTGTATCGGTTTCCTTACTGATTGTTGTCAACAGTGATTGCTGGCTATAAACAAAGTTAGCTTGATTTTTTATTTCTTAATTCTGATTAAAGTGGATAATCATAAGAATGTAAAGACTGAGTGACATGTGGCAGCTAAGGAAAAAGGTTTGCCTCCTTTATCAGTGAATAAAATATCTTCATCCCATTCTGGCTTAAAATTTCTGTTTTCATCTTCATATTTTCGTTTCTTACTATAGTAGGAGGGCATCTTCGTTCAGTAATTTTAAACAAAACTTATATTCGAAGTGTACCAACTAGGTCTGCACAGTTCAACATTTTGTGTTACACTGCATTGATGTACATGACGGAAGTGCGGTCCGCTTGATACCCTTACCGATGAACTGAGGCTGTTGACATCATTTTGTACCCTTTGCTGACCGCAGATTTCGATAATCCGTTTCCTTCCCACCAATACTTCCCTCAGAACTAAAGACAAATGACTCACACGGATCTACATTAAAATTAAGATTTACATTCTTAAATAATTAACATTAAACTTATGTTTTAATCAAATGAGGTCTCAATTCATACGTACTACATATATATATATATGTATATATATATATATATATATATATATATATATATATATATATATATATATATATATATATATTATCGTTTTCTGCGAAAGATAATAATATATTTTTATATATTAGCTTATTGGTGTTTTTTTCAATATGACTCACATGTTTTATTTTATAAACTTTTTTTGTATTTTCTTGTTAATTGTTCTTATATATTATCTTGGCTGATTTTATATATCATGAAGTACACTTAAACACGTTAATATATTTAAGAATATGTATACACCTATACTTCCATGCAGAAACTGATATATATATATATATATATATATATATATATATATATATATATATATATATATATATATATATATATATTCTATATGTCATTGGCTCATTTATTTTATTTTTTTTATTAATCTACACATGTTTTCTCATATTTTCGATATACAAGTGAGATGTTCTTTTTTTCCTCCCAGACGTGTTACATATTGGCTAATTCTCATAAACATTAAATTTATTTTTCAGATGATCAACGAAAATCAGCTTACCAAATTCACAAGCTTTAGTTTTGATACTGTTTTAAGCAAAGATTTATGAACATCGAAGAACATAACGTCCACAACACTGTTGTAAGAAATAAACATAACTATTAGGAAGAAAAATTGTATACCTTACTCTGCATTACTCGTCATCTAAATTCTCATATAATTTACTAATAATTCACGTTCCATAAACATATATATATATATATATATATATATATATATATATATATATATATATATATATATATATATATATATATATATATATATATATATATTCTATATGTCATTGGCTCATTTATTTTATTTTTTTTATTAATCTACACATGTTTTCTCATATTTTCGATATACAAGTGAGATGTTCTTTTTTTCCTCCCAGACGTGTTACATATTGGCTAATTCTCATAAACATTAAATTTATTTTGCAGATGATCAACGAAAATCAGCTTAACAAATTCACAAGCTTTAGTTTTGATACTGTTTTAAGCAAAGATTTATGAACATCGAAGAACATAACGTCCACAACACTGTTGTAAGAAATAAACATAACTATTAGGAAGAAAAATTGTATACCTTACTCTGCATTACTCGTCATCTAAATTCTCATATAATTTACTCATAATTCACGTTCCATAAACATATATATATATATATATATATATATATATATATATATATATATATATTCACGTTTCTATAAAGATAACATTTTTATTACATTTATAGTTTCCATCTCCCTATATGAAATAATGACGCAATTGATGAATTGTTTTTCAAGATTTCTTTGGCAGTTATTCATTTCAATATTTTAGAAGTTCATAATGGTTTCTTTCTCAGTCTACACGCGAAAATATTTTGATAATTTATCAAGGACTGGCTTCATTTTTTTTTCTTTTCTTCTCTTCCTGATGTATACCAAATCATACCTTCTGGACAGGGATGATGCAAAAATGATATCACTTTTTATAAATACTCTTCTTGTATCCAAACATGTCCCTTATCTAGTCAAAAAGTTAGTTTTTTTTTCTAAAAATGTTTTAAATGACCCCTCATACATTTCTTCGAAATCAGCAATCATTTCAATGTTTCATCCATTAATCAAACATTATGAATTGCAAGTATCATGGAAAGAATAACAAAAAACTCAAGAATAAAACTACTATCTAACTATCTATCTATCTATCTATCTAGAAGAAGGAAATTACTGGAAAGTAATTGAAACTCACCTGAAGCGACTTGAATGTGTAATGCTCCTCATGCCAATGACAATTCCACCGATCTTCTCTACGGCATATGACTTCACTGAATTTCTTTTGATACGTTCCTCTCGAATTTATATTTAAACTGGGGTCATCAGGAGAGAATGTGCACCGTTTCGAGGCCTTCCTCTCAACGGTTTCCGTTGCACACCGTTCCCCATCACTGATGTGAGACGCCATTATAACGATATACAAGTATGTTGTAGATAAACTAGTTCAAATGTCTAACGGCGAAATTAAATTTACGGAAATTACGAAAAACGGCAAACCTCGCGTTCTGAGAATGCAATGTGAACCTCATTTCGCATTCACGATCAGTCATGTCCTGCCGTCATGTTCGCTGAAACACACCACATGAAGGCATGACATCTCTCTCTCTCTCTCTCTCTCTCTCTCTCTCTATATATATATATATATATATATATATATATATATATATATATATATATATATCAGTATATCTATCTATCTATCTATTTATCTATCTATCTATCGACTCATGACTTATCCCTAGCTATCGACTCAATTCTAATCTAAACTGTATGTATAGATTCAATGACAAATATGGCCTCTATGTAACTAACTACAGAATCAAATATAAGCTAACCCTTATCTGCATAGAGATTCAAATATACTGCAGTATAAATACTACCAATGTCTACTTGCATCGCATACATAACTCAAATATATACATGATTATCAAGAGATACAGATGCCATAGAAAAGACATTCTGGCATTCAAGTATTTGATATGCCATGAAATCCACCATATCAAACGCTTATAAATTGGTTTATTCAAAATGGTGTATCTATGTTTCGCTTTATTTTACTTTTACACATTTCTTCTGGTATGTGATAAGCATTCATTCTCAATCGTGGTTTTAATAATATGAAACGGATAGGTAACTTTATTTTGCTTCCATAAAATCCAGAAACCACGTAAACATCAAAATCATAACATTTAGAGCAATCTTCATATATAATAATTCACCGGTTCCTTTCTTCACTTGAATTTGGTTAAATTATTTTATATTATCTTACTTTATATGTAGTCATTTGCTTAATAGAACTCAATTTTATTTGGATACTTTATCGTTTTAGATTTTATAAGAGCGCCTGGCTTGATTAAGAGAATCTAATTTGCTGATCCTCAAATCAAGAATTTAATCACGTTTAAGGATTCGCTTTTGTATAAAGTTTGATGTAAAAAATATTTCCAATCAATCGTATCCTGTGATATAATAAAATATTAAGCATGTCCCAGAGATCAATTCGCTGATGAGGCATATTTGACTCTGCCATAGTAAACACAGTTTGAGATTAGGTTGGTGTAAAAATAATGACGTAATAATGTCGTTTTTTGACGTATTTTTTAAAGTCAAAAAACGACATTATTACGTCATTATTTTTGCACCAACCTAATATCTTGCCATTTTAATAATGGTATACTTTGACAATCAGTTTTGGAGACTTCCTATAAATGCATATAATATAGACCAGAATTTGAACTCGCTATGCAGATTACACTTTCGAATTTGATAAATGTTAAACTCCCGACACATCACAGTGTAATGTAATGCTTCCATTCTAGTTTTATTGGGAACCGGATTGCATTAGACACGCGTAATTCTATTTAAATATCAATGTTACTTTCTCTCAATCAACTAATAAAGTTATTTTTCTTTTCTTTTTATATAATTCATCCATATAGGATTTTAGTAGCATACAAACGAATGGACTCATAACGAATTATATCAATTTCATGTAATCAATTTCAATCTGAAATTGCATCTCATATTTCTGCTCAAAATTAAAAAATCTTAGCGGTGCTATGTACAAACCCAATAACCGTTAACATAGCAAGCTAACAATGTTATACAACTCTATTACATAAATCGGATAAAAAGGTTTTTATTGCAAATTAGTGTTACTTTAAAATAATTGAAATCAAACTTTAGGATACCGCCGATCTTGGTTGCTCATAAAATTATAACATTGTCTAATAGTGAGAAACGTTATTAATACAAAGATTAAGTAGAAAATATATGCAGAATACATTTATAAATGGTGGAATAGTTTTCTTTTTATTAAATCGTCGATAGTGGAACTTGTTGCCGCCGATTGGGATGCTCACAGACACTTCCTTCTGTTTGAAATGAGCTCTATGTTGAATATGAAGAGATGCCCACAGCCAGAGTAAAAGTGTTTATGCGTGGATAGCTGTGACATTTTTGGGGCTCCCTTCATCGCTTTTATTTTTTTTTTATGGTATTTTCGAAAAAATATATTTTCGTTGACTGCTCTTCTCTAATTGAATCTTTCTGTAGCTTCTCTCTCGCAATTGACCGGATCGATTGATGCCCCCCCCCCAAAAAAAAAAGATACTTTTGAGCTGATTCTTTAATAGAATCCTTTTGGACGTGGAGATCCAAGTGTTGTACATGATCCATCACTGATTGAGTGACGTGAATTTCTCAGATAGACCATAGTGTCTCTTACCTGCCAAAGGGATGGTTTTGGAACAGTATCAAGGGCTTTTTTTGAGATCGTAGAAAATCACATTCAGGAGATTTTGCTGATCGTTGCACTTTTCCTGGATTTGTGTCAAGGAGAATATCATGTCTTTTGGCTCTGAAACTGCATTGAATTGCAGGAAGGATATCCTCTGACAAGGTTAGGAGGCGTTTGAGAAGGTTCCTGGCGAGGATCTTCCCTGGGATGGACAGGAAGTTTCCACAAACGTTTTTCTCACCTTTCTTGAAAATTAAAAAAATCCTCTTCCTAGATTAGTAAGATCAGGAAGAAGCTCCTTGATTTGAGTGATAATCTGTTATACCTGATCAGTTCCAGGGCGAATGTTATCAGATCCGTGGCTCTAATTGATCGGATAAACTTGCTTCGAAATCCAGATATGTAAGGTGGGCAGACATCCATTGTCGCACCGGTCGTGAGGAAGTGTGACGCTGTAGCGGAATGAACAGTGAGAAGTGTAGAGAAGTTTTGAGTTTAGGTAAATTCAGTGATGTTGCAGCCGCATTCAGGATAGATGCAGACTCACTGACGAAGCCTCATAAATTCCGATGAAGAATTGTCTATTTTTTTAAGCTGTCGGCATATTGTAGTAGATCTTCCACATTGGTTTTCTGTTTTGTTTCAGTTTGTCGGGAGACCTCAGCATCGTTCTGGTCGAAACACTGTAGATGGCGTCGTTTCATGTGACTGATGTTATCTTTTGTAGCATTTCACATGGTCTCCCTGTGATTTGTTGGGCAGAGATTGGTATCTCAGGATGACGCTCGACTTCCGCTGTTTAATCCATGGACTCGTTTGGATCATTCAAATTTGAGTGTCATATTTCCATATCGCTAGGGGATTGACACATGGGCGTCATCGTGTTTGGATATAAGCAACTGATGGTCCTTCCAGCAGTCGTCGAATCCAGGGATTGAGCAAGTGATGATGACGTATGCGCAGTCTCTCGGGTGGTTATGGAACAGTCCAAGGTGTATCATTGTTTAGATCAAGGATGCCTCAACGTGATCTTCTGCCGGGTAGGAGCTGAAAGATTATACTGGTTATGAGAAGCTTTTGTTCAGCACACATGCCGAGATGGCGAACCCCTTTTTCGTTACAGTTCCCATGTATCTTGTTTCCGACCACTGGTCTCCACGTAGCATTGTTATTCTCCACTCGGACATTGAAGTAGGCACGGATGATCAGTTTGTCCCCTGGGGTAACGCAGGAAATCAGTTCATTCATATGTCGGTAGAATTCGTCTTTCTCATCCTCATCAGATTCAAGGGTTGAAGTTTAGACTGAGATGAATATCAGGAGGTCATCATGATGTAGAAGAATGCGAAGGGATATCAGGCGCTCGTTGATGGCTTTAGGGAAGTGATTGTGGGCATGCACCAGGGAAGGTCGCTTTGACCACATATCCCCCGGGCGTCGAATCTTGTTTAGTCTGATTTCTTCCCTGAATTTTTACCTCCATGGTAACTAGAAGACGGAGATCCCGACGGCAAAGCTCCATGTTCCTCGAGACGAGCAAGCTCCTCCACCTCAAAATATTATATACACATTGTATACATTATGTGTTTTAGAAGCCCCCAAAACTATCACTTTTATTTAATATATAAAACGTTAAGTAAGCAAAAATACTAGAAGACTGATTACGAAAGAGTATATTATTATACACAGGCAAATATGAAAATGTTTGTTCATTTTAGAAAAAGACAGAAGAAACAATAAATAAAAAAACATATATCGGGATTTAAGCTTAAAATTCCCGCACATTATTATGACATTATTTAAGATACTATAAAATTGTTGGTAGTACAAATAACTAAACTATCAATAGACAAAAATAAACGGGAGTAGAAAAATATATTAATAAACATACTGATTTTCTAAGCGTAGCTTAGATGTGGCGCAAGGCCGAAAGTAATGGGAACCCAGTGAGGATCGAACTCACTACTCAGTAATAACTGTTCTAGTGAGACAAGCTTGGTAACCATTACACCCGCTCAAGGTGACCAAAGTTGATAAATATAACTTTACGGATGCAAAAACAGAAAGTAAAAATTTGTCCAACGACCATAAGTTTAGTTGTACACAAGCAAATGGATACTGTTACAGAAAAACCTGGAAACTGTGTGAAAAGTTGAAAGAAATGGTAATAACCAAGAGATATATAACATTCAAGCAATAATAATAATCAGAATATATATAATAAAATAAATAAATAATAATTGCAAAATGAATCAAATTATTATATCACTTCTAGCAATATTTATATATTTATATATTTCATTTAAACTTAAAATCCGTTCATTTTCTGGAGCTTTGCCAAAACGCATCATCTTTACTTGAGTTCAGAACAAATCATCTTTTATAAATATATGACATATAAATGACGGTTGTTCGTTTCTGAACACACCTTTCTTTTATAAGATATCGATCTGTTGCTGATTTTCTTCACCATCGACAGAGTCATTTTGTTGTTTAAAGAGTAAATATACTGAGAAAAACCAAGTTACTGAGAAAGAGCGAATTATCTGGCTTAATCAACAGTTTGGAAAAAAGACACATTCATCTGACATTGATGTCTATCAACATCAATTACAAGTTTTGTTTTTTGTTGTTTTTTTGTTTTTGTTTTTTTTTTGGTGTGTGTGTGTGTGTCTATGGTTGCATATTAAATAGAATTGTCCATCTAGAATGATCTATAACTGAGGAAGTTAGTATGTCTTACCATTTTAACCATGACTAGGGAAGAATTGATAGATTCATATCTTTCCTAAAGGTATTATGCGCGAAAGCGAATGTAACTTGTCCGGAATGTTGGCTGTTCGATTTCTCGTTTCAATCCGAAGTTCATAACGTAACAGTGACATCAATAAACCAGAGCAGCCGTATTTATGAAGATGTCAGCAAATCCCGTGCTGATCTTACAGTAAGTACGTCTTGAACAACACCGCAATGACTCCCACCATAATCCTCAGAATCTCGGAGACAGGTTGATGCTTGACGTTCAGATTAGCACTGAGGTTGGAGTTAAATCAAAGGTTTCCTTCTTTGAGACACATTTGCCTTATTAAAAGAATTGGTGTCTATTATTCTTTGTGACATAACTGCCTTCCTGAACCCCAAAACCAGGTATTTCTACATCCAAGCTCATTATGCATGATATATAAAGATAGATTTACGAATATGCATTTCTATTGCCAAACCAACTTTTAGAAACACAACTGCTGGCTCGATTTTACAAACGGATGAATCAAGTTGCTGATGATCGCTACCCGTATAGTTTAAGTAGATAAACACATAAGGACACAAGCCTTGATATATTTGGGGAGGACTTAAGAATAATCCAAAACCTATACTGAGAGAAAAAAGACCTATATATATATATATATATATATATATATATATATATATATATATATATATATATATATATATATATATATATGAATTATTAGTAAATATACAAAAATACAAAAGGATTTAAGTCAAGGCGATTCTGAGAAGAATTAGATGTTCTTCCAGGATTTATTATTGGTTGCTACAATTTTAACAACATAAGATATGCATAGGACATAGTAATGAGAGTACACAGAGAAAGGAAACTGCAATAACTCTTACAGGATGTAGTAAAAGAATGTGAGAAGAAAGGATTAAACTTCAATTGCAGGAAAGAGAATGCAATAGGTGTTAGTAAGAGGAATACTACTACATACAAATGACAAATTAGTGATACGAAATCCAAGCACGCACAACAATTTACATATGCGGAAAGTGTTTTAACAGAGGGCAGTAAGTGCGACACTCAAATCCGAAGGCGCACTGGGACAGCCAAGCATGCACTCCAGAAAAATAAGTATTAAGCAACAGAAAGGTTTCATTACAAACAAAAGAAAGAGTACTGAACTGTTATGTAATATAAGTCCCCGTATTTGACAGTGGAGGCTGGACAATCTCTTCACAGATGAAGTAGAGATCTGAAGCAACAGAAAACCGATTCTACAGATGGATTCTGTGAACAAGAGAGTGTGGCAGTGAGAGAAAAAGAGTGTAAACGGAAGAATCTGAGTTTGGGAATTATAACATGATAGTGAAATAGAATTATTGTAAGATTGTAAGGGAGAGAATAACAGTATGTAAAAAAGGGTTTGTAATGGCGTGTTACTAGTACAAAGATAAAATGTCCGCTTGCATGTAAGTGTGTAACCTGAACATACAAGGTGGTTTTAGAGAAAATGGAAACAAAAAGACGCATACTTAACACCAGAAAGATGCCGATAACATGTATAGGGCGCATAATTAGAAAAGTGGCCTTGG
Source organism: Acanthosepion lycidas (assembly GCA_963932145.1). Lineage (NCBI taxonomy): Eukaryota > Metazoa > Mollusca > Cephalopoda > Sepiida > Sepiidae > Acanthosepion > Acanthosepion lycidas. The sequence goes on along the minus strand of OZ010615.1, from coordinate 10,994,712 downwards.
AAAATTTGATACTCACAGGACAGATTGAATGCAAAATCGAAAAAAAAAAAACAAGGCCAACCAACCAAGAGAGTTTGAATAAATTGATGGCCGAACTGGATTTAAGAGTGACAAAAATAATATCCGTTACAAATAACATAGAAATTATGGAGAACCATTTTCTCAAGCGTCCTGAAGGGACACAGCACTTTGAAGAAGTTGCGAACTAGTTGCACATAAGCTATTCCTTTATATTCTTTCACCTGTAGTGAGTTCGATTTTCACTGTTTTCTACGTTTGAGGCTTTGCATATTACGAAGATTAACTATGTAAATATTTATGTACGAATCATTTAGAAATGTGTTTGATTCACATTCTGAGATTGATTCAGAGAGATATGGCATTTGATCATATAAATAAAAGATTCATTTAGATTCACTTTTCAGAAGTTTAGTAGTATATTGAACCTTTTTTTAATACTGAGTAGAAAAATAGTGACACCGATCTGTTGAAAAAAGTTAAAAACTCGTTTTAATATTATATAAAATCTCGTATGTGCTTTCGTAAGATATTTGTAATTATTTATCCAAATAGCAACAAGATTGTAATGCATCAGGTTACATAGCATGTTGTCCTTGATAATTAGCTTTTGAAATCCATGAGCCAAAATCAAGCAGAACCACATGCACAAGTTTTGTTATTTTGTTTTGTTTTGTTTTGTTTTGTTTTGTTTTGTTTCGGTACCCCCTGTTCATTTACATTTATGGTTGAAATTTTGGGCTGTTAAACAACATGTTTAGAACAATATGGACTGGCACAATTACAAAATAGATGTAGACCTTAAAAATACAAAGAGCGATTCTGGACAACAATATAATCTGTCAGATGCAGTTTTCTTGAAATTATTTAATTGCGCATGATTAAAATCAATTCATTTTTTGAAAAAAAAAAGATGTTGATAAATTGTGAAAGGCAGAATAATCTCTTTTTAAGTGCATCTTCCCTGGGGTAAGGACCACAGAGATACGATCTTGCTTTTGAACAAACAAGATTTGAAATAGACCAATACTTGCGTATTACAAAAGACGGAAATGAAACAGTAGAATACAACAGTACGAGCACACACACTCACATGCACGCCGACATTTTATCTTTGTATACATTTTCTCTCTCTCTCTCTCTCTCTCTCTCTCTCTATATATATATATATATATATATATATATATATATATATATATATATATATATATATATATATATATATCACTCACTCATATAATCCCAATCTCTCTTTTATCATTTACATCAGATAAGTTGCTTCCTTCATATCGCAAGTAAATATAGTCTTTTACACCAGGGTTAATTTACTGCTAGAATTAACCAAACCTATTCACAAATAAACTGTAAATTCTGTTTGTCAATCCGTGTATCTGAAACCTCTCTAACTCAAGACATATTTGCTCTACTTAGACATATTATCCTCTTTGGGAACCAGTATGATAGCAGGATTGAAAATATGACATTCACCTGGTTTTAAATATCCAGCAATGGGATTTCTGTCAGGATGTGCAGGGATCAGTTAAAAATTAAAATTTAAAATAAATGAAAAAAATAAAGTTTTTAATATATATTGACTTTAAAGTAACAGGATAAATATTCGATTTTTCTTTATTCACATTCAATTTAGAATATCTCCAAATCATTCTGAATTGAGGAAACTAATTTCATTTCTTCAAAATACCAAGGAATCAGAGATAAAGTGAGAGGTTTCGCGTTGTGAGATTTTGAAATTCTGCAGAGATTGTGGCTAGAAGAACTGAGTTTCCACGGAGTTTGTACTTTGAAAAAAGTTAAAGTGATGTTATGAAGTTTCATGCAATGAATTGGAGAATTTAAAGTTTTTTTTTTCTTTCTTCAAAATTATTATTGCTCTTTTCTAAGCTGGACCAGAGGCCCGTTTATTTAGTGTCGGTGGCCCAATTCGCCCTCCGAGGGAGTTACCTCAAACATTTGCATGGAGTGCGGCATTTAAGCTAATTAACTATAAAGTAATTCCCAATTTAGGTTTCGACATTTAACTATGATCCATCTAACCTATGAACTCATAGAATGAAAGTAATTCTGAAAAAAATTACTTCCCCCGGGATTCAAAGTTAATCAGTTTATGGGAAGCATGCGTAACAAGAATAAATGAAAAAAATGAATGAAAAAAGTGGCTAACATTTAAAATTACTGATCTAATTAAACAGATACGACAGATAAGAAATGCTCAAAGATCTAAAATAAATCAAACATAGGCATGACAGTATTGCAAAGATAAAGAAAATAGCAGGACAAAAAATGCCGAAAAGTTTTAAAAAATGATAATAATAATAATGGAAAAATATCTACAAAATTCCGACGGATACATCAGAAATCAGTTCCAAGACAACATGAAAGAAATACAAGCCCATGGAAAACCCGTTGTTTAAAAAAAATGAGATTAGATCAGTTTTGACCAAAATAAAACGGATTCGAAAAAAAAAGACATAGAATACTGTACTATGGATGTGAAAGAACTTAGCCGATTTCAAGATAAACAAGTTTACAAAAATATCATGAAACATGCGAGGTCAACTGTAGACCAATATTCACAGCACTGCCAATCTTCTCAACAAGATAAGGAAACTCGCCAGACTCAGGTCTTCCAAAGGTATCGGTATCTTTGCCAATCGAGAGGAGATATGTGCTATCATCCTTCTGTGCTGGCCCAACATATGTTGGTAAGATTGGATGTGAATGCTCATGTATGGCTGTGAATGCTGGAAGATTTTCTCACGGATGTAGAAGAGACTTGAAACAATAGATTCAGGATGATACTGAGAATATCAGCAATCAATACGATCGGACAATGAAAATACAGAAATATCTTATATTTGATGAACTGCATAGTTTGATAGCACTCAGTCTAGATATTTACTTTTAATATTTATAAAATGTGCTTGATTTAGATGGAAAAAATATTCTAGTATCTTGTACCACGACTAGTTTGAAACATCTAATATACTAATATACAAGGATTTAAATGAAGAAACAACCAGTGTTTCAATTTAATTACCTGCGTAGTGAAGCAAATGGCAACGATAAACGATAATGCATAATAATGGCAAAAGTTGCCTTTCAGAAATTAAGACAAGTTTTAAGAGACTGGAAATATATATTCAAAAGCCAAAGAAAGAATATTGGACTGTCAGGTAATATCTAATTTCCTAAATAACACTGAATATCACAATTAAGAAGAGACTTTAACCGACTGGACTGACAAAAACATGGACAGAATATATGAGTAACGAGGACATATTTAGTAAAGTATGAACTGGAAAGTAACTACGGTCAATAATCAGAAATACATAGGCGATATTTCTTGGACAGATAGCAAGGAAAGAAGTGTAAAGAATCTAACATTAATATTAAAGGCAAGACAAACAGGAGTGCAGAACAAGAACAAAGAGTGTCTGTAAATTTTAGGGGATTACTTAACAAACACAAGGTGTTGTTGAGCGCAATGATCGTAAACGTACTGAAATATATAGTGTATGAAAGGAGATGGGTTATATAAAATGTCCTTCTCACAATCAGTTTGCGATTATTATACATTTAGAATATTACACTACCTTAATAGATTAAATTACCTGCATTCTATTATAATTATTTATTCGTCAATATTTTTTTATGAAAACACGTGATTTTTGCCATAATATGTCAGAGTATACTCGGCCCTGCGAAATTTTCAAAAAATTACAGATTGTATTCTCTATATATAAATATATATAAGAGAAAGAATTATCCTAAATAAAAGTGACCTTTTTCTTCATATATTCAAACCTCACCCGAAACAGATTTAAATTAGAAAAAACACTGAAAAATACATTTTCATCGAAGTTTCAATAAAGAAAATGCGCTCTCCGTCAGTGAACGACTCTGTGTTTCTCCTTGTAAGAGAAACTAACTTGATCTGGCATACTTTACCAGTCGGCTACAGAAAGTCACATTGCGGCAAATCTCCATTCGTTAGAAGGGAAAATAGATAAAATATCTATTAATTCATTGCATATATATCATAGTGATTAGATTAGAATATTTTGATTTGATTTATTCCTCTGTTTGTTTAATTGTTTTTCAGTTGCAAAGCACTACAGTTTTGTTCCATGGTATTCAATAATGCTGAATAAAAGTATTACCTTTCTAGTCTATATCATTCTGATTTTTTTAGCGGCTTTTCATTTATCTTTTTAATATAGAGGCGGTATTCAGTTCTAGAGGGCATATCAATTACAAGACGGCCCCTTCATTTTTTGCAGAGACCAAATCTGATTTTCTTACCTTGATTATGTAGATCCTCACTACTTTTTAAATTTATACTAAAGTTTTTGCTTGGATGTTTCCATTTTCTTATATCGCAATTATCTGGCGTCATAGAAAACAAGTAAAAATAAATCTCAGAATCAGAAATACCAATGTTTAAATTCTAGCAATCTGTGTATCATAATCGGAATATGTGCAATTCATTAACGGATGTTTGATATGCGAGATTAGAAGACCTTTTCTGCTATATTTATTGTGATTACATTCATTAATTCACCTCAGGTAATTTATCAAACTCTTGAATCTAGTTTTACTATCGATAACTGTTCTCAGTTACTTTGTCATTCTACGTATCGGTGATTATTTTAATTTTGAACTGGATAACATTATAAATTGATTTTTCTTCTTTCTTAGCCAGTAGTCATTTGCCATACATTCTTAGACAATTTTGTAACGGTAAACTGTAATATTTCATGTCCAAGTTAGCAAAAGTCTTAGTCTTTTATCGATACTGCGAACTTACGAATAACTATAAAATTGTGTTCTCTTTCTTCAAAAAAAGTAGAATAAAATGAATAAATATTGAAAAAATTGAGTTAAATTTTAAGATGTAAAACAAAGTAAATATAGAGCGGATGTTGGTATTTTTTTCATTACGTTTACTTTTCAGTACGTTACTAAACAGTATAAACATTTGGAAATGAATTAGAAATGTACGACAGAAGAGATATTAAAGTTATCTGCATTTGGTTGAAACAAATTCATTACAGGCTGTGTATGCTTGAATCAGCGACCAAATAAAACTTCGCACTGAGTCCTTTAGTGATCAACTGCAAGAAAATATATTACTTGGCTGTTATCAAAAGCCCAACGTTTAAATTACAAATAGAAGATACGAAAAGCAAACAAGTACAAAACATTAAATATCTAGGAAATGATTTAACAGAGGATGGAAAGTACGGCATTGGAATCCGAACGTGCATTGGGATAGTCGAGCATGCAGTACAAAAGCTAAACCATGTGTTAATAAACAAAGGAAAAGTGTACTGTGTTGCACAGTCATTCCGTATGGCAGTGAATATTGAACAATCTCCTCAAAGAGCAGACTTGAAGGACCAGAAATGTGGTTCTACAGGAAGATGCAGAGGATATAATGGATAGAACGAAGTTTTAGAGAAAATGGAAACAAAAAGAAGACTGATACTTAACATCAAGAAGAGACAGCTGAAATTTCTAGAGCGCATAATTAGGAAAGAGTGCTTGGAAAATCTTATATGCACAGACAGATTGAAGGGAAGGCGGCAGAACAAAACAACACATAACTTTCTGAGTTTCAGTAAATGGATGGTGGATTATTGTTTAGACGTAATAACAAAATCACAAAGTTTATTACGGGCTACAAAGGACAGAATGTTTTGATGAGCCATGATTTCTGGAAAAATAATTTCGCTTCTTTCCAAGACAACATGAAGCGATTTTCGAACTTCGTAAAAGTTGTGAAAAATCCCATGTGTGCTAAGTGTTAATGTTTTCACTAAACATCTCTATCTGTCCATACAAGAATAAGTAATGTCTCTATTTAATTACTGGAAAGATAGTTGGCATGAGTAGTTCCTCTTCTAACTTTGCATAAACATTCCTGTGTTTTGCATTGATAGATATTTAATTTAGATTTTTCTTATACAGAAGAAGCCGTTTATCATCAATATTAACAAAAGTCTTACCAAAATCAGCAGCAAATTTCAACTTAATTTTTTATATTATAAATATATTTATTTAAAATGTTCCATTTTCTTTTTAATGCATTTTCTAAACACCATCAGCTGTTTATCTAAAAGCGCTACCTACAAGATGTGGTATTTTGCTAATTCTCCAATGAGCAATTAATCTGAATTTTTTTTTGTTAAGAATATATTACAAAACCCAATTACAAAGATCTTGATTCTTATGATCTGATTACATCTAATTCAGAGAAAAGCATGTAAAATGTGATTTACTGAAAAGACACGACTCATAGCAAAAGACCTTGTCATTGAAATGGAACCTGGTTGTTAAGTGAGGATTGGCTTTATTTATATTTAGCATTTTGTTAGTGTCATGTAATATCGTTACATTCACGTACAGAAATATTACTGAAATAATTTAAACTTGGTGACCAGAGATATTTCCCAAAAGAAAATGTCTGAATTGTATAAAGATATACAAAAGCAAACGTATATAGTGACATTGAGAAAGTCTTGAATATAAAAGGAACGAACATTATTTGCCATAAGTTTTCCCAGATTAAATACATAGCTTCTTTTCCATATATGTCTCGTACAAGTTGTAAATACTAATATTTCCTTGACGTTGTTATTATTATAATTATTGCCAGCAATATCACAAGTGTTATAACATTACATGTTGTTTGAAGATTCTACACAATTGAAGCTATATCTGGGATTAACTTTACTTTTATCAACGAAATACACAATTGAATAACCAATGAAGACAAAACAATCTTCCATAAACAAAATATGTTTCGGCGTCTAAGCTTGACTAGTTCTGCTAAAACATAACCACTTCCTGTTCCAAAGATAAACTGAAGTTGGCCATGCACCTGTCTTTGAGAAATTGTTTTACTATTTTGTATGTAGATATTGTTTCAAATAATTTAATTATTTTTTATATTAATGAAAGAAAGTCTAGTTTCACTTGAGAATTCACCAAGAATACATCCTTTAGAACTATGTCTTGTGAGAAAAATATGATTCATAGAGATAACTTGAAACAAATGCTGTCAGCTGTCAAACCTTTTTTTCGGTATTTTGGCGTGTTGGTTTGGCTTGCACCGATTACACATTTATTTTGAACTTGTCAGTATTAACTACTTTAAAACTGTCACCAAATATGCCTAAATGATATTCTACTCGCAAATACAATTAATTTTTCTGAGCATACCCATGAAAATTTCACGAATTTTTATTTAATATTATGATAACTCCTAATCTTTAACTAATACAGATCAATTTTTTTAATCATTTCATCCCAAGTGAAACGATAAAACCATTAAGACGCAAATGATTACTGAGAGTAAGAGAATATGACAGAAAGAAAAGGAGTAATAAATTAACAAGAATTAAGAAAACAGAAGATAACGATTGACATTTCATTTAGATTTTTTTAAGATCAAAGCTGACTAGGAAGTAAGATGCTGGAATAGATTTTTACAAGCGAGAAGTGCGAGAATCGAAACTGTTATCATAGAACTTACGGTTAGATCTAGCAATTTCAATTTTAAATGGATGATACCTATTTGCCAATCTAGTACTGCGCTTAAATTCGTCGATGTACGAAAGAAGAAAGCCCATCAGATGAATAATTTTCATGAAAATATTTACAGAAAAATCACAGGGAAAATAGGTTACGGCGATGAAAATATGATTGAAGACGAGATACTTGATCAGGTCTTATAACATTGAAAATGTTATCTTTGAAATAAGTTGCAATCTCTATAAAATAAGCGTGTTAATTTCACTGTTGCTTAGTTAAATAACTGATAATTACAATTTTAAGAATAATAATAATAATTATAAATATGAATGCATGTCATTACGTGACAAAATCAGAGGATGAAAATGAAATTATTTGAAATTATTTTTTTTCATTGAAGAGAATGTTAAACAATGATGTGGGTGCCAAAGTTGGTCCCACAGAAGTAAAACACGGAACACGGCTTAGAAGTAAGAAAGATATATTAACAACAGGTTACAGAGATAGTGTAAGCAGTGCTTACTATAAGTTAGTGTCCAACACTGGTAGTCGTACTAGACTCTCTATCACTCTCTGTGTCACTCTCTGTGTCACTCTCTATCACACTCTGCCACTAAATATTTATTTGTATAAATACAAAATGTGGCACAAGGCCTAAAAGGGGGGTGGGGAAGGACGGTCTTCATCTGTCTTAAATCTAAACTTAGCTAGTCGCAGACACTGACCCAATCAATCCAACAATATTCCAATCACCAAAACAACACATTCACTCCTACCTTTCTTACTACGTCCACCATAATACCTCAAATTCTCGATGATGTCCTAACTAGAACCCTTATGTACAATTATTGTTCGTGGGGGGGGAGGGTCAAAATTAACAACTTTTAAAAAATGATCCCCAAATGAATATTTACAATGTGCTTTAAATATTTACTCTAAACTAAACAAAACTGTGTTAGTAATAACCCCCCCCCACACACACACACAAACCATGAATGTGGTAGAAACATCAGTTCACCGGACGAAATCAATGCGGGACTATGAAGAAATGAAAAAAAAAACATTCATACCTCCAAGCATTCACGCAGGCACACACACATTCATACACAACAACAAATACGAAAAATCGCACACACGAAACGAAAGTCGTCCCGCATCCACCAGAGAACTGACATCACTGACCACCTAACGAGGGAGGGGATGGGGAATTAAACAAAAGAAAAAAAAATTAAGGACTCACACTCTGCCACTCTCTTGTAGAGTGGTATGTCGCCTACTTAATATAGGCCTGGAAGAGTCTATTGTGTAGGTAGTTTCCGGTCTCACAATAAACATATACTGAGTTTCTTTCTTTCTCTCACTGAATCCAAACTGCTACTTTGAGTTTTCTTTTGCGTCGATGAATATAGAATAGTTAATTATTTGTGAAGTACTGCTAAAGACTAACTAAAGAAAACGAAGAATTATTACTGGATTCTTTCTCAAACGTTTAAAATAATAATTCATCACATATTTTATAATATCAACATTTGGATTCTGCCTCAGGTAAAATTTTCATTTTCCGCACAAATAATAATTTTCACAATGTACATATAAGATGTGTTTTCGTCGATTCCATAGATTTGATAATCGGTGTGTGGTCGAGGTGTAAATTGCCACTGATGGATAAAATTATAGTTCATGCAAAAAAAATACACTATTCCGTGAGGGCGTCAGTAAATTGATAGTGAATGCATTTCTGTAAAATTTGAAAATCAAATTTTTATGACAACGCATTTGCATATTGTCCAATTCCTGTGAAGTGATTTCTCACAAAAATCTCGGATACGTCGGGTATGACAGAACCCTATAGACTAGTCTGCCAGTGGCGTTTGCCTTTAAAGCGAAAATCTTTAGGGGAAGGGAGATCTCCAAACTTGGAGTGATTTATGGAGAATTTTTAAAGGGAAATTCACAGTCTATTTTAAGAAGTGAAAACTACACCATGATAAGTGTATGATGTTCCAAGCACATTACATTTAAGGGAGTTATGGTAGTTTAATGGTAGGCTATTTCTGTAAACACATACCGTTAGAAATTTTAAGGAAAGACAGGCTATATTCGGAAACAGGCAAAGTATTGGAGATTTGGCAAATTTCAAGTAAATAAATATTTATGATAGACTTTATTGAGAATTAAAGAAATGTTTGCCTGCAATTAAATTTATTGAGAAACATAACGTAAAGCTATTTGACAGTTTGAGAAAACAAACTCTGTTCTGAATTAATTACCCCAAATTGTGAAATATTTATTCACGGTGAGACTTGACCATTACCAATATGGAACCTCTTTGCCTAGGATGTTTTCCTTTACTTTATTTCTCAGATATATTGTCTTTATTTTTCTAAATACAGTTCCTCACTTCGTATTAAATAGTTTTAATGTATGCCGACGTAGATATTGAGTGATATTTTAATGTATATGTTATATCTGTCATGACATGTGTATAATATTGCCTTTTGTATAGAGTTTATCAATATTATTTTGGCTGGCAGCTAAGTCAATATGTTAGTTTTCGTTACTGGTTTTTTCTGCTTGCAATGTCGTTATTTCAGACATCAAATGTTCTTTTATTTTTGTTGAGAGAACTAGTTGTTATAAACACTATATACCATGGCAATTTAAAGAAGACAATACAAAATCAATATACTTGAATTGCAACAATGGTGTGACCAGAAATAACATACATCATTAAATTAAACGAAAACAATGGTTTGTGAAAAAGAAAATGAAATGAAAATGTCACGCTTCATTTAAATCATCGTGTTATTCGGTTTAATTTCAAGAGGATTAAATTGAAAGAATTTGAAGACTACATGTGATTTCTAATTCGATTTTTTTTTGTTCTTTCATTTTTGTCTGTTTTCGAATGAATATATTGAAGCTTAGTGAAAGGTGACCTGACAATAAGATGTAAACAATAATTTTAAACAGCAAGTAGCTGATTTTATATAAAATTGTACTAATGCAAAATTATGATCCAACCTTAAGCTGGAAGTAACTGCCATTCTTTAAGTTTATTAAATGAATAATTTATCAACCGTGTGTGGTTATTTAAAGCCGAAACATTTAGGATTGTGAAAATATTTTTTCTCATATTTTGGAGGTAACAAAGATTTTTCAAGATACAAGTCTAATAATAACAACTGGCTAGGAAGACAAAGAGAGTGATTTGTAACTTTTTCCTTGGATATTTGCTCATACGTGAATGTAAGGACCATGCCTCACGTATTTTTCAATACGAAGCACTAACATGTATAGAGTCAACCCGTTCAGACATATCCGAACTTACAGCTGCACACAACCGCATTCTCAGATTAATGGTTAAAAATGGCTGCGAGCAAGTGAAGCCTGTGAATCATGGCGAAAACCATTCTTCTTCGAATATTGTGGACATAATCACAAAAAAAACTGTACTAGATAATAGAAATCGCATCCCAAGAAAACTCTCACCTGTAGAAAAAAAAAATACATTGTCATATGTAAGTATAAGAATAAATAATGACATGATAAATACATTGGAATTCTACCCAAATTCAGAGAAAAGTTTGGGAAGGAAAATACTGTCAATGATGCAAAAAACAATAATTATGTTTTAATAGAATGATTTTTCTTTTAAATTTCAATTGTTGGTAGTATTAGCCATTTGGTCAATGAATACTGGGTGTTTCTTTATACGGACAATATACTAAAATAGAATTACAATTACCATCCATTACGCTACCCGCATATTAGCTATTCCTAAGAACTTTTTGGATTAAGTATTAGGTTGGTGCAAAAAATAATGACGCAACAATGTCGTTTTTTGACGTTAAAAAACACGTCAAAAAACGACATTATTACGTCATTATTTTTGCACCAACCTAATATTTCCAGAATCTTTGTTCTTTAGACTAAGAAGAATATGATCTTTTCTAAAGCTAACATGGCGTTAGAGACAGATATAAACAAATGTAAACAAATAACGTCGGACTTTGTCCATTTCATAATGCGTGACGTCATTTGCTTACATTTGGATACGCATCGCGTAGATAAGGATGTACGGTAGAAAATTATGGAGAATTATAGTTTTAAAACAGTAAAACCGACCCTGTCAATCAACGCGCTACTCTGTGGCTCAATCGATAGAAGCGTTCAGGCTATATTACGGGTTCACATAGGGTACACGTTCGATTCCTGTCGGAGGACGCATGCTTTTATGAAAATTTCTTGGACATTCAGGCCGGTAAATGTCGTTAATACTGTTAATTATAAACGGAGCTTTACTTAAATATTTGTATCTATAAAAAGAACGTACAAACATAAAAAATCATCCTGTGTAGTGTGTTTCGTCCACTAGATAAGCCTCGTGGGATAAAATAAAGCTTTCTTAATGAAAAATGTAAGTAGGAAGGGAAGGTGAGAAATAAAAATTCAAAAGTCGGTTATAATTATGCGTGTTGGAACGCTGAAATTTTAAATTTCTTTATTTAATTTTTTTGTTCTCAGATCTGTCTGGGCATGTAGTCTAGACAACTACAGTACCATTCTTATCCTTTTCTTTTCATTACTTTCATGATCATGCAACTATCATTGTGATTATAAAAGATTAATTTCAAGAGGATTAAATTAAAAGAATTTGAAGAATACATGTTATTTCTAATTTGATTTTGTTTGTTTTTTTTTGTTTTTGTTTTTTTTTTTTGGTTTCTTTCATTTTTGTCTGTTTTAGAATGAATATCTTGAAGTTTAGTGAAAGGTGATTTGACAATAAAATGCAAACGAGAAGGATGAAATGTCAGAATTTGGAACGTCGAGCGATAAACCTAGTAATTGAAAACTAATTAAAATATAATCAAAATGATATATATTCACTTGAATAACAGTATGTTTTTCTTACACATGTTCAATTTAGAAAAAAAAACAAAGAAATAATGTCTCCGCTCTCAGGAAAACGGGAATATACTAGAAAGGATCTGTAATGTGTTTGAGTGACTAGATAACCGAACACTTTCAAAGATATATACGAAAAAGACAAAGGTTTCTTGGATCAATACTCTTACCAATACCGACATTTTTCTTAATGTTTAGTTTTGTTCAAAACAAATAGTCTATGAAACCCGAATAGAGGTCCACAAATGAGAAGTGTGGTAGACGAAACTCTTAGCATAGAACTTATATCTAGTTATTTTAAATAATGAGACCAAACAGTCAATCTAGTACTGAGCTCAAATTCGTAAATTGAGGTACGAAACACGGAAGCTCATCAGCGAAACTACGATGACAATAGCCCATGGAAGCTACAGTTTGGCGTTCATAACGTGACTGGTGCCTAGATGTCTAGTCAGGACCGATAGCCTTGTAGATTCTTCAATGTATTTTATCAGTACGCTCTAAATATATAGCAGAATCTCCAAAAACTATATGGCAGTCATATTCAATGTATAGAAATAGAGTATACTTTTAAATGTGTCAGTTAGATTCTGGCGAGAATTAAAATGTCTAGCAAGACACAATGAAACAACATTCATTGTGAAGTCTTAGTAATTGATTTAGTATAATCTTTCTACGTCATCTTCCTTTGTCATCGGGAAAAATTAGCCCAAAAAGGTGCAAAGAGCCAATCTACTCAATGTTAGTATCAGCCCTGCGGATGAAAGGCAAAGGCAGTCCTCGACGACAATTAAAAGATTGTAGTTTCTTCCTGCAGTCTTTAAAATTAATAAGCCATTTCTTAAAACGCCTGGTAGGTAATTTTTGGCATCAGCTACCAGTTTGACCCTGTCGAATCGATCAGACTTATCATTAAGTCAAGAGTAAATAGTTGCGTTTCCAACAAAAATTTCGAGTTGGGAGTTTTGACACCGTGAAAGTCATTGATGGAAATTAAGACCATTGTAGGTTCATTGATAAATCCCTGAGGAATACTCGCATCAAAACAAAAAGATCTAGACGTGTGGTTGTGTAAGTCAACTTTCATTTCGCTTTTTGATAAGTAAGACTGAATCAGATCAAATATTTGTCCAGATATACCATAATCTTTCGACAACTGAAGAAGACCAGGCTTTCAACTGCCTTCGAGATATGATAATCAACAGACAGGGATTCATTCTTATTTAAAATTTGGTACTTTCTGCAATAGCCATTAAAACATTAGCAGTTGACCTGGAGATGTGAAAGCCATATTTTTGTCATGAATAAAACCCAGTGAGGTTGGATAGTTGTTTCGAGTTTCTAGTGTTTTTTCAAAATGTGGCAGGTTAAACTAGAGGGAGGCTAGCAACGTTTCGTCTTTGAGGAATTAAGGTTTGGATAAATATACCACAATACCGCGCCAGATTATTTTTTTAATTCGGTCCAGGGTTAAAAAGAAGTATTAGGCAGCTAGAGCCAAGCAATACTCTATTTATGGCAGCCTCTGTTTATTGTAGAAACAGTACAGTAACATAACCATTATTGCAAGGTCTTTAGCGATGAATCGTATAGGCGACTTCCATTTGATGTCTGGTGTGAAATTGAGTCGAAATAGACGCCCCAGGTAAGGATGCCCTTTGGGAGCAGAAAGGATCATCATGGAAACGGGAAAAGAAAAGAACGGATGGACGGTTTCTATTTGATAAAAAGGCACCATTTCTAAGGGTGATTTTCGTCTAGCAAAGATTTTTTCGCAGACGACAACGTTCCTGCTCTTTTATCACGCATATGGATTTGTGTCAAAATAATCTAAAAATCATTACATTATAGTAAATATCAGTATAATTTTCAAATTAAATTTTTCATTCAAATTAAATTTTTCATTCAAATTAAATTTTTCATTCAAATAAATTTTAATAGATGTCGTCAATACGACAGCATGGCAAACTTTCTCATTACGAAAATTAAGAATGACATCGGTAAGTATGCTAAGATAGAGAACACTAAATATATTCAAAATAACTTTCAAAACAAAACTAAATTGCGAAAGAAATCGTGATATACGATCTGTTATTAGTACACAGGAACAATCAACTAATGTATTTACTGAGAATTCAACAGAAAATAAATCCAACAAAAAAATAATGTTTTTAAAAATGTCACTCGTTATATAATGATTTTTAGACGTTTTACTCCACTAAAAAATACATTAATTCAATAAACTTTTCTTTTTTAAAGCAAAAACTTATTCACAATAAAAATGTGTTATTCTTACACAAACTTTTTTTCATATTGCAAAAAATCTTTGAACAATTGGACAGTTTGTTTTCGTGTTTTTATCTTTGTACGTAATTTTTAGACTTTGCAATTTGTTTAATTATAAAATTGAAACTGAATCGTGATGTAGATTCAAGCGAATGAGAAGAGATTGGAAAAGAACGAGACAGCGGAAATTGGACATACATCTGGTATTTCCCAAGAGACAGCTGCCTATCCGAGACTATTGTATTGGACTTATTTGTGGATCAAAATGGTAGACTCCCCGGGGAAATATATCACTATCTACTTTGAACAGGTGGCTCATAGAAATATATGAACATGCGCACACACAAACCTATAAACATGAATAAACACAGATACGCATGCACATATATATATATATATATATATATATATATATATATATATATATATATATATATATATATATATATATATATTAGGTTGGTGAAAAAATAATGACGTATTCATGTCGTTTTTTGACGTTAAAAATAAGTCAAAAAACGACATTATTACGTCATTATTTTTACACCAACCTAATATATATAGGTATTTCATCCAATACTTACATATATAAATACACGCATATATACATATGTGTACATACATATTTGAGTATTTATTTATATATATATATTATTTATTAAAGACATTTTTATGTTTAACGTTATAGATACAAGTATTTAAATAAATGCTCTGTTTATAATAAACAGTATTAAATAACATTTACCGGCCTGAATGTCCGAGAAATTTTCATAGAAAATATTCGTTCTTTGACAGGATTCGAACCCGCATCCTATACGGAACCGTCATTTACGCTGACGTGCCTTACCGTTAGGCTACAAAGAAGCGTTCGGTCGACAAGGTCGAATTTATATGTAATTGTAGGCAAATGTCAATTAATAAAAAATGAATTCGATAGATAGTATTCATGGGGGTGATTAAAAGATTTCTAACAAATCCACTTCTAAAACTTTGTATAAGTGACTACTGATTAGGTTCTAGAACCTTTCACCTCTACATGTATTCGTCTAACATGTATTATTAACTACGGTAAACAAGGCAGATTTAATTAATTTTTCTCAAGTGTTTCTGTGTTTTTCTCTGTCTTTTTTCCATAATTTGCATTCTCCCAAGCACTTTCCGCCATATCTCTATAGACATTTTCAGGGTTATTTTTTCAAAAGACAAACCCAACATAATGCTTATATATATATATATATATATATATATATATATATATATATATATATATATATATATAATAATAATAATAATAATAATAATAACCGTAATTTTGTTATTACTTGACCGGATAAATGTGCTGGAGTTGTTTTACTGGACTATTCTAATTATGACTCAAAGATGTGTGTCTATCCTGATGTCACATCAAATTTTCTGTGATTAGGTTCAGTGGAGACCCATGATTGTACTGCTTCAATTGAAGCTAAGTTCCAAAGAAAATTGTTGAAGTTGGTCAAGAGTGGATTATTCTCTTCAGAAATTTCTGAATCGATTATGGGTTACCTATAATCCATAAGGACGGGATCCCATTACGACCCATCTAGTCTTTGATTGGATCTTCCCACCATAAAGTCCCTAGTTGACTCTCTTCAGTGCTCCAACCAATATTGTTGCACTTTAGTACCTTTTGTATTAGTTATTACTTCTCCTTTGCTGAAACTATAAATAATTCCAGTTCCAATGGTGGGTTCATGTATTCTTTTGATATATGACCCTTGTTTAAGAAAATTGAGATTTTTTGTGATGTTTTATATCATGGCTCTGTGTTTATTGATCTTATGAAGTTCGTCACCTCGTCTGTTGAAGTTAGTTTTGATAATATTATTTATCGGCAAATTGATGTTGTAGCGATGGGTTCTCCTTTAGGTCTTACTCTAGCTAATATTTTTGTGCCTAGAGCAGTACCGAAATGAGAACCCATTGCTTCACCATGAATCTGCGGATAAATAATATTATTTCATGAGGCATCTTTATTTTCTCGTATTGATCATTCTCTTATGTATTATAGTTATGTGAATGATACGTTTTGCCACTTTAATAATGACACTGAAGCCGACTTATTTCTCACCGTATTAAACTCTGTTCACTCTTTACTTAAGTTTACCGTGGAAAAAGAGTCTAATTGTTGTCTTTCCTTTTTTGATGTACTTGTTCATAGAGACTGACAAGTTTTTGACTTCTGTTTATATATATATATATATATATATATATATATATATATAAGGAGAGAGAGAGTTAAAGAAATATAGTTTTAATGTATGCTCTGCGCCTGGGATAAAGTGCTCAATATCAGAGATACGGCGTCTGAAAATATAAGATGTGGCCTGATGAATGCCTTTACTATGAAACAGTCTGTCGCCTCTGAGTGTTGAAATTATATATTCGAATTTCATCATGGTTGATTTTGGCAGGAAGTAGACGTCTTTATGCTATCGGTCTCGAGGGGGAAGATCCCAGCGTGCGGCACTTTTGGAAAGAGACTGAAAACCATAGCAAAATTTTACCCAAGCTTTGTGAGTGAAATTATTTACACGGAACACTTATGTGACCGTCGATAGCTGTACTAGCACGAAGTCACAAATCATCGTCACCGAGGGTTTGAGTGTGTTGGCCTTGTTCAGATTGCTGTCTCAGAAACTGTAAATAAGGCCTGCTCAGCATAGTTGCAGTATAAAGCACAGGTTGGCTCCGTGGGTGTTGAAAAATACAAATGTGCCTGAGTGAACGTCTGAATTAGAGATTGACCAGCCGCCCTAGTAGACGGGTATCCTCAAATACGAATAGCCAGCTATGATATATATATATATATATATATATATATATATATATATATATATATAGAGAGAGAGAGAGAGAGAGAGACAGACAGACAGACAGACAGACAAATTATGTTATATATATATATATATATATATATATATATATATATATATATATATATATATACAACAAAAGCAGTTGAATGAAAACCCTTTATTATTTTTATGCTTTTTCGCTGTCGCTTCATGATTTGTTCGATATACGCAGACCAAGAACAAGCATGAAAAAACTTTTACACTTTAACATTGTTGGAGAATGTTTCACAATTTCTTATCAGAATTGGAGGATTATCCATGTTTTTAGTTCCTTGGGTTTCACGTAAATTGCAGTGATTAATATTTAATATATTACTCAGTTTAAATTTGTAAACATATTTCATACTGATGTTCCTCTGTCATTAAAAGAGTATATTTAAATCGGGGCTGTTTCTATTCAATAAGAATAACTTCATTGTATTCAGTCTACTTCCTTTTTGTGTTATTTTTTGTCATCGTCTATTATTATTAAACATATTGTAGTTTATTAAGACGTATTTATCAAATTCCATAAGTTCGGTTAAGATACATGTTAACCTACGAGAGATAGTGATGGTTGTATGACAAACATAAACATTTCATTTTTATTAAAAAAAAAAACATACAGATATATATAAAACTTTTATACATAATGATTTTATGGCCTGTCTTATGTTATTCATAACAATTACATATTGCATATTCTTAGAGCTCATAGGTAGAATCTGAGTATTATGCTGGATTGTATTTTGTTGTTATGATAAGAATAGAAATTTGTTAGGTCATTTACTTAGTTGATTTGTGGATACCGAGTTCTAAAGTTTTGTTAAAACGGTGCAACTTGATATGTAGTGAGCGTAAGGAATTGTATTCTTCTATTTCGTATGTAAATTCTATTGTGTTTTCGACTTTGATTAGTTGATCTACGTGGTTAAATAAATCGGTATCACTAGTAGATAAAAGCAGAGTATCAATATAATAAATGCATCTTGATTGTTTGGGTAACATGTTTTGGATGATCGGATTCGAAAAATTCTAAGAAGATACATGCCATCACCCTAATAAGAGTTGATGGCATTGATAAATCTTTCTTTGTAATAATCATTATCGAATGTGAAGTAAAATTCATTGGTGATGAGACGGCAGATTTTTATTATTTTAGCTGTTGGTAGAGAGAAATTTATCTTTGATTGTGTTAGAAGCTTCTTTGATTCTTTATGTGAGATGAACTGATTATTCAAAGGAGAGGAGTTAGAACTTTTGTTAAGGATTTCACCAGTTTGTGGGGGCGCTGTCTATTCCTGTGATAATGGAGCGCATTGAATACCAGTTTTGCGTGGTTTAGGGAGACCGTAATGTTTGGGTGTTCTAAAAGAAAAAAACAATTGTACACTAATGCAGTTTGATATTGATAATTATTACCAATCAATATCTAAAGAAGTATTTATGAGTGCGTTGGACTTTGCCGCCCACTATACGGATATTACAGATGAAGAAAAGAACATTATTGTAAATGCGAAAAAAATCAGTACTTATACATAAAGGTGAGCAGTGGATTAAGAACTCTTATGACAACTTTGACATCACAATGGGATCACTAGACTCAGCTGGGTCTTCTGATCTCATTGGTCTTTTTATATTATACAACCTTACAGCGCACCGTGATATTAATATAACTGACATTGGTTTGTGCAGAGACCATGGACTTATGGTTATTAGAAACTCAACTAACTTCAAAATAGATAGAATTAGAAAGGTATTATATAAAGAATTTAAAAGCATGGACTTAAAAATTACGGTTAGCACTAAATTAAAAAAGTGAACTTCCTGAATATAACATTAGCGGTAAATATAATTAAAAATATAAATATTTCAAATATGATATAATCATATTTGAAGTCCTTGTAAGAAAGGCACAAATGTATTTTAATATAAATATATTAGGATGGTGTAAAAATAATGACGTAATGATGTCGTTTTTTGACTTATTTTTAACGTTAAAAAACGACATTATTACGTCATTATTTTTGCACCAACCTAATATAAATACCTATTTTCTTTTTAATGTATCTTATATATGTTTCAAGAAAGATAGAGAGGATGAAACGTCTCATACACGAAAGCTTTTATCGGCAAGAAGAAATTACATATATATATATATATATATATATATATATATATATATGTGTGTGTGTGTAAAATAATATTATTTCTCTGAAAGATGGTTACTGTCAGACATGCACATGCAAATATATTTCTATATAGTTGCGTCTATGTAAAGAAATCTAGGTACGTCATCTCAGAATTGCCCCATTTCATGCCGTAATTCTATTTTTGTACAAACACATACTGATATATAAACGGATTCTGAAATAGACTCATATTTCTTGAACAATTATACTACGAGATTTAATCGATAATTTTTACAATTGAACCTCAACATGTATATATGTACATTTGTCTGATTGCTTAACTAATATCTATTCAACTTTACACAGGTTTTCTTACATTTTGATATTTAACCTTATTTATATAACCCGCCATCTTGTCCCAAACGATTTCTATTTCTTAAATGTGACTTAAAAGAAACAATAGCAATTTTAGATTTGCCATTTCTCTTTTGGGAGCGTCATTGTCCACTTCCTTTCCCATCACTAACGGTTACCATTGCCAACGGTTTGTACTGCCATCAACTGAAATAGACAGCGACTGGATAACTGTATATTCAATATCTAAAGTGGTTTTAAATCCACGATGCTATGCAATGTTGTTTCCAAGAATATCCACAGAAATAGGATTTGGTCTCTGTTAGGATTTAAACACGAAGATGGAATTACTGCAGGTTTTTGAGAGACTAAAACTGGCCAGTAACGAAAATATATGGACCTCGAAACCTTTTGCAATATATATATATATATATATATATATATATATATATATATATACAGAGATAGAGAAAGTGATGTGCGTGTGGGTGATAAAGTTTGCAAAGCATTTTGTGTTGTCAACATACTTTTATTCCTTCTTGAAATAGAATTAGAGAACCGTTACTGAAAATGATTACTTAAAGTTTATACCAATGTTCAAGCAAACCTGACTTTGTACTTTGTACTTCCGCTCTGACCTCTTTGAAACATTGCGATAATTTAGGAGGCTCGCTTGATCGCGAGAATGTTGCCATTCTAAAAGTGTTCATCTTGGTAGTTTAAAAACTGGAGATTTATTCTACATTTATTCACATGCATGCTACATAATTTAAAAACGCTATGCAAGTTAATTCTGTAGCACAAAGAATACGTCGGCTTCCATATTCTTATCAAATTGTTTACCTATCTAGTAATATTAACGGTCACACTTCTTTTCTTGATTTGTTCTTTACCTCCTCTCCGGATACATGTTTTGCATTTGTGGCCTCTTGACGATTCTGCCTACGCGGTAGTGACTATTTCTAGCTGCTTATTAATTAGGCAACATGTGACACTATTACGAAGGTGCTGGTAGATTGGAAGTAAGACTTTCAAAAGAACCTGCAAAACCAAGAAAACGATCTTTTTTTCGATAGACTGAAAATATACTGATAACACGAAAAAAAAAGGATGGAGGGAGAGGATGTTTTTTTTCTTTTCCCTTCCCACCGCTGTGTGTGGATGTCGACGACGACTAGCTAGAAGACATCGGTACATGATAAACTTAATCTTAAGTGATTGGATTTTTAAACTCCCACTTGACCCGCGTGGTAAAATATATAACATTTAACAGGCTTCACGTATCCACGCCAGCTAAGGAGGTATCTCTAGCCAAAATTTGGTCAGGTGACAGGACTTGGAAAAGAGGAATGGTATTGCAGTTATAGCTTTCCTTCGTCTGCATAAGACGCGATGAAACCTATTAAGAGGAATTGTATCTTTTTGTCACTTGTTGACCAAAAAGCTAGCGTGGAGAAGCGACAGTAAACGGATTCCAGATGCAGCCGACCACACAAGTTCTCGATAAGAATTCCCAACTGATGGAAAATTTGAATGGTAATTCGGTGAGTTTATTGGGCTTGTAAAACAGGAAAGTGTTGCGGTTTTTTTTGTGTGTGTATATATATATATATATATATATATATATATATATATATATATATATATATATATATATATACGACTAGTGAGACAATCCAGATGACTTAACTTCCTTTATAGTCTACCAATAGAAGCTTAACCAATCAGAAGTCGCAGAACATTGTATTCGTCGTGTATAAAGGCGGCCATCTTTGTTTAACCTACCGAAAGGACCAGTGCTAACTTGACAGCCGAAGAGGATAGAAGGAAGAACTACGCTCTGCTAAGATATCCACTGCGAACCTGAACTACGCTTTCCTACTGTCTCCGAAATATTCACTGCCAACCTCTGGATTCTATACTCGAAGACGACCGTCATGAAAATGTCTAAAGACATTGTAATTATATTTTCCTTCTCCTGCCTAAGACGCGATAAAATTTATTAAGAGGAATTGTCTCTTTTAAAAGTTAAAAGACCCGTTGGAATTTTAAGGAAGAAGAAGGGATTGCTTGCATTGACCAATCAGTGATGGTGAGAGGCACCCGCACATGAGATGGAGGGATTGGGGTATATCGATATTTTGCCGAAACCTCTCTTCGGGAGAGAGATACGACATTATGCCCCGAGCGGAGTCTCCGCGAAGACCCATAAATATCAAAGAGCGAAGTGAGAACACAGTCCGGGGCATTGAGAGAAGAAGGAATCAGACTCTCTGAATTCCTGTTTACCATTTGGTACAAGACTCGCTTTGCCAAATTCTGTGCGGATTCTACATAAAGACTTCGGACTCGGTCCTGACTACCAAATACATCTGAATGGTCGACCCGAGGAAATCTCATAGTGGAAGAAATCAGCCTTGTACCAGTTTTTCGAGAGTGGCCAGACAAAGTGTTATAGGGCTTTAAGAGTGTTGTGCTGCGCAGCTGTTTCTTACTTTCTTATTTCTGACGGCATCTCGCCAAAGCTACCGGATCAGCGACGTTGAGTTCTTTGCACGCCCTGTGATCTAAAACAAACACAACGTGGCGCAGAGTGGGAAATGAAGGTCGAGTAAGCAACTACAAGTATGACTGCAAGGATCGACCACGGACTCGCTCGGTAACTGAACATGGGATTTCGACCTCATAAAGAAACCCCTATTATCAGGACATATTTGCGTTACCAACGTATTGATTGAAAATCTTATCGTGAGATTTTTTTAATATCCCTGTTGAAAAGTGTGCCATTGGCTTTATTGCTGAGTGAAAGCTGACTTCCACCACGACAATACTTATTGAAAACACAACCGTCCCTTTGGTTCACTCTTGCTTGTTCAGCTGTTATAGTGCATATTCATCACTTTTTCAAGCTATACCAATGTAACAGTCCGGATCATAATAAAAACCTTTTTCTCGGATCGTGATAAGAGCGAGCGTGTCTTCCACGAAGTAAAGTTGTTATTTGCTGATAGAATGAGGAACCGTATAGTCTCTCACAAGTCTGGTTCGAGAGCTTACTGCCAACTATATAAGAATGCATTGAAAAAGAATAATTCTTCAATCTATTCATTTCAATCATTTTTGTCATATCTTGCTTACAAAGCTGAGTGTTTTACTTGGTAATTCCCTTTCAGTTCTACACTAGAAACTTCATGAGTATCTTTTCCTTATTATCTCCAGATACGTTATTTGCAACTGAGCGATATGCAATTAATCCCCTTCCATGTTTTCTGCTATCATCTCAATGACAATATCTCTACATTTGTCGCAGGAAATTTACTCCTGAACTAACTCGTGTTCTCTCTACACCGTAAAACACATTACTTTCTGCTTTTGTTTGTTTTTGCTTTATAGCTTCTTGGAAACTCCTCGTTTTCATTTCCTGTCTTTAAGAACTGTAGTGAAACTTCTGATCTTTTGAAACATCGCCCTATTTGTTTGTTTTTTTTTGGGGTTTTTTTTTTTTTTTGTTATTCTCCTGTCTACCTGAACTTGTTCTTTCTTTGTCGTTTCTCTCCTTATCAATGGCCTTTCATTCTCTTTTTCTACTAGTCATCCCCTTGCGCCTTAGTGGCATTATCACCTTGCTTGGGGTAAAATAATTAAAGTTATATTAGGCTGGTGCAAAAGTAATGACGTAATAATGTCGTTTTTTGACGTATTTTTAACGTCCAAAAACGACATTATTACGTCATTATTTTTGCTCCAACCTAATAGTAATACCTCACTTCTCAATTCAAGAACAAACCTAATTTTTTACTAATAAATATTACTAATAAATTTAATTAGCATTTACATTCAAGCTTATGTTTTAATGCTATATCTATGAATGAGGTAATCTTTCAAATACACATGATGAGGAAAATTTTGACCCCAGTGTTAATTAATACTGTACACGTTTTCATGATTTAGTCTCTTCTTCGTTACCGTCACATGAAGAGATTTGTGTTCCCACATTTTACAATTGTGCAATTTTCAATTTTGGATTCGATCAACGACCCGGTGCCAAATAGTCTCAGTTCCAATAGCTGTCCACTTGGAGGCTTGCCCAACGTCGCGAATTTAAGGACATTGGAACTTCGCCCGGCAATATGTATTTTCAATACCTACTTGATTCTACGTATTGATTTGTCTGAAGTAAAACTATTTTGAAATCATTGAACAGATTCGTTATCAATTTCCCATTAATCCATTTTTACGATATTGCTGCGACTTTGATTAGAGTATTATATATATATTGATACACGTTTCATTAAATAATATAGACAAATGTTGTCTATTTATTTTATGTCAATTTTTTTCGTAACATCTGATAAGTTTAATAACATTATCGTTGAACGAAGAAAGAAATTCACAATATTGATCCATATTTTTTTTATTAATACAATCTAAGCTTTCGGCTTACATAAGCCATTATCAAAGATGTCAATTACAACATATTAAGCATATTTTAATATAAATGACAAAGTGGACATCGAAAACATCATCCACGACATTCTGTTTCATGCTTAAATTCAATTCTCTTACTTATTTGTTGGTTTGCATTGTTATATTTTTTATTTTATTCTATTTTTCATTAATTTTTGTTCTTCTTGTTGCTTTTAGTTTTTTTAACTAAAATATTAAGAATTTGTTTCCATTTGTAATATTTTGAAGAGCGAGATTGTAGAAAAATCAAAGTTCTCGTTCTGATCCACTTCTGGAAAGTATAACAAATGACATTAAAATTTCTTTTCTGAAAAGATTAAAATTTCTTTTATGAAATACCTTCTTGGTGAAAATTTGCACCGTTTACCCCTCCTCATATAGAAAAATTTCATAATTTACAAATGTTATAATGTTCTCTAAATTCCAAAATTTCTATAATTTACTAACCAACCACTCTCTCTCTCTCTTTCTCTCTCTCTCTCTCTCTCTTTCTACACACACACACACAGACACACACATATATATATATAAGATAAAATATAGTTTTACTAGCTTTGCTATGTTTATGGGGTAAAGTACTCAATATCAGGGGTAGAGCATATTTTAATATAAATCACAAAGTGGATATCGAAATCATCATCCACGACATTCTGTTTCATGCTTAAATTCAATCGTCAGGAAATATTAGCGGTGTTTTGGATCGACTATATATATATATATATATATATATATATATATATATATATATATATATATTGATACACGTTTCATTAAATAATAGAGACAAGTGTTGTCTATTTATTTTATGTAAATTTTTTTCGTAACATCTGATAAGTTTAATAACATTATCGTTGAACGCAGAAAGAAATTCATAATATTGATCCATATTTTTTTTTATTAATACAATCTAAGCTTCTGGCTTACATAAGCCATTATCAAATATGTCAATTACAAGATATTAAGCAATATAAGGACAAGACAATTAACCTTATCAGATGTTACGAAAAAATTTACATAAAATAGACAACACTTGTCTATAATATTTAATGAAACGTGTATCAATGAAAAGATGCTGCCTAAATACACACAATATATATATATATATATATATATATATATATATATATATATATATATATATATATATATATATATATATATATCCAGGCCAGTGGTACATAGTGGGTATTCTATTGTATTATTATAATAGTTATTTTGGTGGGCGGTAAATATTGTATTTATTATTGATTACTTTGTTGGTTGTTATTATTATGTTTACTTGCGTTTGTGTGTGTTCGTGGTTTGTTTATTATTTACTCAATTCTCTTACTTGTTGGTTTGCATTGTTATATTTTTTATTTTATTTTATTTTTCAATAATTTTTGTTCTTGTTGCTTTTAGTTTTCGATTTTAACTAACATATTAAGAATTTGTTTCCGTATTTGCATTTCAGTCCTAATGGTTTGTTTAGTAAATTGTGTTGTTCTGGAAAATTAATTATAGTTTGTTTTTTTTATTTCTCCCCCAGACGGAGTTTGCAGTTTTAGGATTTATTGTTGTAGGCTGTTGCTCTTTTCCTTAAAATCCACGATATTGTCGGAGTGATTTAGTTTCTTTGTTTCCAGGATCATTAAGTTACTTTTATTTATATTTTTTCTTCGTTATCTGACGAAAATACAGTGGTTTGTTATATTACCATGTTCTCTTAGCAATTCCTCTTTAAGGGGCATTCATCCTTTGGTTTGCAGTTACACGTATGTTTGGCTGGTGCGGATGATTTGTTGGTGTGTTTCATGCATATTTTAATTATTAGTCTCATGTTTTCGTTGCAAGTTTTGCCTATTTTTAATTTGTTTTACTTAATATATTATGGAAAGTGTTTGATGGTGGAATTGATTGTGTATATGTATAATGAATATTTTCGTATTTTACTTTTTTTATACAGCGGTTTGAACAATATCATGTTTCTTTACCAGTTAGCTTTTTATGTGGTGTGTGTTGTCTATGTAAGTGTTGTCTATGTAAGTGTTGTCTATGTAAGTGTTGCCAAATAGCCACTATTTTCCAGGCTGTTTCATAGTTTTCGTGGATAATTAGAAGATGGTTTCACTGCAAAAATTGTCTGAAAGTTTGCGGTTAATTTGTTGTGGAATCTGTTCGATTATTAATGGCTGCTTGTTGGAAGATATGTGTATGTAGTGTTTTTCATTAGCTTTTCTCTAAGGCTGATATGTACCTTTTCTTATATTGAAGAGGATATCTTAAATCTACCTCTTTTAGCTTAGTTTTTTAATCTATGTTGAAACCCATAATTTTGTAAAATTTTTTTTTTTTCTGGTTTTGTTAGTTTTTTGTTTGCGACAGTTTCATACGATTAGGAGACTATCGTCCCCGTAGACGCCTGTTCATTTTCATCGATTATTTTACAGCAAATAAATAAACAAACAAAGATAAGTAAAATAAATTAATCCAAACCAATAAATATGTAAATAAAGTAAGTAAATAGTAAACAAATTAATAAACCACGAATATACACATAAACAGAAGCGAACATAATAATAATAACCAAAATAAAATAATCAATAATACATAAAAGGTTAACAAACAACACTACAAATAACCATCAGAAACTGCATCCGAATCTATAATTATTTCCACACAATAGCCTCGAGAATAGTTGGAAACAAAACCATTACCGACCAACAAAATAACCGTTATAATAGAATAATAGACTACCCACAATACATCATTGACCTGTATATATAAATAGCCTAGGAAAACACGCAAAAAATATGTCCTGAAGATTGCGTTTAAACTTGAAATAGACTATCACCTGAATATCGAAACAAATTTAAAATAACTTTACCTCGTAGAAAGAAAAGTATATTGCGAAAAAAAACTGATGGATTTGAAAATGCTGATGAGTTTCAGGGAGATATGTATTCTTCCCATGCAAGATTACAGAAAAATCGTCAACATGCTGCAAAATATATTTTCAAAGAAAATATAGTTGATTTATTAAGTAACTTATTTAAATTACCAGATTTATTTTAAAGAGACAACACTTCCAAGTATTCAGGTACGATATGTACCAACATTTGAACGTGAATTTGAAAGACATGTAAATATATTTTGACTCATTTGAATTGTCAGTGTAGAAGGGCATATGAAGAATATATTCTGTAAGTGGTGCCGGAGTTTCGAATTATTTTCATTTATTTACAAAGTGCTTGCAATAAGGAACATAACTAAAAACTTACCTTAACGAAGGCATTAATATACATAGTGGCCCACGACGTGGGGAAGAGCAAATAATAATATCTGGAATACAAGTTAAGAGGAAATGTATATATGGTACTGCAAAAAGGGGATCATTCGGGAAGAGTCCAAATTTGAGGAAAGTTAATACTTGTGACTGTGCTTTCGAACGAATTATGTCTAAAGAAAAAGTTATTAAATTAAAAGTTAATTTAGCATTGCGTTATTAGTCCACAATTACTACCACACAACAATTAACATTACCGTATCTGTTCACAATTATACTTGATCCCCACCCCAGAAAAATTAATACTACCACATAAATACTAATATGCATTATAGTTTGTAGTTTCTACCATTTACATATGCGCAATCGCCAAAAACAAGAAAATAACCGGCTTTAAAATAAAAACAAACAGGATTAAAAAAAAATAATAGCAATTTTACTTACTATAGTCTTACTTAGACCCCATCATAAAAAAAGTAAGTGACAAAATAGACGGATAGAAGATGTGTGAACGCGTGTACATACGTAGATACGTGTGTGTGAGTAAACATTATTCGGCGAACAAAATTGACTAACGCTCTGCGCGTTGACACCGCATACACAATGCAACATTGAAAATACAGTGACTAATTGCGTACGTATGTGCGACAAATGGATGCGCATATATGCCCAGTCCCAAACTGTTCATATATGTTTATGTTTGTGTAAGCTCCAATGAGTGAACGTGCGTGTATGTATGTATGTTTGCGTACGCTAATAAGTGAACGTGCGTGTATGTATGTTTGAGTATGTATGAGTGGCGTTCCAACGACAATTTTCCTCCTACTACCCTAAAAACACCAATATACGCAAGCATATATAAATACAAAATTTAAAAATTAATCATTTTGTCTGACGATCGCAAATAGCGTGAAATTGAGGGTCACAAACTCACATCAATCCAACTAAATATGTTAGCTCTATCAATGATATTGAGCGCTTTCCAATTTCATATATATATATATATATATATATATATATATATATATATATATATATAGATAGATAGATAGATAGATAGATAGAGAGAGAGAGAGAGAGGGAGAGAGAGAGAGATAGACATAAACCTAGTGAGCCAGACAAACCTACCCACGTTTCACCTAAGCGGATCGTCAGGGAAACCTGGGTAGGTTTGTCTGACTCACTAGGTTTATCTAGGTCTGGTCTGCGGTTGTATTGAGCTCTTTTAGTTAATAGCTTACTCGTGTCGGGGTTTTTTCTTTGGGCTCTAAACCTGTATCTGTGCGATTTTTTTTCGACAGACTTTCATGTTTCTAGCTCTTTCCTTTTTAAAAACTTGTTTCCTTCGTGATTGATTTGATTATTGGCAAATCAAAAATTCGAAGGTTTTTCAAAACGAGTATAGTTACCTATGTATCTATATATATATATATATATATATATATATATATATTCGAGAAACATATTTTTAATTAAATATATATATATATATATATATATATATATATATATATATATAGGTAACTACACTCGTCACGGAAAACCTTCGGTTTCTTGATTTGCTAATGGTCAAATCAATATCGAAGAAAAAAAAGGTTTTAAAAAAGAAAGAGCTCTGAACATGAACGTCTGTCGAAAATAATCGTACAGCATACAGGTACAAAGCCCAAAGAAAAAACCCCGATACGAGTAATCAACTAAATTAAAAGTGCTCAATACAAAAGTAGGGCAGACTAAAATAAATTTCTCCTCCACCTTCCCAATCGTTGTGTTGTTGTTTTTTGTTTGTTTGTTTGTTTTTTTTCGTGGGGTTGTTTGCTCACGTGGTCTTGGTCTTTTGTTTTTGCCTATATGTATGCAGGTTTCGTTACCTCTTTAGACACCTTCCCTGATGATCCGCTTAGGTGAAACCTTGGTAGGTTTGTCTGGCTCTCTA
Organism: Acanthosepion lycidas; assembly: GCA_963932145.1. NCBI lineage: Eukaryota > Metazoa > Mollusca > Cephalopoda > Sepiida > Sepiidae > Acanthosepion > Acanthosepion lycidas. The sequence goes on along the minus strand of OZ010615.1, from coordinate 10,964,913 downwards.
GGTTCGACTATATATATATATATATATATATATATATATATAGAGAGAGAGAGAGAGAGAGTTTATGAAAAATTAGGTAATCCGTATGGGTAAACCTAAGTAAGATAAAATCCAGAGAGTTCAATGTAAATCCAGAGCAAATTATTTGAATAAAAACAGGCCGTTTTAAGGTTCCATGTAAAAAATTATTTCACCACAGCCCTTTTAAAAGGACTGCGGATCATCAGACTTTACTTCCAAACTTAAAATGAAAAGAAAAATTACACATTTTTGACGGGCCGTATTAAACATATGTAAATCAACGAAGTGAGGAAGTGAGGGGGGAGAGAGAAGACATGAGTGAGTTAGCAGACTATATATATATATATATATATATATATATATATATATATATATGGCACAGATGTTTTGAAATAAATGTTATAACCAAAATAGAGGCTGCAATGTACATGTATCGTAAGTTTTACAATTTAATTCTAGAATCAAATTTGAAAAATAAACCTATAATATTTTGATGCTTTATGTTAAATAGAATATCTGAACGCATAAAATGTATATTTTTCACATTACAGAACTCAAATTTATTATCAAAAACATTTATTCTGAACACGGGTTCGCAGAATGTAGGAAAAAGCAACTTTCTAATACGCCATAGTAATTCTAATTGTGTGGGAAATATATTTTTTAAAACAGACATTTATGTTGTGTATAAAACATCATAATGTAATCCGTTTTTAATGATAGTATGAGCATAGCGTTCTGTAATATATACTTTTTAAAAAATTGTCTTCTAATTTATGCAAAAATGAAAATAACACTGATATCTCATGTATCTGGTATTTTTATCAATATTACACAAAAATATCTTGAAATCATAACGAGTAAATATATTCAATAAAATCGCCATTGGTTTCAACAACGGACTCCAGACCCCATCGAAATCTCCTGCAACTCTTCCGGGTGTTTTCCTTTTTTAAGTTGGTGAATGCTTCCATAATCGTTACATTCAATTCATCTTTGGTAGTACAAGGAGTTTTGATGGTTCCAATAATATAATAATCAAGG
>OZ010615.1:10941348-10956348 GCA_963932145.1 Acanthosepion lycidas | reverse complement strand
AGGCAGCTTTCGTACACTTTGTTTTATATTATTTTTTAGAATAGCTAAATACTGTACTTTACTCATGATAACCAGCACTCTCACGATTTCTCCTGGTCTAGAAGCAGCAGAACATACCCTGAGCCGAATGCTGCCACCACCGGGATTAATTGCGACTTTGATTTTGTTACATACACAACGGAATACATATGACCAAATATTAAGTTGGTGCAAAAATAATGACGTAATAATGTCGTTTTTTTATGTATTTTTAACGTCAAAAAACGACATTGGTACGTCATTATTTTTGCACCAACCTAATAATTATGATTTGGTTTCTCATGACCATAAAAAATCCAATCCTATGTTTTAGGTGGCATCTAGAATAAGCTAATCTTCATTTATATGTTTAGGCTTAAGGTAGGGAGTTTCCCTTGAGCAACAAGCTCGATGCCCTGCTCGATAAAACTACCTAGTGACTATCTTCGTTAATGCATTTAACCCTTATGTCTTAAATAATTGACAATATCCTTTGTCATTAAGTGAGGATTCATTGAGGATTCATTGAGGTATTTCTAACAAACTTCTTTTCCTTCCTCTCAGAAATTATCCGCTTTCTGCCAAGCCCTTTAATTATTCTCAAAACAATGAGTTGTACTTCTTGACAATGCTACGAAATGTCGATCTGGGAACGTTTAAACGCTTGGAAATTGCTCTATACCTTTAACTTGTTTGTACGCTTCAACTATCTTCATTCGAAACTGGTTGTAAAGTACAATATTCCTCTCCATGGTTGCAGCACGAATGAGTTAACGCGGTAGGTGGCACTCACATATTGTCTTTTTCATTACATTTTAGAATGTTATAAAATTAAGTCAGTATTATTTCGAATTATTTACATTATTCGGACTATTGTCATCATCTTTGTCGCCATATTTATTACAACGTTTCGGCCGTTGTACGCTCCGGCCTTCTTCGCTCACTGGGGTAGACTATTCTTGTTCCACAGTGGATAAAAGCGTTGGTTAGATCCAGTGACAACCCAAAGAGTGTGATTTCAATACCCGGTTAAGGCATTGGAAAAATTAACAGGAGATAACTGATAACTGACATCTATTAAACATGGCACGTGGAACTAGAACAGTCTACCCCAGTGAGTGAAATAAAGGGTTCAGTTCTACATTCCAACCACCTGAAGAAAACCGGAGCGTACAACGGCCGAAACGTTGCAATAAATATGGCGACAAAGATGAGGACAATAGTCCGAATAATGTAAATAATGTACATAATACCTCATCTCAGAAATATAGTCAGTATTATTTTATTTTCAAAGGATGTTAAGAAAAAAAAAACATTATAATTGCCATAGAACAATATTATTTCATAATTTCCATTAGAGGAAGGAATAATTCTAGACCAAAATAAATTTTCCTCAATACGATTTCTGGACCTTTTCTTTGGATTTTATAAGCATTTTCAGTACTGTGCTAGTATTGACGATATTTTTTCTTTCATTGGTTATGCATTTCTTGTTTGTCTAATGTTAACTAATCTAAACATAATTATGTTTCTATTAAATATTTTGTTTAATTTGTGTAAGTTATGAAACAGTTTGTCTAATTTTTAATTGTTTTCCTCTTTTTGTATCGACATCCTAATTTTATGGCGTATTATAATATATGTTCGTATCTGATTTTGGTATATATTCAAATATTGCTTTGAATCCGCTTTTCCTTAATGATGTGGTATATTGTTTTGTATTTCCTGACATGTTTATCATCTGATATATTTTCTTAAATTTTTAAACATATTATTTTTGCTGTGTTACATTCAAGAGAGAGGATAATTCGATAAATTGTTTTCATATATGTTTTGTTTTTTCTATCAAATACTTTTCTATACACGCACATATATACGTGTGTATGTATATATATATGCGAATAACATATATATATATATATATATATATATATCATTCGCAGACATTGTTGTTTCGCCGTATCACAGCTCCTCAGTGTGACTAGATATCCGAATGCCTCAAGCCAGGATCGAAATCCAACTTATATATATATATATATATATATATATATATATATATATATATATATATATAGTAGTGTTTGAAAGATCAAACAGGTGTTATTTTTAGGATAATTGTTCATTGCTAATAGTAGAGCATTTTACTTTTCAAGTGCCCCCAATATTTTTCCTTTTAATTTTTTTCTTAGAATTTCTATCTGAAGAAAAACGACACCAACTTGAAGCAATGTTTCTGAACAATTTCAGTTCGAATGAGAGTCTTCACTTAAAGCATGAAGTTGAATTTCCTAATTATATCTTTGACAATGGAAAGTCTGAAATTTATTTTTTATCCCACAACATTATTATAGTCGGAAAAGGAATCTCCTGGAATCTTCTAATAATGACATCGATTTATTATAATGATAACAGAAATATCATATAATGACAATTGATCTAGGTTCTATCGAATGGTATTATATCTTTTAAAACATTCTCGAATATTTACATGAAGCTAAATAATTTTGATCACTCAAATTGCATCATCTGTTATTGACGTAATTCTTCATGTATAATTCCCATCTTTTTCCAGATTTGAATGTCTTAGGTTTTATGATGCATGTTGTATAACAGAACTAAATATTAACATTATTTTTGGCTACATGTATTGCTATATTCGAGATTAGATGCCCTAAAATAATCCATATGTGGTTTTCAATGTAATGTGTAAATATCGTTTAAAATTAGATTAAAGTAAATGCTGTAATTGTTTTGAAAATATATATTCCCATAGATGTTAAGACCATTTTTGACAGATTCAATTCCGCCTGAGTCAAAAATAGACGCCATGACAATTTCAACGCAGTGGATATCTTAGTCATCTTCCTGTTCATATTGTCCTTCTTCCCCACAGAAAATAAAATTTCCGTTGATGTAGCAGTTCATATTGCAGCAAGTTTTAGGTGACATTGGTACAATGCTTTCAGGAATTCCCACACAGACTTCAAATATCCGTGTGCATATAACAGACGTCTTCAGCTGAATGATTTGTTCCAGTATCCCATCACTAGTGGGCTTTATATTGATTTTCTTTCGAAGATCGAAGGGGCATGATCTGCATTTCCATTTTATGACTATTCATCCCAAATATCGGTCTGTCGTCTGATCATGAAACACTCAAAGTATAATACATTCTTATTTAAATCATCGTTCGATTTCTATGCAATGTGAGTTAAGAATTTATGTCCCTGCATAAAATTCTGATGCCATACAACTCTTGGCCATGGTATTGCAAAAAGATATTCGCATATGGTTGCATCTATCTGTTGAAAGTAAGAGCGTAAAAGTTGAACAAACGTTAGCGTTAGATTAAATTGCGCTGATATGAGTCTTAAAAATAAGTGTGCGTCATATATGCATATATATTTCTAGAATGTCCAATGTTAGGAGAGTATATTATATGTGAATATTTCAAGTAGTTCATTAAATCTATTATGGGGTCCACCCCTTTTTGATATACGTGGACTCGACCTGCTGGCGTTAAATGCCCTCAGTCAGTCAGAATATAGAGAAGATGAATGGAGTGGAAAGTACATAGACATTGTGATTGAGTTGGAGGTAGAAGTCACAGTTACAAGCACGCCCGACTCTAAGGAAGTTTACTTCGAGACTGTATATAGCGATCTTTGATTAGTACTAACCGGCGTTCCTGGATTTACTAACAGCAGTACCTTTTGTATTTTGTGTAAATACATTTAATTTCTTATCTTAAATACTTGCGTTTGTCATTTATTGGAGACCGATTTTTTATCTCTGAATCCACAACAAACTGGCGACAAGGATTCGAACTCACGCGGAAAAGAAAAAAATACTCACGCGGAAAACAGTAAAAGAAAAATATTCCCTCGTCGTCCAACAACAAACTGGCAAAGAAGATTCGAACCCACGCGGAAAAGAAATGTTACTCAGGCAGAAGAGAAAAAAAATCAACAAAATAAAAATTTTCCCTCGTCGTTCCAACTACAAACTTGCGACGAAGATTTGAACCCACGCGGAAAATGAAGAAATACGTAAAATTGAGTTATGGAAGATATTTAAAATATTTTGGTAGAACTGATAAAATAACAAAATCATCAACAATTACAACTTCAAGAACGTATGGAGGAAAAATGGCAAAAGCAATTATTACAAACGCAAAAGGAAAATCAAGAAAGACAAATAGAGCTCCAGGAACTAATATTGAAAGTAGCGGGCAATAAGCAATTAGATATTGAAAAAAAAAAAGCTACATTTTCGCAAGACGCAGTGTGGAATACCATAGAGATTTTCAAATATTCTCTATATAAGGACAAAAATTTTAGAGATTACTTCAGAAGACATGAATACATCTTTAATATAGACTGTCAAAATTGGACAGAAGCAAAAAAGCTACGTCTATTGCTTAGAAAATTAGGAGCTGAAGAATATACAAAGTTCGTGGATTATATCTTGCCAAAAAAAGACGAACGAATTAACATTTGACGAAGCAGTGACATGTCTTAAAGAACTCTTCAGCCCGAAAACATCACTCTTCCATAGGAGGTGGAAATGCCTTAGCCTGGTAAAGGGCGATAATGAGGATTATTTCACGTTTGCCGCAATCGTAAATAAACATTGTGACGAGTTTAAACGAGCGGAATTAACCCCAGACAATTTCAAATGTCTCATCTTTGTTCAAGGATTAGTTTCTACAAAAGATAGCGAAATGCGCAGAAGAATGCTTTCAAAATTACAAAATGAACCGGGTCTAACATTACAGCAATTATCGGAAGATTGCCAGAGATGTTTAAGTATAAAGAAAGACGCAAAGGACATTGAAAAATCAGCTGTTTCTCAAATACGTAAGTTAAACAAAAGTCTACGTTCTTCACCCTCCCCGGAAGGAAAACTAAAAATTTACGACAATGAAAAAAAATTCTCACCCTCCCCAGAAAGAAAAAGAAAATTTTATAATAAGAAAAGTACAACATACAGGACAAATTATGACGAATATCGAAACAAATATAAGCCCCCTCCATCAGCATGTTATCGATGTGGAGGAATACATTGGAACAAGGGTTGCCACTTTAGATATAAAAACTGTTTTGAATGTGATAAAAAGGGCCACGAGGCATCCCAATGTAGAAATAGAAAAGATACTAATAGAATAAGAGCTACAAGGATGCATAATGATGACAACACCAACGTAAGGAAATATGTGGAACTGGAAATTTTAAATAAAAAGATTAAATTACAACTGGATTCTGGTTCCGACCTCACGATAATCAACTTACAGACATGGAAAAAACTCAACAAAACTACCATGTTACACACACAAAAAATTGCCAAATCGGTTGCAGGCAAACGAATAAAATTTGAGGGAGAAATAATCGTGAATGTTAAATTTCACGGCAAAACAAAACTTAAGATATGTCATGAGATACTGAAAATCTAGTAGGTATCGATTGGATGCAGAAGTTTAACGTTTGGGACTTACCTATCAACTCTTTTTGCAAAAAGAGGTTGAACCATCAGATACTATAAAATTGAAGGAAGAATTATACAAGAAATTTCCTGAGGTATTTTCAAGCGGGTTGGGACGATGCAACAAATTTAAGGCGAAAATAGAATTAAGGGAAAACGTACAAGCAATTTTTAAAAAGAAGCGAATGTACCGTTCCCTACGACAGAAAAATAGACAAAGAATTGGAGAGATTTGAACAAACTGGGATTCTATCAAAAACAGAGTTTAGCGAGTGGGCAGTTCATGTGGTTTATGTGAAAAAGAAGTCAGAAATTCGCGTATGCGCAGATTTTTCGATGGGACTCAACAAGGAAATAAAAGACCACCATCACCCACTACCGAGCCCAGAAGAAATATTTACAAAGCTCAACGGCGGTAAGATATTTTCAAAAATAGATCTTATCTACAAATTCCAGTACAAAAGAGTTCGAAAATCCTTTGCATTAATACGCACAAAGGATTGTACAAATTCAACAGACTACCATTCGGAGTAAAAGTTGCTCCTGCAAGTTTTCAACAAACAATGGACACAATGCTAACGGGACAGAATTTCGCGATCGCTTATTCTGGAGGATATTCTAATTAAGAGCGACAATGTTGAAGAGCCAAGCTCGTCAACCGCAGAAAACGACGATTCTATGGATATAATCTTCGAAAGGTTTGAGATCCAAAGACCTCAGGAAGTCACAGAAGTGAGAAGGTCAAACAGGAAGAGAAAATTTGTCGAACCTCTGATTATCAACCATAAGAGACAAAAATATTAACTCCCCCCCCCCAAAAAAAAAGGATCTAAGGAGTGGGGGTATTATGGAATCCACCCCTTTTTGATATAAGTGGACCCGACCTGCTGTCGTTAAATACCCTCAGTCAGTCAGAATATAGAGAAGAGGAACGGAGTGGAAAGTCCATAGACATTGTGATTGAGTTGGAGGTAGAAGTCACAGTTACAAGCACGCCCGACTCTAAGGAAGTTTACTTCGTGACTGTATATAGCGATCTTTGATTAGTACTAACCGGCGTTCCTGGATTTACTAACAGCAGTACCTTTTGTATTTTGTGTAAATACATTTAATTTCTTATCTTAAATACTTGCGTTTGTCATTTATTGGAGGCCGATTTTTTATCTCTGAATCCACAACAAAATCAAAGATGTTTTTTTTTTTTAGAATATCGTATTTCCCATTACTTAATCATCATTTAAACATTGTTTCTCTGTCATATTTCCTAATTAGACAATCAAAACGGGTCAAATATGCGCCCCTTTGGAAGCTGTACAGACGTCATGATAAATATTTTTCAACATAATGATTAATGTTGCATCCACTGTATACAAGTAATTTTTAAATATCTGAAAGAATTTATCGAGTAGATATTAAAATTAAGAATGAAAATTTTAAAGAAGTCTAAAGATGTTATAACAAACATCATATTAACATTATTTTATTCGCAGTTGGCTTCATATAATAGCATTATGAATACAGAGGTTGGTGTTTATATACATGTGCGTATAGTGTGGGCAATATATACGGAGATATGGCAGAGAACCTGACGCATGAATGTCAGGACTCTGCAAATTGAATGACAAGAACTGAAGTACTGTACTTAAGACTAAGGAATCTGAAGTGGCTTACGCGCAATATGTACCTCGAAGATATAGAGCCCTGGGATTTGAGAAACTCAAGTAGATTTCGCTATTCGAGTAAACCACGGCATAAAGTAAATACATTCTTTCGGGTGATCCATCTATTTTCGCCTTGATAGTAGTAGACAATAAGTAATACGCATAAACGTAGACACAAACTCAAACATTCATATATGCACATATAAATCTGTGTACATTATTTACATTATTCGGACTAATGTCCTCATCTTTGTCGCCATATTTATCACAACGTTTCCGCCGTTATACGCTCCGGCCTTCTTCAGGTGGTTGGAATTTCAAACTGAATCCACTGCCTTAACCGGGTATTGAACTCAAGGACACATGGCACAGTGGATAAAGGCGTTGTTTAGATCCAATGAGAGGACCCAAAAAGTGGGAGTTCAATACCCGGTTAAGGCAGTGGAGAACTTTCAGAGGGAAATTAGCAGGACATAACTGATAACTGACATCCATCAAACATGGCACGTGGAGCTAGAACAGTCTACCCCAGTCAGCGAAATAAAGGGTTCAGTTCGAAATTACAACCACCTGAAGAAGGCCGGAGCGTACAACGGCCGAAATGTTGTGATAAATATGGCGACAAAGATGAGGACAATAGTCCGAATGATGTAAATAATGTACATAATACCTCATCTCAGAAATATAGACACTCATAAGTCTGTGTACTTAGATTTTCTTGAATCTGGTATTTTTCATAATAAACTACACCCACCTGATCCCACCAAATGCAGAGCAAAAGCTTCCAACCATGCATATTTGGCTTTGCCGCCGCTGTGTTTTCACTACGATTTTCTACGCTTAGGGTTATCATAGTGTATCCACTTTTCAACACCGGTCATGATACGATGCAAAATTTCTTTTCTGTCGTTGAAGTCGCTATTCACACGTGACAAGACGCCGTTCGACGTCTACCGGTTTCATCTCGTACAGCACACAATGACCTTGCTTTTGAATGATTCCTAATGCTTTCAAGAATTTAAAAACTCTTGTGGTATGAACTCCTAATGATTCCCGAGACTTTATGATGAAATGTCTTCAATTCTTCGTCTTCAAATTTATTCGGTGCGCCAAAGCGTTCTTTACGATCAACATCAAAATCATTATTTTTGAAGCGTCTAAGCCAATCCCTCCATGTTGTTTCCGAGAGACCATGGTCGCCGTTATTCTCAATAAGAATTCTGGATCCTTCAGCTTCAGATTTCTTTTGAATATAGTATTGAAATATACTTTACTTGGCACTAAATCCGACATATTACCGCTATGAAAAACAAAGTTGTTTACACATTAATTTTGACATCTACAGTTCAGAGCTCAAATCTTGGCATGCCTCACATACTGCTAAACACACATTCTGTTTTTTTTTTACAATTGACAATTTGTCCTTTTTTTTTTAACTTTTGCTGCTATTTGGTTGGTGTAAAAATAATGTCGTTTTCTCACGTAGTAACATAGGTGAGAAAACGACATTATTTTTGCACCAACCTGATAGTATAAATTTTAAATTCTTTAAAAATATTTCCCAAATAAATCAGGCTTTCCTCAAAGTTCAGACAGATGTGAGTGTCACATACCGTACTGATCATTAATTTCTGTTAATCGTTTTAATTTACGTTATTACAAAATCAAGATATATGTAGGTGGCTTAGGGTTGATCTCAATGAATTTTTGAATATTAAATTATTATAAAATCAATAGAAATAATTACATGAAACAAGGTTTACTATACCATAACTATATTTAAATTTAATTATATGAATTTTATCTATCTGTATTCGATCCATTGGTATATAAATTTTAAGATGATTGGATGACTCTTAGATGATTTTATGAGATTTAAAATTCACTCTGCTCCTTTAAAAATCAGGACAATCACAATTTCTGATTATTTGGACTAATGTGTCTACCTGATTTACGGAAACATTAGTGTACGCTTTAGACACACCTACACACATAAACATTTCATTTATAAACTCGATTGTATAGCCAAAACACATATAATTTAATTCAATATTTTCAGCATCTCTCGTTTCTGCGCATATGCAGTTGAATCAATGTAAACAAGCCCCAATCCGACAAAATTCTAAAGGACAAAACGCGTCACACTAAAACCTTTTTTCAAATTTGTCATACATCTCTGCTCCTAATGTTTTTTATATTTAGAAATATCTATATCGTTATCCGATATATATATATATATATATATATGTATATATATATATATATATATTAGGTTGGTGCAAAAATAATGACGTAATAATGTAGTTTTTTGACGTTACGTCACAAAACAACATTATTACGTCATTATTTTTGCACCAACCTAATATATATATATATATATATATATATATTGCGATGGATAAATTGGCGTATAAATTACGTAAAAATTAAAATTATACTGATATCTCATTTTAACAGATATATTTACTTAAAATAACGCGAACATATCTTAAAATACTAAAGCGTAAATTAATTCAATAAAATCGCCATTGGCTTCAACCATGGCCTTACAGATGAGTTTGGAAACGGCATGATGTATTGCTTGGCATTCGGACCGGAAGCTCCATGCGAAAATTTAAAAATATAAAATGGCGATGATTTACTTATCGCACCATATATATATATATATATATATATATATATATATATATATATATATATATATATATTGCGATGGATAAATTGGCGTGTAAATTACGTAAAAATTAAAATTATACTGATATCTCATTTTAACAGATATATTTATACTTAAAATAACGCGAACATATCTTAAAATACTGAAGCGTAAATTAATTCAATAAAATCGCCATTGGCTTCAACCATGGCCTACAGATGAGTTTGGAAACGGCATGATGTATTGCTTGGCATTCGGACCGGAAGCTACATGCGAAAATTTAAAAATATAAAATGGCGATGATTTACTTATCGCACCATATATATATATATATATATATATATATATATATATATATATATTGCGATGGATAAATTGGCGTGTAAATTACGTAAAAATTAAAATTATACTGATATCTCATTTTAACAGATATATTTATACTTAAAATAACGCGAACATATCTTAAAATACTGAAGCGTAAATTAATTCAATAAAATCGCCATTGGCTTCAACCATGGCCTACAGATGAGTTTGGAAACGGCATGATGTATTGCTTGGCATTCGGACCGGAAGCTCCATGCGAAAATTTAAAAATATAAAATGGCGATGATTTACTTATCGCACCATATATATATATATATATATATATATATATATATATATAATTATTTATTTAAAAAAAAAATGTATGACATAAATATGTTATAAAATCTACTTTGTATTGAGCACTCTTTTAAGAATAGTAATTGTTGGTTATTGGAATCCATTCCATATACAGCAATCATATACTTGGTTATATATATATATATATATATATATATATATATATATATATACAGAATTTGTCTTGCTGATACACCTGATAGAAAATTGCATCTGCTTGTTATGTTGAATTCGTAAAGAACTTGGAAGTCATTATTATAGATCGTTAAGAAGTTTATCTTCTCCAGAAATCGAGTTGTCATTGTCAACAATATCGTTATTAATGTAATATTTGGTTCGCTTACCTGTTTTTACGACTCAGCTCAAATACCCAGAATACGTTCATAAAAACGCGAACAAATTGAAAATGAAGTGTATTACAGAGGAATAATAATTTCTATTTCTAAAACATAGATAAGTTTGGTTCTATGCTTTCTTCTTTTCAGTGCGCCTAGTGTTTTTACTCTGCTAGAAACTTTGATAGTTGTTATATAGATTAAAGTATAGCCGTCCTGCATTTTACATTACTCCGACGTCATTACCACATATCAAAAACTACCCAAGACTTAGACGTAACTAATGAACTGATGTCACAATCAGATGAGCAATGTCTACCAACGTCTTTCATTACGCTATATTATTGCGAAATTTTTCAAAAACTATATTGTGAGTGTGAACGTAGAAAAACCTTCATTGAGGTTAATGGTACTGACAAAGAATAAATAAGCTTTACTTGATAATGGAGCAAAGAGTCTATACAAATTTAAATTTCAGAACTAGCTTTCAATATAACGTATTGATAGCATGTTCGCGTTGTACTGATAGCATGTTCGCGTTGTACTGATAGCATGTTCGCGTTGTACTGATAGCATGTTCGCTGTTCCTGTGTGTATGTAAAGTGGTGTTGCGAAGGCGAGAAATAGTTATGCATCGACATGCATTATTTCAATTGTAATAAGCTGGTGTTGTTTTTGTATATCCCTTGTGGTCTACAGTAATATTATTAAAAACAGTTGCTAAGTATTAAGAGTGAGATGTAGGTCATCGCGATCGTAGATAACATTTTCTTCATTTTACATCTTCTTTTTCATTTCCAGTCATATTTCTCCCAAACACTACATCAATTTCGCGCCTGCCGAGAAGAGAAGAATATGTGCTGATAAAATCTGATTGGTTAGTTTTCATTTCTGGACATTTATATGTGGTTTAATTAAATGTTTAATATTTACGAATGATTTTAAACGACATACTGCTTTTGACGAATAGCACAAGAAATAACGATTTGTTAAGCATTAAAAGCATGTCTAACGTTTCTGTATCAAAGTACAAAATGTAGTGTTGGGAACCTTTTTATCAAGATAATGTTTTTCTTTTTGCTTATGTCGTGAGAGAACATGATTTTTTTACTGATTGTTTCCCTTTGTTTTTTGTTTTTTTTTGTTTTTTTTGTTTTTTTTTTTTGATAATTAAAATCAAGGGAAAAATAAGAAAGAAATATAGGTATCTGTAAGTAAACAAATTTAAGTAAATTTTCATTGTCCTACAAATTTTGGGAAGCACATTATATCGATACGTATTTAAGTCCATGTATAAATGGCTGGATAAATAATTATGCTACTTCATACGTAGTTATCAACAGAATTTTATTTTTAACAGCTCCGTAGATTAGGTAACAGCTTTTGTTCAGTTACAATACAAAAAATATTAGGTTGGTGCAAAAATTAATGACGTAATAATTATTATTACGTCATTATTTTTGCACCAACCTAATATCATAAATTTAAATTAAGCTCTAGTTATAAAAGAGAAATAGGACAATCCACCAGTGAACACATGACCTGTATTCAGTGAGGGAACAATATAATCATGTAAATAAGAACAGAACGACAAGTAATGAATAAGCGTTTACCGAAATAACGAAAAATTAATTTCAGTAATAAGGCATGAGAAAATTTCGTTCGATACAGAAGAGAGAATGCTGAATACCTGAAAAACGAGAGAGTTCTAAAATAAACAGGGGCGATAATAAACACTAACACACTGTGGCCTGGTATTGAACTAACAACAATTTGAATCTAGTCACTGGAACTAACCAACGTTTTTATCCACTGGCCCATGTCTCCTTGATGGTGGTAAACCAAAACTTGGAGAGTTGTGTTAAAGGGAAATAACTGAGGCATCCGGAAGAGGCAGAGAATGTGGAACTAGAACAATCTGCACCGGTGGACGAAATAAAGAGTTCGGTTCTAAATTCCAATCACCTGAAGAAGGCTGGAGTGTACAACGTCCGAAACGTTATGAATATGGCAATGAAGATGAGGATAACAGTCCGAATTATGTAAATAATTCAAGTGATAATGATACCTCAACTCATCGATATAGACAGACAATCAGGAAAGATAAGAAACCAACTCTTCTCCTCACTCCCATCTATGGGTAAATAGTGACAACCAACCTAGGAGAAAGAATTCAAAACTGTATGTAAGCCTGGCGATGAATATACTATGCAGCTAAGGAAAGGAAATGGTCCCGACTACGGTCGATCCTCTTCTAAAAAGAATTCCACAAATAAAATTTAATTATGAAATATATGATAAAAAAAAAACTGAGTCTATGTACATATAAAACAAAATAAAAACAAATAGGAAATGAATAATTATCCTCATTAAACCATAAATCTTTCTTTGGCTATGACACAATAGATATTCGATTACTGAGATGTTGAAATCTGTTGTAACACAGACACGTGTCCCGAATTGGTACCTCCCTAACTGAAAATATTTTCAGCTCGCTGATTTATATTTCAACCTCACCAGCTAATTAATTTTTGCATAAACACATTTTTTACTGAATCATATTTTTGCTTTGTGAATAAGAATGTGTGGAATATTATATTTAATGTTTCTTCACACTGATAAAATACGAACATTATGCATAAGGGATATCTTGGCACTTAGCTTGGCAGTTGTCGATTCATTCCAGTTTTAGCACAGAAGAGTTTATCTTTGTGAATCGAATGACCTGTTTTCAACTTACACAAACAAAATCTAAAAAAAACACTGCCCCATGTAGGCCGTCTCTCCAGGCAATAGTTCTCTATAGGGAAATGGCTGACATTAAATGCTTACGGCAGAGACATCCCAGCAAAAAGAGAAATGTCGGCGGGATTAGAGCTATTTTGGGCCTCTGTTCATTATAAGATTATGAAAAAACTTCTTTAAACACCACCTTCTGTCTCATTTCATATAAAAAGTGTGTAAAGGCGAATACAAAGTTTCAATTTCTACTTTTTCCAAGACTGTATTTACACGTAAGACGTAGCAACTCCGTACACAATCATTTCTGCATTTTTCTCTTACATGTCCATATACTTTCATACACACTCCCTTTATCTCTTATACTTTATCTCCGTCCGCCCCAACTTCTCTCTCTGCACACACATACATATATATATATATATATATATATATATATATATATATATATATATATATATGACTAGCTTGACAGACAGAAAGACTGACAGACATATTCTTAAACCATTAATCAAGTTTTCACTTCTGGTAATGAAAGGGAAGCCTCCTCAATGAAGTAGCATTAAAAGCATTAGTTCTGTTTCATTTTCAAGCGAATTTTGGGAAAATAAGTTATTCCAAAATTCGCTTGAAAATGAAACAGAACTGATGCTTTTAATTTAATTATATAATTAAATTTAAATACTTAGCTTCAGTTTTTGAAACATGGTTATTACTGTGTAGCGAAGAAACCATATTTTAAATCAGTTTATATATATATATATATATATATATATATATATATATATATATATATAAAGATTTAACACCCCACAAAAAATTATAGCTTTTTATGAAGTCGTCAAATAACAAATGTTACGAATGTTTTTATATACACAAAACTGTTTCATAAAGAAATAAAACAAAAAAATAAATTAATCTTCATAGACAATTTAACCTGGCTGATTGAAAACATCTTCCGCTTTAAATTTAGACACGCCCACCTTACCCTGACTTGACATCTATGAAAGTAACCCTATGTTGATACATATCATTAGCAGCAACACCCCTACCTATTTCAAATATCCACGATGGCTGTCACCATGGGAAATTTTGATTCCTATATAAAACACGTGAATTTCAGAAATAAGTTATTCAAAAAAAAATTTCGCTTGAAGATGAAACAGAGCTCACTTTAACTCAATTTAATTCTAATAATTATATTGAAGTTTTCGGCTCTTGTTTTTGAAACATGAGACTTCTTATGTAGCGTGTTGGAATCATATTTTTAAATATATAATTATATTTATGCTCTACTTTTGTATCGAGTACTATTTTTTTTAAAATAATAACTAAAATACTAAAGAACCTTGGATTACTAACCTAACCCGTTCTTTCCTATTTTCTATATATTTTCACACACACACACACACACACATATATATATATATATATATATATATATATATAT
>OZ010615.1:10911348-10936348 GCA_963932145.1 Acanthosepion lycidas | reverse complement strand
ACCGCATTTTGTAATATCTGGTGGTATGCCCTCATAAGAAGGTGCTTTACCACAAGCTAGGGAGTCAGTGTTCAGCTCTTCCATGACTGTCAGAACCTAAGTGACTTCATCTATATATATATATATATATATATATATATATACACCCATTGGGTGTATTTGTGTAATTATGTAATTATTTTCCGTTTATACAAGTTTAGTTAAAGAGAAACATAAGATCTTTAAAAAGATTTTTAAAAATATTTCTGACCGTTTATTCTGGCGTCCGTTGAAATTTTAAATGCAAATTTACCAATTTCTAATCACGTCCTGATTTCTGAAACGATTGCCAGAGACATTTGTCTTATAATATATGAAGACATTTGAAAGAGCTGAAAATGACGTAGCAAAAATGCTTGTTAATGGATTATGGAAGCGGAAAGTATTTAGACATTTAAGATATCCTACATACTATTTCATTAGAAATCACAGAAACTGCTTGCAATGATAAAAAATTAGACTATTGGTCTTTAAACAAAATCGATATATATAGTCCTCACTTTTGAGAGCATACGATAAAAATAAAATACACTATTGAATTATTTGTATAAATGTTTATTTTATATTTGCCACTCGGGTAAAAAGATGTTGAAAATACAACTGGTTTATTTAAAAATTTAATAATTCTAGCTTTACTGATTTCACATATGATATTCAAAATTTAAACTGTGATAGAGAGACTGTTGCTTATTTCATGATATGTTATGAAAGCTAAGATAACTTGGCCATGATATGAATTGCATAGGATGCGAGACATCTCATGGCTTAGCCACATGCCTCTCCACCTCAATTTAACTTTTGAAAAATCCGAGAAAATTACACTAAATAAATATTTTTGCGAAGAATAGTTGCAATTTCAACATCATTTTATCCGACTCAAGTAAGACGCCTATTGAATGTTTATATATATATATATATATATATATATATATATATATATATATATATATATCGCGAAAGTTTATATAGGGAAAAGGTTATAATTGCCACGACTGGAGAAAAATGTATTAAAAAAAAGAGAAACTGCAAATGTTTTTTCGTTATGATGTGGATTATTTTTAGTGTATATATTATATTTTACTCTTCATATATATATATATGTGTGTGTGTGTGTGTGTGTGTGTATTTAGGCAGCAATGCACATTTCATTGAATATGACAGAAAAGATGCTTTTATTTAGACATGACAAGACTGTGATAGATATGAATGAACTTAGATAGATACATAGGAACAGACTGAGATAGACATGAATAGATAGATAGATGCATACATAGATAGAAAGAAAAAGAATCACATGAAAAGACTTATATATATATATATATATATATATATATATATATATATATATATATATATATATATATATATCGTCCTCAAGATGAAGGGTAGGTAGTCTTCGATTGAATATGAGAGGATTGAAAATATCATCACGAATTTGCCTCGGCCAGTTTTCGCACATGCTGTGACTTCAGTGATCATCCCAAAGAGTGTTTAGAGCCCGCTAATAAAACCAATGAGGAAGACAGACAAAATTTTCTCTTTCGGCTATTGAGGATCCCATCCGTGTCCCCGTTGCAACGGAGTAACAAGGAAATTCCTCGCCCTTTTTCTAACATCCCGTCTTGCCAAATGATCAGCCAAAGACTTACCCTGCATTGGAACTTAAGACCATTCACTGGTCAGTGTCAGGATTAACTCCAAACCAAAGAAATCCCCTGATTTACTGTTGAATAGAACGTTTTTTCGCTACACAAAGGTAGACATCGACAGGTTTCGGTCCTATATGGCGAAAGCTGCTCTCCCAAACTTTACCAAACATTCTTCACCCAAGCAACAGCCCTAGACCTCGAAGAAATCCTTTCTGGAATAGAGTGTTTTATACCCAAAAAATTTAAGAAGAAAAAAAACAGTCAAGTCCTTGCTTACCATTGTATGCGCTGCATCTATAGTACACCGGAAACACTACTTCAAAATCTATCGCAATAAGCGGTGTAGTCTGGAAGTTACTACTTTTAGAACCACCCTCAATCGCTGTAAGAGATTTCTGGAATTCGCAAAGTGCACCTAGACTAATCCTGTCCAGACCCAGGTTAAAAATAAAATAAACCGGACACCCCGTATTCTGGAAGACCATCAACCAATTAGGAAAGAAGTAACAACCACATGCGACGAACAGTATGACCTTGTTGGTTAAGAATGATACCCCCTCCAACCTCTCTCTCTCATAGGTGGCATATGGCGTGCCTCTCACTGCTCTATCGCTACTACCATGAAAAGTGCTCGGACGAACTACATTTATATGTTCCGCCATGTTTAACCTTCATGCCTAAGACCCGTCATGCCACTTACATAGTAGAAAACCAACAACATTCCTTCCATATTTCATCGGTTCGTAAGTTCGACTCAAACATATTCTTCCTGCGAACCACTGCTCTGTCGAACAGACTCCCAAGAAGATGTTTCTCCGATCACTACAGTCTTAACTAGGTACGTCCACTATTTAGGCATAAATTTTCTATATTGAAGTTTAAAATGAATTTTTTACAACGAAAAAACATACTTGAAGATTTCATTCTAGCTTTAATTGAAAGTTTAATGATTAAATTTACGATTTCTATTAATTAAACAATTCTGGTGTATTTCAGATAGAAACTATATACATTTGATTGTCAAATTTAATTTTAAATTTTTTAATTTTCTTGAAAACGGCCATTTTCTTAATTTTAAGAAATTTGTAAACAAACACAAATTTATCGATTTTTAAAATATTTAAAAAAATTTCTGACACGTTATTTTAGTAAAATTAAAAAAATTAAAGTTAAAGTAATCTGATTTGAAAGAAATCTTTCTTACTTATAGCGTAAAAAAATAATATACAACCAATTATTAACGATCGATCCTGTCAATCTGACCCACCTATTGATGGATTGTTGAATGACGAGGCGATGACAGCTACTACGGATTACCATCAATGACATAATTTTTAAAAGTCTGAGTTAAAAAAAAAATTATTCTATTTGAGTATGACCCACACTAATGGAAATACAATACATAAAATAAAATTATTTAGTGAAATAGTAAATGAAAAAAAGAAAAATTACTTTAAAATTTAAAGTTTACACTTTTAAAGTTGAATGGAAAATAAAAAATGTTATGAAAAGGCCGCGTAAAGGGACAAAACCCTTAAATCACGTGACCTTGTAATAATACTGGCAATTTCAGTATATCATACACGGAAATAAGGAATGTATTAAGTAAAAAAATACAACATAAATAATTATTTTTAAAAAAAGTAGCCCAACTAAATTTATTAAACTTAGCAATTTTGGATTCGTAAATTTTTTTTCTACTTAATTACTACATAATATCGAGGAGCCCTCCTAATACAGAGCTTTACACGATGTTAAACTATTATAAATTATTATAATTAAATTTTTTTAAAAAACGAAAAAATTATTCTAATTAAGTAATATCATTGTTTTATTGGATTCATTATTTTTCAATTCAGACAAGATTTTCAGTTAAATAGCTCAAATTTGAAAAAAAAAAGTAGGTTATTTATCATCTCCAAAGACTCCTTCTTTTAACAAAAAAAAAAAAATTGAGGAGCCAAAAAGGTTTTGGGCGAAATTTCATGAAATTAAATAAGCGGGGGGTAACATATTTAAAAAAAAAATATTTTTTACCAAAAATTTCTAAAAACAAAATATTTCAAAAATAATTTCATTTATTTGTGAATAAGTCCTGAAAATTTCATTAAAATTGGACAATTACTTTAATTTTACAAGAATTTCCAAATCAATGTGTTTTCAACGGGAAAAAAGCGCAAAAAAAAAACTATTTTTACGTTCCCGCGATGACGTAAACAAAAGAAGATTTTAACCAAAATTTCGAACGTGTTAGAAAATTTCAAAAAATTTCAAAAAATAATTAAAAAATACTTTTTTCTTTCATCTTAATAATAACATAAACATTTTGACGATAATACTTTATTTTCTTTAATTTTGTGGCATTTTTCATTTACGCTATGCTGTTTTTCTGCAAAAACAGTGGACATGCCTAGAACTAGTACCTGTCTATAGTTAATCATTATCTTTCCCTCCTATCCATATAAACTGCCACTTAACGTAACTATACTGCAAAGAAAGAGTAAATTTTTTCATGATTCCGATTACTTTACAGAGTTCAAAGCACTTATTTATATATGTAATATATCATGTGAGTTTCAATTTATAATATATATACCTCTTCAAAATATTCATTATATCTTTTTGAGAGTGAAACAAATTTCTATCTCTAGATAAATCTCAAATATACAACATTTGTATTTCAAGATGAATAAGATGAAAGTACAGAATTATATATTTTATTAACTAAATATAGTTTAAATATGATTGAAATAGAATATTTTATTAATTTTACATATTAATAAGGCCGATGTAACATTCTACCAATCATTTTGTTAAACTAGCTAATACATTACACACATATTATTAGGTTGGGGCAAAAATAATGACGTAATAATTTTGTTTTTTGACGTTAAAAAATACGTCAAAAAACGATATTATTACGTCATTATTTTTGCACCAACCTAATAACATAATCTATTTTTAACATACAATACATTATTTTTTTCCCATAGATTTTTATTCTAATATGACGTTTTATGAAGTTTCTTTGATTTTTGCTTTGATATATTTTTATCTGAAAAACATTTGGAGAATCTGGAGCTATTCCATTAATTTTATATTTTAGGAATTTAGGGCAAATAAGCGATTTTGCAGAATATGATGTCGAATTTTCTGATATAAGTATCGTTTTTAACTCTGTGTATCTTGTTTGTGATTTGTATCAATCAAAAACATTTTGTCCTAGACAATATATATAGATATATAGATATTTGTTTTTCATCACTCTTAATTCCTAGAATTTTCAATAATTATTTTTATTTAACTTGACATCAACAACGAAGGAAATTCGAAATCGTATTGTCTTCTACGAATATAAATTTCAACTTAAATATGCATATATGTGGCTTGTAACACATCTAATCTTTTCACGAAATTAGAATAATTCTCTACATTTGTCTTGACACATACATCAGCATTGATAGGTCTTTTTTATTTTCCTGCTAATAAAACTAAACCACAACAATTATCTAATCCCTATCTATAATCTTTTATGCCGTGTTGATTCATTCTTTTTCAATGAAGGGTCCAATCCAGGTTTCAAGTCCATCAAAAATACATCCAAATTTATCAGTAACAATTATTCTTCAGAAATCCTTTTCATTTATTAGGTCTGTTCAAAAATAATGACGCAATAATGTCGTTTTTTGACGTTAAAAAATACGTTATTTTTGACGTTAAAAATACATTATTTTTGCACCAACCTAATAGTACACATCCTGACCCATAATAAATATTCCATTATGTTATGTTTATTTGATATTGCATTTCTATTCGCCTTTCTTAATACGCCTTATCATTTAACTGTATACGTTGTCGATACAAAATTGTGCGCAGAGGATGCGATGGATAAAATGTCGTCTAAATTATTCAAAAATGAAAATAAAACTCTCATGTAATTTCAACAGATACATTTACTAAGATTACACAAAAATATCTTGAAATCCTAAAGAGTAAATTTATTCAAGAAAATCACCATTGGCTTCATCTACGGCTAATAGACGATTTCGCAATCTCCAGCAATTCTTCTGGATGGTATCCTTAAAGTTAGTGAATGCTGCCATAATCCATGCAGTCAATTCATCTTTGGTGTTAAAATGATTTTATAGGTTTCTCGCCCAACTGAGCGCCCGACATAATAATTAAGAGTATTACAGTCTGGGGAGTTACGTGCCAGTTTTAACGGGTGATATTGTTGCAGAAATTGTCTGACAGCCATGATTAGGTTCTCCTGCTTGTGTGACATGCCCTGATGCAAGGCATAGAGAATTCTAGCAGTTAGCTCCTCAAAGCACTTGATATAGAACTTCGTATTCAGTATGAAGCTCGGAGGGAAAACGAAAAGCATCATTAGTGATCACTCCAAACACCTTGATGTTGACTGGATATTTGGTGTTCATTATTCTCAATACATCGTTTGGAGATACAAGAGTGACATCCAAATACACTGAATGCTCGTATTGAAGCTTCCTTTGCGAATGACAAACAGTACAGCATGGCATTTCCTTATCTTTGCGTCACGGCGATCTTTTTTTCTGACAAACAGTACCAAACTGACCCTACTATACTGTTGCAGTCGACAAAATCAAAAAACAAAAACCGCACGTGCACGAAATTAAAAATATATAATATGGCGACAATTTAACCATCACACCCTGTACACCCACTGACTATTTATTAGGTTGGTGCAAAAATAATATCTTTTTTCGACGTATTTTTTAACGTCAAAAAACGATATTATTTTTGCACGAACCTAACAATTAAGTACAAGTTCAGACATATTCGTTTATGTAAATTTTTACTAGTCAATATTAATTAATCGTTATAGACATTTTAATATGGCCATGGTCACCAGCAGAATAATTTTTAACTTATCAGCATGTGGAATAAAATAAGTAACTTTAAAAGTGACATGGCTGATGGTACTTAATGAGGGGATCAGATTAGTCCCAAAACTGTTGATCTTCTAAGATTTCACCCACAATCTATTCTTAGTCCGTGGTCTAAAGTGCGGTGGGGGATACACCCATTAATGAATGGTATGAAATCAGAAAGAATTGAATGATAGATAATGCATACTAGAAATCTGCATAATCTATCGTATGCTCGACTCTCATTTGATTTTATACTAGGTTGGTGCAAAAATAATGACGTAATAATGTCGTTTTTTGACGTATTTTTTAATGTCAAAAAACGACATTATTACGTCATTATTTTGCACCAACCTAATAATAATATAAATCTTAGTACAATCACAAATACAGGGGTATATTC
This sequence comes from Acanthosepion lycidas, assembly GCA_963932145.1. Taxonomy (NCBI): domain Eukaryota; kingdom Metazoa; phylum Mollusca; class Cephalopoda; order Sepiida; family Sepiidae; genus Acanthosepion; species Acanthosepion lycidas. Next base: position 10,929,347 of record OZ010615.1, on the reverse strand, counting down.
TGTTGAATAGTTTTTTTTTTTTTTTTTTCTATATTCTAGTCCAGCTCATTTTTTACTCTGTGTTATAAATTATTTGCCTAGTAAAAGAGACTAACCGAGATTAACCAAGTGTATGCTCTGGGCTTCAAGTTACGCGGGTATTGATTATTGGTATATACGGTTATGCCCATCGTCCTAAAATCTGCCCGTAGCGGTAGTAAGTATTAGTCGTTATGATTGTGTGCACACCCAGGGATTTCAAAAATAGATATAACTCCGGAACTCGACGGCAGATTTTATTTGACATTCTCCGTATCATTACGAACTTATATCTGTGTAGCTTTTATTTAGTTAACGATCAAATGAACATAAGAAAAAACGGGCACTCAACAAAGTGTACAATGTTCGAATTAATCGCTTGGAACACAATGCTAAAACAGCGCGGTTAGTTGGATCTAAACTTGAAAGTTAGAGATATTAATCCTCATACCGACAACAAAACAATAATTGGTATATTTTCTCATTCAGGAAATATATGTTGCTTCGGTTGCCATCAAAATTCTGTTGGTAACTTGTCACCGAACATTTTGTAAGCTTGGCAAAACACGAAAGCATCTTTTTCAGTACAATATGTAACTTTTTTTAACATAGTTGTATCTAGATAGGATGACGGAATTGACAGTTACTCAATTACGTCAGATATCTTGAAATTTATCTGAACCTCGTTTTGAGATAATGTCGTATTAGTTAAATTATATATTTTTTAATTCCACATATTTGTGGTTACATGATATCAGCCGAGATTCCTTCATATTTTATCACGTTTTCTGCTCTTTTACTTTGAATGGCAGACAGGTTATTATCTCAAAGCAGTTAATCTCATCTACAAATCTATGTCTTGTATTCCTTGATCGCATTAAAAAAAAAATACCACTAAGATGAAAGAAATCAATTTTTAATCGACTGAACTTTAAACCATTAATCATTACCTTTATTGGTGGCCTCATTATGATCTACAATATATAATAACATTTTAGTATTAAGGCGAACGCCTAGAAATGTAACAGTCTATTCTAGTATCAGGTTGGACAGTCTTTTACATTTAGACCCGTTCAAATTGGCAGGGATTCAAGGAAGTTCTGGAAACATACTTTCAAAATTTGGATTCATGACAATATTTTTGTAATTCTTTTTCCAACGTAATCATAAATTGAGGTACGTGGTTAGGCTGAATACCTAGGTAGGCTGTGGCATTTAAATAATATTTTATTACTACCAAGGGATGAGCTGTATGCCAAGAAACTATTCCCCATAGCATTAGACAACCGCCAGCCGAATGGTCGTTTGATACAAGGCAATATACGACTTTCGAAAAATTCTGGACTTACCATCCGAATGTTGCAACCGAAATTGAGATTAATGAGAACAGCAGAATCTTTGCTACGTTCCACTTCTGGGGATCCTTAGCGAACTGTAGCTTCGTTTTCTTGTTCTTATCCGACATGAGTAAAACCTGCTGTCGCTTTCTTCACATCTATATATCAGGATTCATGGTTCAAAGTATCGTAGATTTAGAGAAGCTTTTCCTTTATATTCGTTGTTATGAGTGTTTATTTGAGCTAAGGTTTCCCATCTCTCAGCTAGAACAATCCTGTTCATTCACATTCTATCGTTTCCATAGTCAAGCTTTTTGCGCCTACAAAATTGATGGTCGTTAGATATTTCTTTTTTTTTTTCCTTTTTCTTATTATTCTATGCATACCCTAGACTTCGGAGACACAGTGGGTTAATGGTTAGTGGTTCGGATTGATGAATTGGAGAGCTGACTTTGAATTCCAGTCGAGTACATTACATTCAAATCCTTGCTAATAACCCGGGTAAGTCTATGAATCTATCTCTTCTTCCTCCAGCTATGTGTAATATAGTAGGACATCAAGAAGGTAAGTCGAAATTCAAACTAGCCTGAAAGCATTCAAGATCCTACCTCTTTACGTAATTGCTAGAAGAAGGAAACTTCAAAACAAAAATATATCATACGTAGTCCCGGAGAAAGAAATTTGTTTCCTACAAATATAATTGACTCCTCCGATTTAATATAATGATGGAACTCGGAATTGCTAGGCTAAATAAGTTTATAAGAACGATTAAAAAACGTACAATGGTAGCATACCCAAACCTTATAACAGAATACACCTCAGCATTTCCTATTGTAATAAGATGTATATTATTGTATCCCCAGATATGATTCGGGCATACGATAGTTTATGATTTCTTGTATGCATTTTATAGCACTCAATTTTATTCTCATTCGTTGCTTTTACTTTTATTAGGCCTAACTATTAGTTGCCTATTGATTTTCTCAAATGATTGAACAGACGTGGATAACAATTAACATTGTATTTAAATTTCTGCAGGTTAAAGATGACATATTAGCATAGAATTTACGGCTACATCTAACAAGTTCAACTGTAAATTAATGAAATTCCGCCTTCACTATAGTATTGCGTTTAAATTCATACAGTCTAGGGCTCATCCGAACAATTACCATGAAAGTATTTATAAAAAATCAGAGAAGAAACCTCATGGTGGCGGAAAATTGATTGAAGCTAAGCAGCAAGACCAGGACCAATAATATTGCTGATTCTTTTTGGCTCTTATCGAGGAACTCCAGAAATATAACATGGACACCAGACCATATATGACATCAATATTTTAAGCACGGACGAACGGTAGACTTATAGATATGTAAGATAGATTCCGGAGAATACAATTGTATCGCTCGATAGATTGAACCGTTATTCTTAGCAGCTAATCCAGTGATGGCTTCAATTTCGTCTTTCCACTTCATGTTAACTGAGAAAGAACAATGAGTCACTTGAGGATAGCATCAGCCATGCTGACCGAAAGCAGATAGGTCTCTCAGATGATAAATAAGGAGCAGTTTAATATTGGAGGCGTTAAAATTGACAAGACATATTTTCCCCAGTGAACGACGGTCTTAAAATCGTTTTGTACATCAGCTGCCATTTTGAGTTTGCCTAACTGATTAGTCTTCCAGAAATTTCAACTGTCTACTTTCACCTAACAATTGATTCCTATTGAATGAATTCGAATTTTCCATTATTACCAATTTGCAGACTGGATATTTCATACAACATACTTTAGATAAAACTATATATATTCAGACGAATATTAAAAGTTGTATAAACAAACCTACAAACCTATAATCTATTAGGTTGGTGCAAAAATAATGACGTAATAATGTCGTTTTTTGACGTTATACGTCAAAAAAACGACATTATTACGTCATTATTTTTGCACCAACCTAATAGATTAATTTTTCATGTCCTATAAAGGATGATATCTAGAATCATAGCCTATTAACTACTAATTAATACCGTATTTTTTATTTTTGTAATAAATATCTCGTTTATCATTTCACGTTAATAAAAGTCGAAGTCAACCAACCTTTGAATTACACATTATATTCGTCATATTTAGCACACGACGTGCTCTGAAAATATCAAAATCTTCATCCTATTCCATTTACAACTTTCGTTCGAGTTGTGCAATTGCTACGTTGAATGATTTGCTAGAATTAAAAATGTTAATCTGTTTGCTTATTAAGTGGTATCATGGATTCCATAGCTAGTTGTCAAGTAATCTCATTACTAGGTATACAGCGTCTTCAACGAAAAAGCATAGATGGCATTTTTTTCTTGCGTATTTCAACGTTCTATTGAATAGTCAGTAGAAACTATTTATCTATAAAGAATCAATATTTCGAATATGCGCTATGAAGCATATATTCTTTACGTAACAAATTCTTCTGAGAAAGGCATCTTCTTGTTTAAAAAATGCAAACGGAATCTTTTCAGTGACAGTTGAGTTAAATAAAAATGTCAACAATTTATGGAATGGATTTTTCTGTGATTAAATATTCGAAGGATGAACCTCAAGGATAGAATTTTAAATTCATAAAAAAATTCTAACATTTTTTTTTTCTGTGAGTTTCGGTGTGTTTGCCATAATAATATGCTATTGATTTTTTTTTTCTTCGCTGACAAAATAACACCATAAAAAATATGAAAGTTTAAGGTTTTAGAGTGTTTGACTTTTACAGGCTGTTGAGTACAGATAACAGAAGCTGAAAGGGATTACGATTTTTCTGTATCATTCTCAAATTTCGAATGTTTCTTTCTATCTTTTATACCTTTGTTTTTGTCTTATTTTCATATCAAGGTCTTTGGGATGTGTATTGATTTTTTTTTCCAAAAAATGATATTTCACATTTCCAAGGCTTGATATCAAATGGCAGTGTATTTATCATACGAACTGATTTAGGCTACAAGGAATGGCGATTTATTTATATTGACTTAAATCATAGAAACCTTATAACGCGTCCTACTTGCATATGATTTCAGGGAGTATACTGTATCTTTTGACTTAGGGCAAAACTTACTTATTTTGTCCTTTATGTACACCGCAAGAAGCTTTTATGTTGAATAAATATTTACAATTTTCTGGTAGCAGGGGAGATTGAAACTCTCATACAGTAAAGTTGCATTCGAGATCGACTTATTAAATATTGTAACACAATGAGCAGACAGTTTTATGTTGATTATATAGAATAGATGCAAAGCATATCCGTTTTTTGTTTTTTTTACTGTTAATTTCTTCTTCTTTTTTATTGCTAAAACACACTACTCAGTCGTAATTGTTCTAGCAAGACAAGCTTGCTAACCATTGCACCACCCCGAGGTGACCAAACTGGATTTCTAAGCCCGGCTTAGATGTGACACAAGGCCGAAAGTATGGGGCACCCAGTGTGGATCGAATTCACTATTCAGTCGTAATTCATCTAGCAAGACAAGCTTTCTAACCATTACACCACATCTAGGTGCCCACAGTGATTTTGCAAGCTTAACTTAGATGTGGCACAAGGCTGAAAGTATGGAGCACCCAGGATCGAACTCACTACTCAGTCGTAATTGTTCGAACGAGACAAGCTTGCTAACCATTACACCGCCCTGAAGTGCCCAAAGTGATTTTTTAAGCGCGGCTTATATGAGGCACAAGGCCGAAAGTATGGAGCACCCAATGAAGATCGAACTCACTACTCAGTCGTAATTGTTCGAACGAAACAAGATTGCTAACCATTACACCGCCCTGAAGTGCCCAAAGTGATTTTTTAAGCCCGGTTTAGATGAGACACAAGGCCGAAAGTATGGAGCACCCAATGAAGATCGAACTCACTACTCATTCAAAATTGTTCTAGCGAGACAAGCTTGCTAACAATTACACCCCCCTGAAGTGCCCAAAGTGATTTTTTAAGCCCGGTTTATATGAAGCACAAGGCCGAAAGTATGGAGCACCCAATGAAGATCGAACTCACTACTCATTCAAAATTGTTCTAGCGAGACAAGCTTGCTAACCATTACACCGCCCTGAAGTGCCCAAAGTGATTTTTTAAGCCCGGTTTATATGAGGAACAAGGCCGAAAGTATGGAGCACCCAATGAAGATCGAACTCACTACTCATTCAAAATTGTTTTAGCGAGACAAGCTTGCTAACCATTACACAGCATCGAGGTGCCCTAATCTAAGTCCATGTATATGGTAGTGGATTATGCTAGATTAATTACGAGTGAGTAGCGAGTTCGATCCTCCTTGGGCGCTCCATACATTCAGTCACGTACTTCATGTATGCTATAGTTAGTAAATTACTGTATGGCAGTGTACTCAGAACAGTATCTTCAGAGAAGAAGAAGAGACATAAAGCTACTGAAAGTATCCTTTTTGTTTCTATTTTCTCCAAAACTTCGCCGTTGCTCGGTCTATGACATTCTCTGCATACTTCCGGAAATCCATATTTAAGATTAATATTATTTGTTATAGTAATTAACAAATGAACTGCTTAAAGATAGTGTAATATTAAAATTAAGAAAAAATTTCCTTTATTTTAAAATATATATTGAATAAAAATGTATAATGAACTGTTATACATATTCCCTTGCCGCTCTTAAAATAAATGAGAAATGAAATAATGATCTCTCAGAAAATAAAACGGAATAATCTAGCTGCAATATACAAAATTGCACTGATTCATATTCTGTCCCTGAAGAAGACGAATCAAACGACACTGGATCAGAATTCCTTGTAAACATCAAAGTTGAAATCAACGAAACGAAAACCATATCATTCAAATAATCAGAAAAGTATCAGAAATGTCAGAAAGAGATCTTGATCGGTTGAACTCTCTGCCTTCGGGCGGGGAGGAACCCGAAGAAGGCTACGCCGAAGGGCTGATTCTCTTTCGGGGAGGTAAACTGAACCTGAACCCGTTTATTCGGGTTCAATGAGCATATTTTTGGCCGGGCCCACGGGCTCGGAGATCCCACGTTAAAAAGGCATTGTTCCACATGACGCCCTCGATGGGGGGGGGGTGACTGAATATCATCAGAAACAGATCGACTTCCTAAAATTCATATGACAAAGTCCAATAAACTTAGCGTGCAAACATATAAGGCAGCATTCCAAACACTGTTAACTGACAGGGCACCGGAATACATCACAGAAGTAAATAATGTCATATATGTACATGTTTTAGCTACTACTAAAAACTTAATGTCAAGACAGTTAAAAGATTAAACAACACACAAAAATCGCTCCTCTGGAAGGCAAATTTAGAGAAATCGAAGAAATTAGATGTGAATTATAGATGCTAGATGAAATTTCGAGAAATTCAAGTGTTTTAACAAGAATATCACCCCAAGCAAGACGATAATGCCACTAAGACGTAGGGAATACAGGGTTTGAGAGTGGAACAAAGACTAAGAGCCACCACCCCAAGCAAGGTGATAAAGCCACCAAAAGTTATTAGGTTGGTGCAAAAATAATGACGCAATAATGTCGTTTTTTTAACGTCAAAAAACGACATTATTACGTCATTATTTTTGCACCAACCTAATAAAAGGCAACCAGAAGTGAAAGAGAATTAAGAGGCCTTAGAAGGAACCTGAAATTCGATACCAAACAGGAAATAACGCAGAAACTTCTACACCTGTTCAAAAGAATCCAGGGGTGCGTATTTACCTGAATACTGCCAATATGTACAAAAACAAAACAACTTTCCATGTAGAGTTTTAAAAATACTTCATGTATTAAAATTACATTTTAATGGGGTAATCATTGCTTAACTATGGTTTTCTTCTGATAGATGTTATCATCTGAAATTTATATTCGTTATGTGTAACAGCAATACACTTGAAAGAGTGTTGGTCCAGCGAAACTTATGTATAAAAACAATGACTGCTAACGTTCAGCTTTTATTATGTGCTTATATAAAAAGTTTGGGAAATATACACAAGAGTATATACGACTAGTGAATGAGAAAGAGAAGTGTGGGGTAAAATATTGTCCCTTATATATATGACAGACAAGAAGTTAGTTTCTTTTTTTTCTGTAGGAGACATGAGTTTGGACAAAATATAATGCTGACCTATTCAGGACATCAGGGAGCACTTATCATTCCTCAAAATTTTACATATATTTTAGAACATGGTATTCGTGGATTTAGTTATGCCGAACAAAATGAAACATTATCTTTAACCTATAATTTAAATTTACTATTACCCATCAGAATATATTGTTTTCAGAATGAATCATATGATAGCAACTTTAACATGATAAAATAATTAGAGTCGACACTGATTCGTTCACGCGCCTCTAATTGCATTCTCAATAAACCATATAATGTTTTGGGAAATGGAATTAGCTACCAAAATTTTAATATAATAAAAAAACACCACACACACACACATACATTTATATAAATATATATATATATATATATATATATATATATATATATATATATATATATATATATAAACGCAGAACTTTAACCTTAAAATTTAAATTCAAACTCAGCGTTGCGACTGCACGTTCCAAAACAATAACACACATTTCTCATAGCATTTTTCGGATTACAAACCTGTTTTCGTTTGTCCACTTATTACTGAGAATATAAACAAGAACACAATCTATTTCATACCTGAGGATGTCTGTAGGAAAGCTTGTAAAATAAAAAGATCTAATGCAACGGAAATTTATAAAACAGGATCTTTTCATTCATAAACAGATTCGGGGTTTTTGTATATTATTGAATTGTTCGCGAAGATGGATTTCTCGCCATTTAATCATTAACCTTTGTATTTGTTTTATGTATGAATAATTCATGAGTTTGTAAATTAATTGCACCTTTATTGAAATTAAATATATATATATAGAGAGAGAGAGAAAATTTATAACATAAACATGCTATAAAATCACTACAAAAATAGCCATTTTGTTTCAACACTCCCAGTGTCTTATCAACTGACGATGTTGAATGCAAAACAATATATATATATATATATATATATATATATATATATATATATATATATATATTGTTTATAACAGCTCATATGATTAAAAAAGACTACCTATACACTGGCGTATATATATATATATATATATATATATATATATATATATATATATATATATATATATATATATATATATATATAATAAGTAGAATTTACTTTTAATAAATCCTGTGTTTCACACTCGGTTGATTGTTTCTTCTATGATGTAACTCAAACACGCTCTGATGCCACTCGCTATATAACCAAAAATGTGCCGCTTGACTAAAGCGCTATCTCGTATTTCCTGAGCCATTCCTTGGAGTCAAAAGACCGACAGAGAGATTAAATCTATCAGACGCTGATATTGTTATTGTTTACAGTAAGGAAATAGAAGGAATTCTACACACAAATGTCACCAGGAAAGGTTAGTCATCTGAAAAACGCGATTTTACGACAGACTGCTTTCTGGGAGATTGTGTAGCGCGGTTGTTATTCAGGATTAAAATATTTTGAATTCTTTATGATTGTTGATCATAACGGAACCTGCTGATGCTGATAATGAAGATATCAATCAGATTACACACCATGTAGTAAATGTTAGCAAAATCACCCAGTAGACGATTATTACTGTCGGTAATTAAAACCACACTGAGTGGCTGACATATGGGCCTTTCACTTTATTTATTTCCAATTAATAAAATAAGAACAAAATGATTGGCCCTCAGTTACAAAATACAAATCGCGCGCGTGTTGGGGGTGGAGATCGAATATGTGTGTATATATGTGTGTATTTATAAAATTGCTTGAGAATGCCACAAATCATTAATGTGTGAGACAATTTTGAAAAATTTTTCTATGATATTTTTTATCAATTAACCAGAGCTACCAGAGTTTATTTTAAAAGAACAGAATATACATAAGCGAAAAAACGACTTGAAGAAATTTAGGGCTGGACGACGATTTTTTTTTTTTTTTTTTCAGCCGATCTGAAAGAATTTTCTTATGCTTTTTTTCTTTCATTTTTATCATTTTTATCATTTTATTGAGTATCACACCTTGTGATAAATTAAGCTCTGCCGAGAAAGGTGAAAGGCTGTAAGATGCCGGAAGCAAATTAATCATAGATGACTTAAAAATCAAATAAATAAATGAATAAATTTTAAATTTCTGCGTCCGAAATCTTCAATATTTTCTCTAGACACATGAATGTAACCTGGGCTAGCGTTTAATATCTTCCTCTCCTAATTATGTATGAGCAAAAACATTTCTTATTCCAGATGAAGTACTTTTACAGGACGAAACGCATTACACAGAGTCGTCCTATTTTGTCATTCATTTGACCAAAATCTATATACATATACACACAGACATATATTTGGGAACATATATATATATATGGTTCCTCATATATATATATATATATATATATATATATATATATATATATATATATATATATATATATATATATACATATATATATATATATAAACATTTGGCAGCATATATTTATATACAAAAAAATAATCACGCATAGAATCAATTAGCAATATTAATGCTATTATTGGCGATATCCCATCGCTAGTAGAATATAATGTATGCATTAAAATACTGTTAATCCACAGAATGATGTGATCCTCATTTATAAAACTGTTGTCTGTTGTTTCCAGTTTATATTTTTTTTAAATGCTAGTACTTTGGAATAATCCTTTATTCATCCCCAGGCATATATTTTTTCCTTTTAAAATTAAAACTTGGGGACGAAATAAATGTTTGTAGACCGAAAGATGTTTTTTGAGAATGTACTATTATTGACGGTTGTGTACAATATCGGAACATGCAAAGACGCAACGCTAAGTTTTTCAAACTTTTAAGTGAGAATTTTTATTTGAACTTCTTTTGTGATGTGGTAAATCCACATATTCTATTTTTACAAGTGTTTTCAGTTAATATGTCATGAAATAAGTATATAGTTCAATTAATATAGTGTTATGTCTTAGTAGTTTTTTTTTTTTAGGAATTTTTTGTACTGCGGATCGATAGTTTTTTTAATAAACATAAAACATTAGGCAGCATATAATTTATATACAAAGAAATAATCACACATAGAATCAATCAGCAATATTAATGCTATTATTAGCGATATCATATATAGCGATCACATATCACATATAGCGATGTGATATCGCCAATAATAGCATTAATATTGCTGATTGATTATATGCGTGATTATTTCTTTGTATATATATATAAATGTATATATATATATATATATATATATATATATGGAAAGAGATAGATAGATACACACACACACCACACACACACACACACACACACACACACATATATATATATATATATATATATATATATATATATATATATAGATATATATATTTCAATAAAGGTGCAATTAATTTACAAATTCATGTATTATCCATACATAAAACAAATACAAAGGTTAATGATTTAAATGGCGAGAAATTCATCTTCGCGAACAATTCAAATAATAAACAAAAACCCCGAACATGTTTATGAATGATAAGATCCTGTTTTATAAGAGAGTAAAAACAAGAACACAATCTATTTCATACCTGAGGATGTCTGTAGGAACAGACGAAAGCTTGTAAAATAAAAAGACCTAATGCAACTGAAATTTATAAAAACGGTGATTAATATTTATTTTATATTAAGTTAAACTGTTATTAAGGATATATATATATATATATATATATATATATATATATATATATATATATATATATATATATATATATATATATATATATATATATATATATATATTTATATTACGAAATGGACAAAGTCCGAAAATTTATTTATTAAAGACATTTTTATGTTTAACGTTCTTTTTATAGATACAAGTATTTAAGTAAATGCTCTGTTTATAATAAACAGTATTAAATAACATTTACCGGCCTGAATGTCCGAGAAATTTTCATAGAAAATAATCGTTCTTTGACAGGATTCGAACCTGCATCCTATACGGAACCGTCATTTTGTAGCCTAACGGTAAGGCACGTCAGTGTAAATGACGGTCCCGTATAGGATACAGGTTCGAATCCTGTCAAAGAACGAATATTTTCTATGAAAATTTCTCGGACACTCAGGCCGGTAAATCTTATTTAATACTGTTTATTATAAACAGAGCATTTACTTAAATACTTGTATCTATAAAAAGAACGTTAAACATAAAAATGTCTTTAATATATATATATATATATATATATATATATATATATATATATATATATATATACGTACATAAACCGATGTAAAATATTATTATTTAGGAATGATATTTTATATTAAACATAAATGGGGCTTATTCATTTTTAAATTTGTAAAAAATGTTTACATAAAATAAACAGACCTAAAAACGATAAAATTAATTAAAAAATTCTATTTAAGATACGTGTGTTTTATGCTTTATATTTAAAATACACAGGGATTAAAATTTTGTTTTATATATTTTTATATTAAAATAAAAAGACCCATTTTTTTTAAATTGTATGTGCTTGGCATACGATAAGTGAACAGAAGACATTAAAAATAAAAATAAACAAAATAATAAAGTAGTGGTTATAATTTACCGTAAAAATGAATCTGTTTCGACGTATTTCAAGATATTTATTTTTATGCATGCAAGTGATCATCACTTCATAAGTCTTCATTAATAATTTAGGATTATTAAATGTTTCGAGCTAATTTTTCTACAATGCATAAATTACATCCAGTCCATTTGCTATTGGAACATTGTGTTTTAGCTAAAATATCCCAGAGTGTATTCTCATCATTCTTTAATTTTCAGAAATATTTGGAGAGAGACGTGCGATTCATTTATCTTACATTGCCTAAAGACATGAAAAGAAATGAAATTTCCAAGGAGTTTCAATAGAACCAAAATAAAATTGAAATTAGCGGAATATATGCTAGCTTCGTATGCAATATTATCTGTCATACATTTGCCATTTAAATGAAATATCGTATTTTTCGGCAATTGCATTTCTTTTTAAATGATTAACGTTATTGCGTTTGTTTAGTATAATGTCGTTATTTTGGGATATGAATTTCCCATGTTTTTAACGTAGCTATCGCTGATCTTTATATTATTTTTGTTAAAAATCTTCTTTCGTATTGAAGAGTGATATAGTGTTTATGAATTAAATTTAGGAAAATTCTTCCAATATTCGTTTAAAGGGAGGTTAAACCATAGCACTTTACGCAGTCGTTGTCGATTTTTATCTTTTACAAAATATTCTAATTTTTTTTGTTTTTTAATATTATGATTAACATATATTTCCTTATTGCTGGAGTTAGTATATAAACTAGTTTGAACTGATTTATAACCATTTTTTTAAATACTGAGTGGATATATATATATATATATATATATATATATATATATATATATATATAATAAATTAACTGATTTAAAATATGGTTTCTTCGCTACACAGTAATAACCATGTTTCAAAAACTGAAGCTAAGTCTTCAAATTTAATTATATAATTAAATTAAAAGCATCAGTTCTGTTTCATTTTCACGGCAATTTGAGGGAAAATAATCTATTCCAAAATTCGCTTGAAAATGAAACAGAACTAATGCTTTTAATGCTACTTCACTGAGGAGGCTTCCCTTTCATTATCAGAAGTGAAAACTTGATTGATGGTATAAGAATATCAACTGTCAGTCTATCTGTCTGTCAAGCTCTCTCTCTCTCTCTCTCTCTCTCTCTATCTATATATATATATATATATATATATATATATATATATATATATATATATATATGTATGTTTATTAAAGACATTTTTATGTTTAACGTTCTTTTTATAGATACAAGTATTTAAGTAAATGCTCTGTTTATAATAAACAGTAATAAATAACATTTACCGTATATACGGTTAGGCACGTCAAGCTAAATGAAAGTTCCGTATAGGATGCAGGTTCGAATCCTGTCAAAGGACGAATATTTTATATGAAAATTTCTCGGACATTCAGGCCGGTAAATGTTATTTCATACTGTTTATTATAAACAGAGCATTTACTTAAATACTTGTATCTATAAAAAGAACGTTGAACATAAAAAAAGTATTTAATAAATAAATTGTCGGATTTCTTAATGTATATATGTGTATGTATGTATAATGATGTTTCAATAATTGAACATATCATATATGTCTGCAATCACGATACATTTGTTTTTGCTCACATATATTCCGCAATTTTCAGTGATGCCCTGTCTATGTTGCGCTTTATCGTGGCATGAAAAAATAAATCCCTCACCACTACCTACATCTGAGCGTACTTTTCTATTTAACGCTGGACTGATATTTAATTGGTTTATCATGACGTATCCACAAGTTTGTTTTTAATTCTTATTTCATGTTTTACCCCCTTCCTCTTTATCTTTCGGAAAAGAGGTAACATTTTGCTTTTGAAATTTTCTTAAAAATCATTTAATCACCAATTACTTACCACCCCCTGAAGAAAGCATTTGTGTTAAACCTCCACAAAAACGCATTACTCGAGGTTTAAATTTAACTGTTAAAGATGACAAAACTTTCTTTTAATTTAGTTTTTAACTTCAAGTTATAGATTAAATTTAATACATCCAATAAACAAAACCCTTGCTTTGGACTTTTTTATACAATAGCTTTATTGATTACCGCCCCCTTTCGTCGTCTACCATGGCAATATAATTCTTTTATTAAAAAATACTCCCAAAAATAAAATCTTTTTTTCTTAAAGTTGATTTGAGTAATATTAGCTCCTTTCAAGTATAATTAATCTGTTTAGAAACAAATATTATTAACTCTATATTTATAAATATCGCAGAAATGCATTTTTATATCCGTTGTGTTTTTAACCCGATAGTAACTGTTTTCACGTTTTGACAGCCTGAAGACAGACCTAATGTTGTTCTTCGGAGATTTTATTTGTGAAAAATAATTTAAGAAAACGATGTGAGTACTTTTTTTAATATAATTTTAAGTGTCTATCAGGGTTCAGTTCAAAGTTCCAACCACCTGAAGAAGGCCGGAACGTACAACGGCCGAAACTTTGTGATAAATAAGGCAACAAAAATGAGAACAATAGCCCGGATAATGTAAATAGTGTATATAATACCTCATCTCTGAAATATAGACAGATACTGAAGGATCGGATAAATATGGCAACAAAGATGAGGACAATAGTCCGAATTATGTAAATAGTGTACATAATATCTCATCTCTGAAATATAGACAGATACTGAAGAATCGGATAAATGGGGCAACAAAGATGAGGACAATAGTCCGAATGATGTAAATAGTGTCATTTTTAAGTGCTGAGTAATCTTTCAGATTTAGGAAATCTAATGTTTTTTTTTTTTTGAATTTTATAAATTTTGGCTTTAAGTTTGCTATAGTTATTGGTCTTATTTTCAAAAATATTCAAAATTATTTAAATATATTGCTGTTTGATGATTTGTAATAAGCTCTTCTATTTATGATTAGCAAATATAGTTTTCACTTAATAACATCATCTAAAAGGCTGGAATTAATGCATAATCTTAAACGATTTAAAACTTGATAATATTTTTCTAATCTATTTCTTTAAATGAAAAATTATTGTAAAAATCATCATTTGAAACTATTACGAATAACATTAAAATAGTTAACTCACGCCCAGCGAGCAACAGCAGAAGATTTCGGAACATAAAAAAAGAAATCTTGCAGAATTAGATACTCTTAGAACATCATGAAAGCAAGATAAACAGGAACAAAGAACGTGTATCATAGTTAATGAATAGTTATTTAGAACAACAGAAAATAGGAAGTTTTGGAGAGCTGGCATCGTCTAACTCATTAACGTGTCTTGCATGTTAAACAGTAAATTGATTCTATCAACAACTGCACTCGATGGGAAGCATACAAAATTGTTCAGTTACTAAAAAGAAAACAAATATTTACTTAGAGCAACAAAAGATAGGAAGTGGTGTATGGCCATAGCTGCCTACGCTCTGAAGAAGTATGATATATGTTACAAGGAATGAAAATAGATCAACAAATGTACACGATGGAAAAACACAGAAGTTGTTTAATTACAAAAAAAAATAGTAAGATATATAAATATTTAATAAGAGCATCAAACTCCAGCAAGCACTGGAGAGGCATTGTCGCACACGTCTTAATAGACTATGGCATATTACATAACGAATTACAGTACATTAGGCATAGTACTCAAAAGAAAACAGACGTTGTCCAATACTAATAAAACTATGGGTATAAATATTATGATACATACGAGAATTGTTAAATGAGAGAGATAAGGTGTTTCTGGTTTATAAATTAGGATATTTTGCAACGCACAAATTTTGGAAACTATAACTATTAAAATATTAACTTTTCGACAATGCATCAGATTGCTACAAAACGAGATCATCAAATCGGGTCGTGTTTTAAAATAAATACGTCAGCACAAGACTCTCACTTGGATCTCCTGTCTGGCACCCAAATTGTTCTGAAATGTCTAAAATGTCAACAGTATACAACGGAATTCTCACATACATGATTAAAAACATCGTAGACTGGTTCACAAAGAACTGCACCAAATAACAGAAACAACATCAATGAAAGATTTATAGCTTTTATTAGTTATTCAACAACGAATACGATGGTTGGCGTATTCATTTATATTTAATAAATCATTAACAACGGCTCTCCACTACATCCTGCCGTCTCGTATACATAGACATAAGAAACAGAAAAATAATTAGAATGTTCAATACATATATCTCGAAGATGTCCGCATTCGACACTATTTAAAACAAATGTTAGAAAGGAAGCCTACAATAACAGTGAAAAATGATATAACGGTTAGTAGAGTTGAGAAATCTATTTTTTTTAAATAAGGTTTTAAGAGAAAGATAATATGAATATTAACCAACACTGGCTGTTTAGTCAATGACTACCAAATGATTCCTTAAATAGAAATGGTTAATATTACCATTAATTTAGAGTCTATGCGATCACCGGTCAAATAGTTTTAAGAATGATTTCTAATATTTATATTAGCCCTGGAGTTTGCATACAAATATGTATACATGACTATATTCAACATGTACGTATTATGCTTAGATATAAGTGTATGTACATAGAGGATCGATATTCGCATGTCTATGTTAAACTTCGATATGATCACAAGAGATATTCAACACTGCAGATTCATCAAAATTTTGCACCTAGTTATAAAATACCCAGCGAGAAATAAATGGGTTTCCAGTTACTCTGACGCAATACGAAAATGGAAAATAAAATGTATTTCGGAGCTACGATGTTTATGATCGAGCGTTTAACGATCGTAACAGAAGAGTCTAAGTAATGCAGAAGGCGGGAAACATTTTCCTCAAGACGGGTTGAGAGTTTATACCCACCGCCACCGAGGGGGAAAGTATGTTAACACTTCTGCGAAAGAAGAATGAGCTGCAATCTATTGTAATCTACAACGTCTATATCTCAGGCTAAAGAAAAGGGCACTCGCGAATGGATCATTTAAAAGATAGGAAAACGGTTCTAATAAACAAGTGATATTCAATCTATAAAAGCTAATGCTTTCCTCCGGCAGAATGATTGAATTGGCGAATGGGAGTTGAAAGAAACCAGAACTATAAAATGGTTGGTGTTGATTCCAATTATAGAAATAACGGATATTTTTTATTAGTCTTCGCAAAAGATTTCCTGGAATAACTCTTTATATATATATATATATATATATATATATATATATATATATATATATATATATATATATATATATATATGAAGAAATATAGTTTTAGGTGTGATATATTCATGAAATATAATGATCAATATCAGGGATAGGGCGCATATATATATATATATATATATATATATATATATATATAGTGTCGTATTTTTCTGAAACACCCTGTACATATTTTTTTTTCAGCTTGGCGCCTCCGAGCAAGGCATGAAGCCACTAGGATGCAGGGGGTTGCAGAAGATTTGTAGCAAGAGCAGATAGGAGTGATAGAAGAAAGGATGAAGGGAAGGGTAGTGTGTAGATCAAGGTAACTGGAGATGTCGATTGACATTACATTTGAATAGTTGGAGATTATAGCTATCAGGGAAACAGTAATTGGGAAGGGTTTTCCACAGGCGATAGGTGTGAGTTATGAAGCTATTGGTGTAGAAGAGACGGCTACATTTTAAAGTTTCTACAATGTAAGGGTGAGAGCGGGATGCCAGCCTCGTAGGGCGCTTGAATTCATGGAGACTGGGGGCCAGGGAAGGCAGCTCATCAGATCAATTACCATGAAAGTATTTGTAAAAAAATACAGAGAGAGGCGACGGCGCGTCTGTGAGAGAGCAACTGTAGACGAGATGCCAGATCAGGGCCAATTATATTACATATCCGTCTCTGGATCTTGTCAAGAACTCCGAGGTAAACAGAAGGTGAACCAGACCATATATGGCAGCAATAATCCATGCAAGGGCGAATGGTTGATTTGTATATTTGAAGTATCGATTCAGGGGAGAAAAATTTCCTGGCGCGGCACAGAGAGCCAACTTTCCTC
>OZ010615.1:10826348-10906348 GCA_963932145.1 Acanthosepion lycidas | reverse complement strand
AGCTTATGATTTGCTGTAAAATGGAGGGCTCTGGTAATTTATAAGAAACATATTTTGCCCGAGTTTTGAATTCCCACCAGACTTGGAAATGTTTTAAAACTGTTGAGTGACTGCAACTACATTTTTTGGCCAATTCTAACCTTAACTACACTGTGTCTCAAATATCTTGCAACTAATTATTTCCAAACTGCTGTTTACTACTACAATATAATCTCTACTCGATATGAGACCAACCCTGTACAGCTTCCAACCGAAATATTTCCATATGTTTTATCAATCATTACATCCCTTTTGCTACTCCCCTACACAGTGTAGAAAGTAACAACTGACAGTAACAATAAGAGTCAAATGTATGTTTTCAGTTACCAGTTTTGTTTGTTCTATCATCATCATCATTGTCACCATCATCAGTCCCATAATCGGGTGTAATTGTACGGTCACTTTGTGAATGATCATCTATTTAGGTTGAAAATCATACTCAAGTTTGCGCGAATGATTTTCCTATCCACCCACTGAATGTACTTTAATGTCTAACATTGATACAAACAACTCAATATAAATAAAAGTTATTTTGTGAAAACGCTTGTAATCTTGCGACAGTTTTGACATCATGATTATCTTCGATAATTTTCTATAGGACTAGGTATCTGTTTACAATTTTTTTTTAATACTATTCATCTTGATCATGGCAATAGAGCGCGAGAAATGTGAGAAAAAAAATAATTATTGAAGAGAGAAGATAAGAAGTAACTATTAGGTTGGTGCAAAAATAATGACGTAATAATGTCGTTTTTTGATGTATTTTTTAACGCCAAAAAAAGACATTATTACGTCATTATTTTTGCACCAACCTAATATTTACCGAATTTATATTCAGATTATTGTCCTCATTTTTGTTGTTTTTATCACATATCGTCCGCTAGGCCCTCCAGTCTTCCTCATGTGTATATTGATCTCGGTAACTTACATGGAATTCTGAAATAAACCCTTTATTTAATCTACAGGGATAGACTCTTCTTTTTAAGCTGATCATATTTAAGGATGTTTCGTCTAGGACTTTATTTAGTACTATTCAGTTATTCCTCGCCCGTTTCCAATTACTGCAAGTACATACTGACCGACACTGGGATTGATCTCATAACCACTATATTATCAAATTCTCAAAACCAACGCTTTTAAACTCTAAGCCAGGTGGAAACTGGTAAGCAATAAATGAACAGTAGCAAATAAAGTAAGAACTTGACGATATTCTAAGACACGAGCAGTGGAATGAGAATAACTTGACCACGCAGATAGTTTACATCAAATATTATGTTCAGAATTACCTGTAAGTTACGCAGATCGATATACACCTGAGGAAGGCTACAGGATACAATAGCCGAAACTTTGTGATAACAGCAACCTCGACGAGGACAATAGTCTGAATATAAACAATATAGATAATCATGACTCATCATCCTAGTAATTCAGACAAAAATAACAATTGATATTGGATTTGAATTTTTGAGGATCCCAGTTGACTGAAACACAAGAGGCTGGAAGCGATTTCCTCAAGCAAGATGTGCCAGAGAAAAAATTGTTAGCATAAAAGTTGCGCTTCTATTTAAACTGTAAGATAATGAGATCTTGCCGCCAATATTTTAGTACGCTCAAATTCATAAAGACTAGGTACCAAAGAAAAAAGTTCATTTTAATAATTACAATGAAAACTTTTTATAGAAAACATTAAATTAAATGTTAAATTGTTTGGAAATAGACTGAAGCCGAGGTGACAATGATTCTCTTTATTATTTTCTCTTGTATATCTAAACTACTATCATTACTGTTATGGGGTCCACCCCTTTTTCATAGAAGTGGACTCGACTAGAGTGTTACTTGGACTGCTGTCGTCAGAATATACAGAGAGAGAGTGAGCAGAGATTGTGATTGAGTTGGAGGTAGAGTAATAGTGTGAGGTAACCGCTTGTAGAAGTCACAGTTACAAGCACGTAGACTCTAAGGAAGTCCTACTCCAAGACTATATATATATATATATATATATATATATATATATATATATATATATATATATATATATATATATATATATATATATATATTGATACTAACAGCGTTCCTGGATTTACTAACAGTATTATCCATTGTGTTATTGTGTAAATGCATTTAATTCTTGCGTTTGTCATTCATTGGAGACCGAATTTCATCTCGGAATCCACAACAGAAGCAGACGTTACTGTATCTATAAGTTTGCAACGGATGTTCTTCTTAATGCTGCTGATCGAGATACTATTCTATAAGAATCATATTGTTATGGGGTCCTCTCCTTTTTCATATAAGTGGACTCGACCAGAGTGTTACTGGGACTGCTGCCGTTAAAATACCCAGAGTCATTCAGAATATATAGAGAGATTGGGAGAGTGAGCAGAGATTGTGATTGAGTTGGAGGTAGAGTAATAGTGTGAGGTAACCGCTTGTAGAAGTCACAGTTACAAGCACGTAGACTCTAAGGAAGTCCTACTTCGAGACTGTATATATATATATATATATATATATTATTGCTACTAACCGCGTTCCTGGATTTACTAACAGTATTACCCATTGTATTATTGTGTAAATACATTTAATTTCTTATATTTATTTCTTGCGTTTGCCATTCATTGGAGACCGAATTTCATCTCGGAATCCACAACAATTACTGTCTATATTGTCGCACAGAATAACAACAGACGATTAAAGATCTGGGTCGTGAATTTGGTGTCATATTGATATTAAGTTCAATCTTATTATTCGCGTAGTACAGAATTCCGTTTGCTCCAAGTGATTACTTTTGCATTGATGCAACTGTCTGCATAATAATAATAAAATTCTGGCAATACACAAAAGTAGAAAGAAGCATAAGTTAAGGATATGTCTTTTCACTGAAGATATTCCTTGAGGCAACCCTGCAAGAAGTCGGCGTGCTACCAGCTACAAAAGATACACAGTATTGCATTGATGGCATATGAAGAAAGGAAAAGTGGGAATAACTACTTAAGATAGTCAAGAGAAGCGAGAAGAACGTATTAAACATCAACTGTAAGTTGACAATCTATATTTGTCAGCAAGAACAGGCCAAGACAAATGATATAATGGAATATGCGTACACCTGTGTTCCCCCTTCACTGGAATATGATTGGCTGGTGTCCGTCATAAATACCGACGGACGTGTAGGAGAGTCAAGAGCCTTAGTCTGAGAGCTAAGTCTATAACGACGCCTATTGGACTACGCTATTGATCTACACTTCTTACCTGCGACTACGACGCGTGCCAGTCGTTTACTGCTACCGTATTCTACTTGGTTATAGTAGCCAAAACCACTTAGCTACTTCATTCAAATATATCCCTTTCCGGGACATATCAACAAAAACCTATGAATCGGGAGCACAAACATCAACCAAGTATGAAAATTTAATATAAATGGAAGATTTCTTCAACAGGGGATGGAAATGTAGGGCTGATATCCGAAGACGCATTGTAATAACAAAAGATACATTCCAGAACCAAAGCAAACTAGTGACAAACGGGAACGATGTTCTGGTCTCTTAAGCAATATCAGTATTTCTATATGACAGTATATTCCGGAAGAAAAAACTTGAGACAACAAAGATGTGGTTCTAAAAAGAGAAGCTAAGAATAAAATATGTAGAACATGCTAGTAACGTGGAAGTCTTAAGAGTATTTGAAACAAGAGGAGGCTTACGTTCAGCAAAGGACACAACGGTAAAGAGTGGGTAACAAACCTAACAAAATTGTGTAAATAGTGGCAGAACAGACAGTGAAAAAAATGAAAGTAAACGAAGTTAGGGAGAACCGTGATCAGCCACGTCCTAAATGGAAACAGCATAAAGAAGAAGATATGACCAGTGTAACGAGGGCAATCTGTATCATATTCAAACCGGGAATCGGTGATATTTATACGAGACGACTGACACTGAAACCAGACAATGCCCACTTCCTAAACTTTCTGATATTAAGAAAAAACACAAACTATATATATATATATATATATATATATATATATATATATATATAATATGTAATGAAAAACAAACCACTTTAAGGTACCATTACGATAATTTATTTCACCTAAATCCTTTTTTAAGGATTCTGGATCATCAGGTAAAACTTCCAACAACGAATTGAGAGGAAAAATGGGATTAGAAATTGGTGGGTAGTGTAATTTTTGTAATTTAATAGAGGGGGTTGAGAGTGGTAGTTAAACAGACAATATAAAGTATAGGGAGGGGTTAATTTTATATCTCTCTTAAGTATGTTTTATATTGGAGTAGGAGGAGTGACAGAATCTTGACCTCTTTAGATGGTTAATAAAACGGAAATGAATTGTAGAAAATGTATACAAGTGAGTCTTATGGTAAAAAGAGAGATAGGGGGGGAAGAGATGGAGTTGTTATAATTTTGTTTTAATTATATATATATATATATATATATATATATATATATATATATATATATATATATATATATATATATATATATATATATATATATATATATATATATATATATATATATATATATATATATATATATATATATATATATATATATATATATATGGCACGGTGGAGTAATGGATATCGGCTTGGATTGAGGAATCGGAGAGCCGAGGTCGAATCCATTACATTCACTTACGTGCTAATACCCTTGGGAAAGGTATGAATCCTCTTCTTCTCCCTCCAGCTATGGGTAAAATAGCAGGACAGACTGGGTTCTATAGCCTTGGATGGCAACTGGTCTAGGAGGACAACTCTGAATTCAAAACCTGCGGAGGGTCGTTTGGGAACCTTGTGGCATTCGGTGCACCAGGTCTCTGTATTCGTCCCTCCAAAAAGTGTGGATGGTCCTGCACGAGCCCTTCACCACTATAATCAATTCTCATGTGCCGGTGTCGGGCTGTCGGTTTCCTGGAAACTGATCTGCTTGACCCTCATACGTCGAATCTCGTACCTATATTCTATACAGAACCGTCACTTACCTTGACGTGCCTTTAACCGATTTGTCCACAGAGGAGCGCTCGGTTAGCAAGGTCGAATTTAATGTATTTGAACTTCAATCTTCTATGTATCTCTCACGTACATTCATATCTGCTCATGGCGTATCAAATGTAAACAAATGACAAAGTTTCGAATCTTGTCGGAAGACGAATATTTTCTATGAAAATTTCTCGGACATTCAGGCCGGTAAATGTTGTTTAATACTGTTTATTATAAAACAGAGCATTTACTTAAATATTTGTATCTACAAACAGAATGTATAAACATAAAAATGTCTTAAAATAATGGTCGGACTTTGTCCATTTCATAATATATATATATATATATATAAATATATATATATGTATGTGTGTGTGTGTTTGTGTGTGTGTGTGTGTGTGTCTGTGTGCGCGCGTGTAAATTTGTAGCCTCTGTCTGTCTGATTTTTTATTATCGAACTCCTTCTAGGTTTTCTGAGACAGACCCCCATAACCAAATATATATTCTGAACCTACGTTACCCAAGGTACGTGGATAAGTGTATCTCATTTTGATCAAAGGGTATCCCCAGTGTCACAAATCCTTCACTGATTTTTTTTTCCTTTTGATATAAATTAAACTTAAATTTGAACAAGGCGATGATTCATATCTAAAATCTAGAAGGAGAAAGCTAGAAGATGGAGTTCCCATGACAAGATTATTTTGATCAAACGAGATCGCCGAGGGAACAAAGCCCTCATTGAAAATCTTTTTTACCTTTGATATAAATTATGTTTAAATTTGAACAATGGAATGGCTCCTAGGGGGCTTGGATGAGCATATTTCATTTTGATCAATGGGGGTAACCGAGGGGCACAAACCTCCCAGTGTTTCTTTTTTCTCTTTGAATTAAATTTAAATTTGAACAAGGGAATAACTTTTATCCAAAATATAGAAGGAGAACGCCAGAATATAGTGTTCACATCGACAAGATGAAATTGTGAATATTTTAGGCGTCAAGCTAAGTAAGAAATCACCAATCAGTCGGTAGGGCCTTACAATACATATTTGTTGCGATAATTGTCATATCAATGTTGAAATCTGCTCATCAATTCATTCAATCAATTATTGCATCATATACATATGAAAGGAATCACATCAAGCAATTTTGCAAACATATACACCCACTGAATTATTTTACCCTTTCACTTACATTAAGTTTAAATTTGAACAAAGGAATGACTCATATCCAAAAAATATTTACCATTATTACTGAACAATAATAATGTTCCTTGATATTGTCTTTTATTACTGAACAGTGATATCGATCTTCACTAAGAAGCCTACATTTGTGGCCTTCTCCCTAACAAAATTGAACGTAAATATTCTATAGTTTATTATCTGCTGAATTATCGCACAACAAAATGACACATCTATTGACCTCCTATGGCCTTTCTTGATAGACGCAGCACAATAAAAACGCTACCAACAAAGAAGAAGACATTCTGGAAATTTATTACTCTGTTACTTTAATATCTCTGTTCTTATGTGTCTCTCATTCTGTCTTTTCTCTCACACATACAATCAAGCAGAAATTTTTTTTCTGATCATGTTATTTCTCACTTTTGTTAATACTTCATTTGGCAAATCTCCTAATATATCAATATTTTTGTTTACCTACAATATTAACATCACTGAGATAAGAAAACATTTCTCGGAAAATTCTTTTATATGTCTCTTCTGGTGTTTTCATTTCAACCAATCGCTTTTCGTTAGGGTTTATTTTCAGATTTTTCTTTTTTTTTATTTCTTCTGATTGGTTTTAATTTTTCTCAGAATTTTTAAATTACTTTTTTTTAATGTCTTTTTCTTTGAATTGGTGCGTTATACATTCATGGTTCACTACTTTTTAAACTAGATAACAGACAAAAAGACAGGCAAAAGAACGCATTCACAAACACGCAATGATATATATATATATATATATATATATATATATATATATATATATATATATATATATATATATATATATATATGTGTGTGTGTGTGTGTGTGTGTGTATGTGTGTGTGTGTGTGTGTGAAAAATATATAGAAAATAGGAAAGAATTCGTTAGGTAAATAATCCGAAGTTCTTTAGTATTTTTGTTATTATTTAAAAAAAAATAGTTCTCGATACAAAAGTAGAGCATAAATATAATTATTTAAAAATATAATTATTTATATTAAAATATTATTATTTATTTTAAAATATAATTATTTAAATAAAAATATAATTATTTATATAAAAATATGATTTCAACACATGTTAGAATCATATTTTTAAATAAATAATTACATATATATATATATATATATATATATATATGTGTGTGTGTGTGTGTGTGTGTGTGTAGGTATATATATATATATATATGTAGGTATATATATATATATATATATATATATATATATATATGTAGGTATATATATATATATATATATATATACATATATATATATATACCTACATATATATATATATATATATATATATACATATATATATATATATACGTAGTTATATCAACATTTTTTCTCCTAAATGTGCAGTAAAAGATGTGTTTTTCCGCAAATATATTTCTCTATATTTCTGAGATGTGATAGTGTAATTATTTACATCGGTCAGACTGTTGTCCTCATATTTACTGCTATATTCAGGATGTTTCACTCGTTATACCTCCCCGCCATCTTCAGGTGACATACAGTGCAATTTAAAACCGATCCTCTTATATAGTCCACGGATGTACATCGTTCTAATTCCACGTACTATACCTCGTTTTGAATATCTCAGTTTCATTTAATTCCCTTTAGTAATGCAACTTACTAGATGTTTCCGAACGATTTAAATAGTGTAAATACAAATATATTTATACGTTTTAAAGAAAATGCGTATCTTTTCAATGTACTTAATTGTGTAAAGAATATTATAGATATAGGTAGGGCATTGAAGTATTCAATTCAAATTTCAGCTTTGTGAAATTTCGCAATTTGATCCATGTGCGCGCGTGTTTTTACATATATATATATATATATATATATATATATATATATATATATATATATATATATATATATATATTGTTTTATTTACGCAGTACTTATGGAAAGTGCTCATTATCATTGTTAGAGCTAACATACACACAGCATATATATATATATATATATATATATATATATATATATATATATATATATATATATAAGGCGGGATGTGTGTCTGGGTGTGTAACGAATGCACGGCCGCAATTTTCGACGGATTTGCACCAAAATTTACATGCACATGCTCCAAGTTAGCGGGGAGGCCAAGACCGACTTTACATTTCCCAATTCCCATCGTTAGTGGAAATAATCGATTTTTTTCATGCTTCTACGGCAGTTTTCATGTAGTTTGCGGCCATTTTCTACTGGCCAGAGGTAGAACCTATAGCTGGCTGACACGAATAGGGAGGAAGATTCTATTGGCCAGCGTGAGAGCCAACAGCTCACTGACACGAATGTTTTCCAGTTACGAGTCTTTTTTTAAAGCTGTTTTGCGTTCATTTTGTTTAGTTCTTTTTTCGTAACAGATTTAATGTTTAGTATAAGCTTAGAAAAAATTAGCAGTGTGAGATAGGCAAGAAGTAAGGCATGTAGCAACATCAGCACGGCAATGGGCACTCCAATAGAATCTTCCTGCCTATTTGTGGCAGCCAGCTATAGGCTCTACCTCTGGCCAGTAGAAAATGGCCGCAAACTACATGAAAACTTCCGTAAAAGCATGACAAAATCGATTATGCCCGCTATCGATGGTTGTTGGGAAATGCAAAGTCGGTCTTGGCCTTCTCGCTAACTTGGAGCATGTGGATGTAAATTTTGGTGCAAATCCGTCGAAAATTGCGGCCGTGCATTCGTTACACACACCCACAAATCCTGCCTTTTATAGAGATAAGAATGAGCCGAGCCTAAAACCTTTAAAGATGTGATGAATTTCCTTCTGTGGACTAATCGCATTCCGTTTTGTTATACGATTACGCACTATGTTACTGATATATTATCATATCTTATAGAAGCTTCTCTCATAAAAACAAAAAACAGTCATGTTATATTTTTGAGCGACGAATATTCAAACATTTGTCATATATATATATATATATATATATATATATATATATATATATATTCAAATGTTAATTTTGGTAGATACACGTATTTGAGTATATGTACCCTTTATTTTGAACAGTGTTTTATTTCGTCTACATGACTGAACAATCGAGGAAACTTATTAAAGAAAATACACCCTTCGGCAGGATTTGAACCGGTCTTTATAACCTAGCTCTTAAAGCACTTCGGATTAAACTGCGATTTAATTTCCCTTAAATCTCTTGTATCCTTTTACAATTTTTTGCTTTCTTATGGTTTTCCTTCTACGGCAATAATAGAGTTTTCTCCGTTTTTTATTTGTTATGAAATACTTTTTCAATTACCTGTAACACACACACAGCTATATATATATATATATATATATATATATATATATATATATATATATATATATATATATATATATATATATGAGAGAGAGGAATACTTATATATCAGTTCCTTATGGATTTAAGAGTTTCACATCTGCATGTCAAAATATTTTGGAAGCAAATTTAATGATTTCTTTCGAAAAACTTACTCCTAAATGGATATTGCAACAAGATAATGATACTAAGCACACTGCAAAATCTATGAAGATATGGCTTGCTAAAAATAATATAAATAAACTGAAACGATCAAGTCATTCCACAGATTTCAAACCAATTGAGTATCTGGGACGTTATTATAAAATTCCAATCCAATCGAGAGCTCCACCAAATATCCCGGATCTGAAGACCATATGCGAAGAAAAATCGAACACAATACTAAGTAAAGTTTATAAATCAATAATTGATACAGACAAAAAGACCTTGGTTAGTTAGTTGGTTGAGTTTTATGGCATATCAACCACTGTGGGTCGTTTAATGCCAAATTAAGGTATATATATATATATACACACACACACACACACACACACACATATATATATATATATATATATATATATATATATATATATATATATATATATATATATATACCTATACATATATTAAATATACAGTACTATTAAACATATAGCTGGCAACATTGTTTTTTCAAAAACAAATAGCTGGCAACATTATCGTTTCAAAAACACATAGCTGGCAACATTATTCTTTCCAAAAAAAGTATAGCTGGTAACATTATTGTTTCAAAAACGTATAGCTGGCAACATTATTTTCCGGAAACATTATCTGAGGCCTTGTTGTTGGACGTAGTTTATCGTCATACCCAGGACGCGGATGTAATTTATCGTCATACCCAGGACGTAAAACGTATAGCTGGCAACATTATTTTTTTCAAAAACGCATACCTGGCAACATTGTTGTTTCAAAAACGCATACCTGGCAACATTATTTTTTTCAAAAAACGTATAGCTGGCAACATTATTGTTTCAAAAACGCATAGCTGGCAACATTATTTTTCCGAAATCATTATCTGAGGCCTCGTTGTTGGACGTAGTTTATCGTCTTACCCAGGACGCAGATGTAGTTTATCGTCATACCCAGAACGCGGATGTAGTTTATCGTCATACCCAGGACGAAAAATAGGTTGGTTGCTGTAGAAGTGAATAAGGACTATTGAACAAAGTACTAAATAAAGATTATTTATTATTTTTGTATTGTACGAATACTTTTTTCATCTATTAAATGGATGAATGGTGTTTATTACAATTATATCACTTTTCTTCCTGTTTTCTATGCACAGTTATTATGCATCTGTGTACATTTAATTATATGAAAATTATGTTTATTCCTTAGTTTGAAATACAATAAATAAGAAATTTGTATGTGTACGAATATTTCAATCTCCCCACTGTATATATACAAATGGGAAAATGATATGTACATCATTGGTACATGTTACATTTCAGTCTATGTTGTATAAATTTATTACGAATTTTAATAGATTTCTCTATTTTAATATGATAAGAACTGGACTTAAGATGAGGTTTTTATGTTTCATAAAGAAAAACTGAGGAGTTCGAAATTATTTCTTCAATATTATCATTATATTATCTAATATTGTCATTAGACCCAGGGATCTCTTTTGTTTTGGGCTAAAGGCTAAATTAGCCCTCCACATAAACTAGCTTAAAAGTCTGAACCGTGTGCGGCTTTTAAATGGGCAAATGATATATACATCATTGGTACAAGTTACATTTCAGCCTACGTTGTATAAATTTATTATGAATTCTAATAGATTTCTCAATTTTAATATTATTAAATATTAATACATTATATTTTATGCCGAGGTGTAATCTTTTTGTGAATTTTACTAGATTTTACAATTTTACAACCTACTATAATGTGTCTTGTCTCCACTTCGTTAGTTTGCACGAACATTACGCCTTGTCAGTACCTCCTTATTAACTATGCCGCATTGTTCGCAGGGAAATAGAAAATACTTTACGTGATTTTAGTGAGAATATTAAAGAAAGAATGAAACAGAGAAATGGAAGGAGCGTATCAGATCAAGATGATAAGAACACATATCACACTATGACCTCAGTTAAAAGCCAGAGAAGCTATGTTGAACCTGATAAAAACCACCATTTTTCAGACGCACGGAATCGAACGACGGAGACTGAGTAAGGAAATCGCCAAGAATCCAGTTACCGTAAACAAAATAACATAGTTCTGTATTATTTTTAATTTTTTATGAAAAGAAATGTTCGTATGACTGGGTTTGGTTTGTTTAACGGCATATTAATTATGATGGGCAATTAATGCCGAAATTTTAATTTCCTTGAGAGACTTGGGACATTTTTTTACTATTAAAATCCATTGCTTGAAATGTTTACTAAAATGCATTTTGATTCATTCAGAGTATATTGATGTATTGTCTGTTAGGTGTCACTATCTATTCATAGCTGGGCCCCTAACGGGTGTTACCAACCCAGATCAATATGAGCCTAGGAAATACAGCAATTAAGATGTAGTTCAACCTTCCTTACTGCCGGATATCATGTACTGTCATACCCAGGACGTGTAAATAAGTGATTTGGCTAGTTATTAATCTAAATAATTTCTGTCTGTCTGTCCGTGAGCCTGAAACCCTTCTAACTTGGACCACGCTCTAAAAAGACATATTATACATTTGAGGAATCAGAAAGACCTTCCTTTCATCTGTATCTTGAATATCCAGCAATAGGTTTTTATGCCCAGATGAGGAGTGCAGAGTTAAAGATTCAAATTTTAAAATAAATGGAAAAAATAGTGATTTTAAGTTTTAAATTTATACTCAGTATAAAGAAACACAAAAACTTTGTGAATTTAAAAGGTTCTGTTTTAAATTCAGTTTAATATATCTCTACACATTTGCGAATTGAGGAAATCATTTTAATTTCTTCAAAATTCCATGGAATTAGTGTTAAATAGAGAGGATTCGTGTCGTGACATTTAGGAGTTCCATAGGGTTTGTGATTTTAAGAACTTATCTCAGTTGAGGTTCCACGGAATTTGTGATTGGAACAATTCAATTTTAGGACTGAATTGGAATTTAGGCTCAAATCGGAGTTTAGCCCCAATTTAGAATTGGACTTATCAGAGTTAAGGTGAGGCTTTTACGTTTCATATAGAGATCTGAGGAGTTCAAAATTATTTCTTCATTTTTATCATTACTAGACCCATGGACCTCTTTTGTTTTGGGCTAGAGGCCAAATTAGCCCTCCACATAAACTAGCTTAAAAGTCTGAACTGTGTACGGCTTTTAAGTTACAGCGGGTTCCATGAAAAACAGGAAATTTGATACATTTCATTTAATTGTTGGAATTTGCATTACAGTTAATTGAAACAAAAGCAAAAATATAAATTTAGTTGCTTAAAACAGCAAAAAAACTGTAAGATATGGTGTTCAAACTAAAGAACGCAGGCTAGTTGGATGTTCTTTCTTAAAGAGAACAATCGCCTTGCGTTGAAAATTTGATAACTGCGGCATTCTGGGACAGCAAATGGTTAAAAAAAAATATATGTTAGTTAACGTTTTTAGTTTATTTATATAATAAAATATATAGGTATTTTTTATGTTATTTTTTTCATTATATAGTAAATCTAATATTTCTTGTTTTGTTTTTTTGTTTTGTTTCTTTGTTTGCTTTTCTTTTGTGGGCCCCACTGAAGTTAATAATAAAATGGATTTACTCCTGGGATGTAGCAATATTTTAGTGAATTTTACTAAATTTTTCAATATTCACAGTATTAATGCAACTACAAGAATGAGCATTTTCCAAAAAATAAAATTGCAGAACCGATGCTAAATTTACAAGAGCCACTTTATTTGCATAATATCGAATAGTGTCATCAGAGTAAAATAAAAATTATGCATGTTTTTAATCTAGTTTTCCAAGTTTTGATTTGGCTAGATATTCTTTTCTTCATATAAAATAAAATGATATATTGTACAAAAATGTTAGTCTTTTTTTTTCAAACGCTGCACAAGTTTCCAATCGAATCAATATCAGGTGAAATATCTCTTTAAACCTATTTTTACCCATGTAGATTAAATAAAGGGTTCAGTTAAGACTTGCCTGTAGGTTACCCAGATTGCTATCCACCTGAAGGAAGCCGGAGGGCACAAAGACTGGAAGGTTGTGATAAAAACAACAAAGATGAAGACAATAGTCCAAATATAAATACTATAAATAATGGTAACTCCTCATCTCAGAAATTCAGACAAAAACTATTTCTTCAGGTGTTTCTTAGCTTTCTTCGGCGAATGTTATGACGTATACAAAACGTCATCTTTCTAAAAGCTTTTTGTGTCTTCTTGGAGTAATTCTTCAAAGAATCAGTGAGTTGTTATCTTAAAGTCATAGAATTAAGATGACAGTTTCCAATCTGACTCTGGAGATAAAAATACACGTCATGTTCTTGATACTAGCAGTAAGTGACCAGCTGATCAGGACATTGATGGAACCACAAGGATGAACCGACAATAATGCATGCAATATTTGTGCCACCCACCTTCTTCAAGAATGGTTGATGCTAACCTATAGGAAAATAAATCATAGTGCCTTGTAGGGTTAATGTGTTTGTGGTTTTATTCTTTTTCTTGGACCGAAATAATTTAAAATGAGCTCAGAAAATATACAAGAGTATAATAAAGTTGCTGTACACATTGGTTTATTCTTAGATAAACGGAATGGCCATATTTGTTCGAGCAGATCTCTAATTCCCTGCTAAAGCCCAAAGTTAACATAACTGTTGATCGACGTAACTTTAATTATCCCGCCGTCTCTAATATGCAATATACTATCTGCCATATTTTAATTTTTTAAATTTTGTATTGTCGAGGGGATACTAATAAACAAGACCTACATTAACAAGCACTTGTGGAAATGAAAGTAATGGCCATCAAGAATAAGCACTGATATACAGACTTTTTCGTGAATGCCTAGCTGAGGTCTATTTATTTGATATTTTCTGGGAAGTGGGGGGGTTTCAAAGTCATAATTATACTTTTAAAATAAAATAAATACTTTCAGGAATGCCATTATAAGGAGGTCAATAATAATCTGAATATACAAGGTACTGTCGAAATGTCCAAATCTTCGTCCAGAAACACTAAAGATGAACGTGAATATGTTCAATGCTAGTACTGATGCCCTTATACCGACTTTTGACAATTAGAAAACCCCACGACTAACATAGACATCGGTTCACATAGATGAAACTCCTGTCTGTCAAATACAAAAAAAATGTGTTATTTTTCAAATATCTTTTACACGTTTATTGCCATAAGTATTAGGTTGGTGCAAAATTAATGACGTAATAATGTCGTTTTTTGACGTATCTTGAACGTCAAAAAACGACATTATTACGTCATTATTTTTTGCACCAACCTAATAAATTATGAATTCTAACTTCAAAAGCGCTAACGTTATAAAAGATTTTTGAGTGTATTTACAGCTTCAGCTCAAATTTTAACAGCTTTTTACTCTAAAAGATTCACTAAGAATAAAACTCGTTGTTGGCGCGTGCAGAGTGAAAATATCTCAGAAAAATGTCAAACACGAGTTACCTCGTATTTAGGTAGTGAGCTAAAAAATAATAAATATATGTTTCCTTTTATACTAAAGTAAACATCAGAAGTCATCGAATTTTGAGTTTTTCGATCCAGTTAGGTTTTCATACATACTTTTTAACGAATTGTTTTCTCATGAGACCTTGTAGCCGATTCAAGATAACCGTCGGCGTCAAAGTAAAAGCTATCTACTAACATCAACTTGTTAATACTTAATTTGCTAACCGTAACAAGGGACATATATGCATCCCTATGTGAAAACTGCTTGCACGTTAATCTTTCACTGTACAGAAACTTCGCGCAGCATAGTTCAAATTGTAGACATCTCTATCTATAAAAGGCATGATGTGTGTGTGTATGTGTGTGTGTGTGTGTAACAAATGCACGGCCGCAATTTTTGACGGATTTGCACCAAAATTTACATGCACTTGCTCCAAGTTAGCGGGAAGCCCATAACCGACATTGCATTTCCCAACTCCCATCGATAGTGGAAATAATGGATTTTTTTCATGCTTCTACGGCAGTTTTCATGTAGTTTGCGGACATTTTCTACTGGCCAGAGTGAGAGCCTATAGCTGGCTGCCACGAATAGGCAGGAAGATTCTATTGGCCACCGTGTTAGCCAACAGCTGACTGACACGAATATTAATTACCATGCTAGCATACAAAAAATCGATAGCTACATTCGTCACAAGTGGGAAAATTTTAAATCTGCATGGCACTTTACTCCAATTGGCTCATTCGCTTGCTTAAACTCAACGTTGATTCTGATTCCACAGAACTGGGTTGTGTGTGAAATAGTATTTGTTGTTAACATTCTTTTTTCATTCGATTTTTCCAGTTACGAGTCCGTTTTTAAAGCTGATCGTTTTGTGTTCATTTTGTTTAGTTCTTTTTTTCGTGACAGATTTAATGTTCAGTATAGAGCTTAGAAAAGATTCTCAGTGTGAGATAAGCAAGAAGTAAGGCATGTAGCAACATCAGCACGGCAAAGGGAACTCCTTTAAAGGCAAGGAAGGGCAAAAATATTTTAAGTCAAGTGATAGCGGTTGCTGTATGAGTCATACTATTTTTGAATCAAACACGGGCAACGCCGGGCCATGCTGCTAGTCATGTATATTTAAAAACATATATAAAAATAAGCTGAAATCTTGACCTTGTATCAATGAAGAATTACTACCCAAACACGACAAATATATAGGAAAAAGTGTTTGTATGCGAGCACACACGTTTTTTTTTTTTTTTTTTTTTTTTGTATGTGTTTATGTGTGCAGAAGCGAGAGTGTGTGTGTGTGTGTATATTTTGTTATAAGAACAAAAATTAGTGTAACATATTGAATGCAAAACAATAGCTCTATAGATAGATGCAAAAACTAATATATTCAGCCGTCACAGCTTGGTTAAATAAAGATGAGACGGATTTTCTAAAGTGATCAATCAACGACTCTTTACACTGCCAACTCTTATCTTCCGCCAGTGAGAAGATGCCTGATAAGATATCTAGCCATAAGAGAGTTCATAGGGAGGAAAGAATTGCTGCCTTTAACTATAGAACTATTACAAAGCTCAGGATAACTTCTTTCCCCGTATTATTGATGTGCCTTCTCTTTGGTCTCTGATGCGACAACACTTAATACGGAGCAATTCAGATGTTTCAAACAAAAACTGGATAACTATAATGTAGTTCATATGAACTTAAACCAAACGGCTACACAGTCATTGTCCACGCATACCATGTAGAAGAGTGTAAAATCCCGCTGGAACATGCACGAATACCTCATTGATCGATGTGGATGGATATATAAATCCAGGGGCATTGAAGGGATAATTGATGTGGTACGACGCGGCTCCTAGAAGCCAAAGAAGTGTACCTGTAAGTGGATATGACATACGAGTTGAGAAAGATCCACTTGCATATATATATATATATATATATATATATATATATATGTTATACTCCAGGTTAGGACCAAGGAAGAACAACACGAAGACAAGAGTAGAAATAACGAAGGTATATTACACGAAATAATAATACAAGATGTGGAAGGTGTTAGTATGACTGTCAGTCTGGTTTGGAGTGAACTACTATCAGCTCGACTCGATTCGGTATTCAGCTACCCCACCCCACGAGGGCACAAAGCCGAGTTTAACGTGGGTTTACCGAGCCGGTAGGCTCGGCCAAAAAATGGCCCTATAAACGGGATCGGGTTGGTCAACCTCCCCGAAAGAGACTCTGCCCTTCGGCGGAGCCTCATCCGGGTTCCTCTCTGCTCAGAGGCAGAGAGTTTGACCGTCAGGTCGAGAAGCTCGGCTTGATTCGGTATCTAGCCACCCTCCCATGAGGGTTGCATATGGCACAAGGCCGAGTTTAACGTGGGTTTCCCGAGCCCGTAGGCTCGGCCAAAAAATGCCCGTAGGACCCGTATAAACGGGATCGGGTTGGTCAACCTCCCCGAACGAGACTCTGCCCTTCGGCGGAGCCTCGTCCGGGTTCCTCTCTGCTCAGAGGCAGAGAGTTCGACCGTCAAGCCGAGAAGCTCGGCTTAATTCGTCCCTCTCTCTTGAAAGGCGTAGTATACATAATGTTAAGAAGAGTTCATTCTGTAGTTATAGGTAAGGACCCATGACAATATATATGCGGAAAGATCAGTTGAGACGAAGTATCCGGCAGTTACCTTGAATAAAAATCGATGTCCACACTGTCCATATCTGTAAATAAACGTACTTTCTTCGACATTCAGCATCTCTCCTCCATAAATATAGCAAGTAGTAAACAATATATATTAACATTTTCAGTTAATGCAATTAACATCTCAATTATTGCATATACACACACACACACACACACACACACATATATATATATATATATATATATATATATATATATATATGCATATATATAAATATTTCTTTAATATTGAATATATGCACTATATACATATATATATATATATTCAGGCATATATATATATATATAAATATTTCTTTTATATAGATACACACACACACACACACACACACATATATATATATATATATAAATATATATATATATATATATATATATGCATATAGATTTTTGTATATGTTTTTGTTGATATCAGACTTCCTTTATAGCAGTGTATGTTGGGTAATCTCATCATAGATGAATTAACTTGAACCAATAGATTCTTCAAAACGATGCTGAGAATACCATGGAGTGAACGAGTGAACAGTGACAAAGTTTTAAGGAAATTAATAAACCAAATGACACTTTAAATGAGAAATAGACAAATGAAATCTCTAGGGTACACGTTGAGGAAAGAGGGCTTGGAAAATTTCTTCATCGGAGAAAATTTTGACAGTAAGAGAGAAGGGGGAAAATAGCGAATAACATACCGAACGTGCATATGCGAATGGTTGACATAACAGGAACTACGAGTAATAGGCTAAAGACAAACCTTACTCGGATTTTCCCAGTCTAGAGAGCTACACTCGCTCACATTCTGAAGTGTCGCGGCACATGGAAGAAGAGATTTTTCAGAAGAAAGACTGAGAAATCATTCCATATAGTCCTTGTATTGGTAATCACACACTGTAGACATATCGATGTCCATCTATGGACAGAAAATTGGATAGATTATATAGATAGGAAACGTTTTACAATTTAAAGCTTCATCAGATAATGAGATATGTAGAAAAAAGAAATAATAAATTTTTGTTCTTTTTGTTTTCTATTTTGAAATCCGTTAATCAGGTTTCACATGATTTCGACTGGGCATACAAACGTTAGCATAATTTATGGCACTCCTGATTCAGGAAGTGGTGACACGTTATTTCGAGTCCGACATACACAAACTAGAATTATTAATCACTTACATACAAAAGCAAAATTAACGCATTTCAGTTTGGCTTGGAATCCGTTAAATTCTTGAAGTTTCGAAGGACGCGTTCTTTTCTCCACGGGTTCGGAACATGATATTTAACAAGTCGAATGGAAGTGTTTAATCAATAAAAATCGAACAAAACAAATAAAAATAACAGAAATTCTTTTTTATTTTGTTTTACTCCATATCTCATATTCTAATGAAGCTTTAATAAAAGTGAAACATGTCAAATTATTAAAGATTTGCTATTTGTTATTTATATTATAATTCTGTCGTATTTAGATCAATATTTAATCTGTATTTGATCCCAATTCAGAGCTAGATAGATATATAGCGAGAAAGAGAGAGAGAGTTATTTGTGAAATTATGCATGAATTTATACATCCTTGTGCGTCTGGGTGTAACAGTCTTATCACCGAAATATATCAAAGAGACAAACCGTAATCCTGATTTCATGAGAGAACAAGAAATAGTAAAGTGGTTTGAATAGAATGAGAAAGAGAGTAAATGTGATGTTTCTGTCGACATACATGAAACTTTAATTTCCTCTGGTATAATTTAATTGGCAAATTAACTTTGCTTCACTGAGATACAAGCTCCAAAGCGAATGAAGTCTATCCGACTGCAAAGGGCAATTCCAAGGCCACCACCAGTAACTTAGTTTGGTTTTAACCTACTCATTTCGCCTCTCGACATAAATTATTTCTGGGTACTGTTAAGACTTTCAAAGAATCCAAATATTTGATTTTCGAACTATTTTGGAATTGATATAAGCAAGATTATATATTCAATGAATACTGTATTCTAGAACCTTCTTCTTCTGCTGTTTTTGTTAGGCGCAAACTTCGTTTCCTCATGTGTATAACACATCCGGAATTCTTTAATAAATTTGGAAGAAAAAGATGAATTTCTTTTGATGGCTGTAATGATCTCTTGCTTCTGCCAAGTCTCGTGACGATTTTGGCGGTATCTGACCAGTTAACTAATAAATAATGTCTGGTATTCTCAGATGTGTCGTTTGCATCACTTTATGAGAGGTTCCAACTAATATTCATATCGCTATTGATTTTATCCCGACGTTTTACCCGATAAATTCACCGGCCTTCGTCACGTCTCCGAGTCAGCCTATAACTACCACGCGATCGCTCTTAGTCGGTGTATTTCTTCACCGCAAAGCTATGAGATTGAAGATTCGAATTCCATGTAACGATAAAGTATACCCGAAGTGCATTCTCTACGTCCACTTCTTAAGGATATGTGCATTATGACTATCAAAACTATTTGCATTAAAAAAGAAACCATGATTGTAGTTGCGTGATACACAGAATGATCCTAAGCACATTTTTAGTCCAGTCCAGGTGCACCTTTCTAAGAGTAAGTTAAATGTAGAAAAAAAAAACCGAATGTATAGGGTACCTAATGAGGGTCCAAATCTTTACTCAGTCGTAACTGTTCTATCGCGACAATCTTGCTAAGCATTACGCCACTTCAAAGTGCCCATTTCTAATCGTAGCTTAGATGTGGCACACGGCCGAAAATATGAGGCGTGCAGAGACTCGAAATTGCTACTCAGTTGTAATTGTTCTAGTGAGAAAAACATCCGAGGTACCCAAAGTCGTTTTTAATATGATTGGGGTTAAAATATTATAATTACCAAGGAAGTAATGGCCCTTCGACAGGACTAAACAAAACGCAACCACTTACCAAATACCTATACAGCTTCTGTCATATGTATATATATATTTGCTTACCTATCACAAATGACAGAATGATTAAATTATATTTTAGGTTTGCTTACCGTCGACAACGTGATTATTTTTTTTGACAATTTCATTTTCTTTTTAAATAGTTTTATTCGCAACAGATTATCTAGTTCAAAACATTCCCCGTTTATTTTGAAATTGAAAAATTCTTACCGGCTTGACTACTACGGAAAAAACTTATCTTTGGTACGAAAGAGTATATGTTTAACTGGCAAATTGTATTAAGAATCAGAGTACAAATGATATTTTCAGAAAAATTGATCACTTAGAGATAGTTATTCGGAGCCTAATAGTAAAAAAAAAAATAAACACCACTTATATATAATTGAATTTATGTGGGTTACTTGTTCATAAAATTCCAGAGACGTTTTGTTCGAGACAGAAAATGTAGTGTGTTTCACTACATATCACCCCTGAATGATTGCGCTCCGTGTATTTCAGAGAATTAAGGAGTATGTTTGATCTGATTAATTAGTCTCTAACTATAGCGAGTACAGACACACTTGACGGCCCAGCATCACGTTC
Source organism: Acanthosepion lycidas (assembly GCA_963932145.1). Classification (NCBI taxonomy): domain Eukaryota; kingdom Metazoa; phylum Mollusca; class Cephalopoda; order Sepiida; family Sepiidae; genus Acanthosepion; species Acanthosepion lycidas. The sequence continues at coordinate 10,885,009 of OZ010615.1, read as the reverse complement.
GTTGCAAACATGGGAAAGAACTGTGTCACAGACACAATATATTAAATACATCATTATTTACATTATTCGGACTATTGTCCTCATCTTTTTCGCCATATCTATCACAACATTGTGATAGATATGGCGAAAAAGATGCGGACAATAGTCCGAATAATGTAAATAATGTACAATCATCTAAGAAATATAGACAGACTATTAAATACATGTTTTATACTTACTGTTAGAGGATTCTAACGGTCTACCTCAAGAAGAAGAGGGAGTAATGGACACAATATTTGACACATTCAATATGCAAAGGCCTCAAGCAATTTCGGAACCACAGAAATCAATCAGAAAAAGAAAATTTACAGAGCCTTTGATGATTAATCCGAAGAGGAAAAATTATTAAAGACCTTTGCGAGATAAAAGCTTGGGCGGGGGGTGACATGGGTCCTTACCTATAACTACAGAATGAACTCTTCCTAACACTATGTATACTACGCCTTTCAAGAGAGAGGGTCAAATCGAGTCGAGCCGATAGTAGTTCACTCCAAACCAGACTGACAGTCATACTAACACCTTCCAAATCTTGTATTATTATTTCGTGTAATATATCTTCGTTATTTTTACTCTTGTGTTTGTGTTGTTCTTCCTTGGTCCTAACCTGGACCATAACAATTACAGTATGTTTTCTACTGCTAAATATAAGTAACTTGTCTCAGAAGTAATTTCTATGGATTGAATCCGTTTGTTGATAGGTTATATCACATTCAACCTAGAAATGCGTTTGAAAATTTTTGTGTAGGCCATACGTTTATAAAATCCTGACAAATAATGTCTCGCAGTAAATACTTTTAAACTTTGACTACCGTATATTACTTGTGCATAAGCCAAGATTATGTATAGTACGACCCATGAATTTTTGGCATAAATTTAAACCACTCCAGTTTACCTTTGTATAATGCTACTGGTCACAGGAAATGCATCATTTTTAACCTCTTCAAAAAAAATACCTGTGACCCCACTATATTTTGCGTAAAAAATAATCAGGAAAAAATCGTATTATTCTAGAGTATATACGTTAAGCCAAGTTTAATGTCGATGCATATGCCTACATACAGAAAGCTATCACATATGTTGTAATTTACCTTAATGAGGGGTTATAGGTAATGCAGTGGTCGAACGAAAATGTATTCAAAGCAGAGATTTCTATGATTAGAATAAATCTCCTTAGGGGATACAAAGCCAGTCAGACAAGGGACTATATTCTTTTCAACTATTATTTAGAGCCCATTTCGAGAAATGATTTCTTCCAGTCTCCCCCCCCTCTTTACAGACTCGTGGGACACCAAAAATGACCGGTCGCATTGCAAATACAATACATTATCGCAAGTAGAAGAGGACTGAAGAAACAGACACGTGGTTCTACAAAAGAATGTAGAGGATAACATAGACCGATTATGTGAGTAACGACAAAGTTATTGAGAAATTTGAAACAAGAAGAAAACTTGAGAGTCAGTCTATATTTCTGAGATGAGGTATTATGTACATTATTTACATTATTCGGACTATTGTCCTCATCTTTGTCGCCATATTTATTACAACGTTTCGGCCGTTGTACGCTCCGGCCTTCTTCAGGTGGTTGGAATTTCTAACTGAACCCTTTATTTCGCTCACTGGGGTAGACTGTTCTAGTTCCACGTGTTTGATGGATGTCAGTTATCAGTTATCTCCTGCTAATTTCCCTCTGAAAGTTCTCCACTGCCTTAACCGGGTATTGAACTCACACACTTTGGGTCCTGTCACTGGATCTAACCAGCCTTTATCCACTGTGCCATGTCTCCTTGAAGAAGAAAACTTATACTTAACATCAGAAAGAGATACAGTGTAACCGGGATAAAAGAGACCCGGATATAAGAGAAACCCGAATATAAGAGACATTTTCTCTGGTTCCAAATTAGAACCATACTTACCTAAACAAAATAGACCAAACCCAGATATAAGAGAAACCCGGATATAAGATACTTCTTCTCCGGTCCCGACAACTCTCTTATATCAGGGTTACACTGTAGTTGAAATTTCTAGGGCAGATAATGAGGATAGATTGAAGGCAAGATGGACAGGAAAACAACGCATGACATACTTAGTGAGCTTGAGAAAGCAAGTGGCTGAAAAATGTTTACGAGAAATAAGAAAAAAGATTCATTAAGTGCTACGAAAGGCAAAAAATTGTGGAGAGCCATAAACATCTACGTTTTGAGGGTAAACTACGCATAAAAAAGTAATTGTAGAACGTCAGTCAAAACAGTGTCGTCATTTCTAATATATGCCGAGTGACGCGATTAAAAACATATCTGATAATTCATTGGATAGCGTAATATTTGCCTACGATGAAAATAAAATAACCAATCAGCATTCAAACCCCCACCTCGCCTGTTACGTATATTTCTACACAAACAATCACAAAAGATATGGATCCATTTCTTTTTCAACCCTGCCTGCATCTATGCGTTAAATAGTAGGGCATACAGCAATATCTCATATTGGTTGCAAGCTAGTGAAATATAATGATAGCCTGAAATCAAAACAGAATCCAACTGGATATCACCCCAGGTTCTTCCAAGAATACATAGTCATTCACAGATATTAAAATGGAAAAAATAGCATTTATGGCTATGTCCTGAAAGGATATGGTATTTGTAAATATAGTAAGTCATTAAAAGAGATTCCAGTTAAACTGACAGAGACTTGCTTTCTAATCGATATTTAAGTGTGGCGCAAACACAAAGTAACAATTGAACTCACTTTACAGTCGTAATTGATCCAAGAAAACAAACTTGTTAACAATTACACCACGTGTAAGTACTATAATTTATAAAATAAAATTTCTCATTTCACTACATTACAAAGTATTCCATATCTGGGGGTAACCAGTCCTATTATAAAAGTATCTCTTAGCAATATTATTTTTTTAAGCATGTGTACCATTCCACCGTCCATTCACTGAATCTCGTCAGCTCAGTGGATTGCTGCCTTCCCCATATCTTTCGAGATATGTTATCCAAGCTGTCTTTCGTGTTCAAGAAATTTCAGATGACTCTTTCTGATTCTAAGGTATACGACTACATCATGTTAAAACGCCGGTTCCCGTACGATCACCAAAGTTAAAGAACGTCGAGCATTCTCAGTACCTAGATGGATGACCATTTGAGTATATCAGTTGTAAGCTTAGATATGCAGGTGATGTAAAGGATAATGGCTCGGAATCCTTAATTGAGAACCGACTTCCACTTCCACTTGATTCAATATATTCATTTACGGGCTTCCATGGAAAAGGTAGTAATCCACCTTTTCTCCCCACACAATTTGGGTTAATTAGTATGAATAACCATTGTTATCTCATTCATTATGTTAAAATCTAAAAATATTTTCTGGATTTAAATAACCTTGAAAGGTTTGATAAGCCATAGGAAATGAATCAATCAATTAATCAATCTTTCTAATTCTGAATAAAAATGTTCTTTCTTTTGCCATATTCTTTGAGACATTCTTGTTTTATACTGGTTACGTCCATGAAATTTTCAGTATTCTTCTGTAGGACCCTATTTCTACTGCGTCTATTTTTCCTAAGAAGATTGTCCAGCATTTACTACCATATAAGAAGTTGGATAATACATAGCAATCAAGCCATATTTTCTTTGTTTCTAACGAATGGTTTTTAACTAAATATAAGTAACAAATTATTTGCATACAAAAATAGCTACCATAGAAATACAAAAAAAATGAATATGCCCTTTATCTACTTCGCTTCTAATAATGCGGATCTACTGGCTAAATGATAACATGAGATTTGAACCTTTCATATATAACATTAAATTTTATTCCTGAATTCATCAATTACACTCGACTAATAATGTGCGCTACGCTCAACAGAGCCCTCGTCGGAAAGGTGTTTTTTACACTCTCCGTCAAATGTTATCTTCTCTTCTACAGAGCTGTTGTTCATCTAATCATATATTCAACTGTTTTTCTCACGCCTGCAGATATCAAGCGCAGCTTTAGTCACAGGCATCGAACTCGAGGTCACGAATGACAAAGGGTGAATCTTATAACTCCGCCGTCGGATGGGATTATCTTAGATTAGCTAGAAAACTGGCTTACTTTGATAACCTGGTATAATATTAAGACTGATCATTACCGCGCTGTTTGGGGAGAAATGATTTTAAAAATTGCTGTATTTATGTCACGCATAATACTACGGTATGGCAGACCGTCGTTTTTTTATCCTTTACGTATCTACGGCAGAAGTTTGGGTTTAAGTTTTATGTCTTCTTAAATACAGATGTTGACAAATATTTGTAAACTTATAAAATGTATCATGATGTTTTGAAATATCATTAATTCTTGCATTTAAAGTATGCAAACAAAGAGGAATATTTTGTATATAAATCCTCCATGCATATTTATTTTACTGGATCCTGATGATTTTGCATAGATTCGGACAGACAGCTACGGACCGAAACCTGGTTAGTCAATCACGACCATGAAAAAGAATAGTAAATAAAAATATAATCTTTACACAAGTTTGAATATACAGTTAAAAAAACGATCCAATAATTTTACTATTCATATCACCTAAAGATATTTTACCGTTCTCAATCGAAGGATCTAGTTTTTATTTGTTACCTTTACTAATTAAGAATTCCATTGTCGTTTGAAGTGAATATTTAATGCTTTCTATAAATATGTTCCTGAGCAAAAGTAATAAAAGTTCCTAGTAAATATCTTACGTTGTGTCTAGTATTACTCAGCTTGCGTCAAGCAAATCTAAACTAAGCTACATAGACCATACTCTTCTTTCATCTCTTTCAGCCGAACAAAGCGCTAAACTGTCCTAAGTGGCCATAAAACGTGGGCGTTACTGTGTGGCTCTCCATTTGTTAAAACCTCTAAAGAAGGGTTAAAAGTTTCAGGGAAATGGAATTTATTAGCGACCGTTTCCCGAGAATTACAATACAACCAGTTACATCTTTAATGTTTCGTTCCCAGTAGAACACAACGTCATAAAAACTTTTCGATTTCCATTATGACAATATCCCCTTTCATCAGCACTGCCTTATTTTGTGTTATGATAAAATATTTCATAAAATCTAATGGATTGTTGGGAACTTACAATAACTTGCCAATTCTGGTAGAAGTTCATCACATATAACATGTAATCTGACAATCATATATATATATATATATATATATATATATATATATATATATATATATATATATATATATATATATATAATGTAAGATATATATATATAATGTAAGATATATATATATATATACATATATATATATAATGTAAGATATATATATATAATGTAAGATATATATATATATAATGTAAGATATAGATATATATAATGTAAGATATATATATATATATATATATATATATATATATATAATGTAAGATATATATATATATATATATATATATATATATATATATATATATATATAATGTAAGATATATATATATATATATAATGTAAGATATATATATATATATATATATATATATATATATATATATATATATTATGAAATGGACAATTATTTTAAGTCATTTTTTATGTTTATACATTCTTTTTATAGATACAAATATTTAAGTAAATGCTCTGTTTATAATAAAAAGTATTGAACAACATTTACCGGCCTGAATGTCCGAGAAATTTTCATAGAAAATATTGAGCAGACTTGTATGAATGTGAGCGACTCATGGAAGATTGAAGTTTAAAGACAGTAAATTCGACCTTGCCCACCGAACGCTCTTCTGTGGCCAAATCGGTAAAGTTAGGTCAAGTTAAATGACGGTTCCGTATAGGATACAGGTTCGAATCCTGTTGGAGGATGAATATTTTCTATGAAAATATCTGACATTGTGTTTCATTGATTTGAGCTTATCCCTTAAATATATGTTCACAAGTAACAAGTAAGCAACTTCGAAATAAGAAGGGCTAACCAATATTCAAGAATTTGAATAGAACAAACAGAATGACATATAAATATTTGCTTCTACTCTAATTTAATTAATAACAATTGGTTGGTTGGGTTTTATGGCATATCAACCACTGTGGGTCATTTAATGCCAAATTAATGTATATATATATATATATATATATATATATATATATATATTAAGTATACAGTACTATTAAACATATAGCTGGCAACATTATTTTTTCAAAAGCGTATAGCTGGCAACATTACTCTTTGCAAAAAACGTATAGCTGGCAACATTATTTTTTCCAAAAAACGTATAGCTGGCAACATTATTGTTTCAAAAACGTATAGCTGGCAATAATTATTTTTCCAAAAAACGTATAGCTGGCAACATTATTGTTTCAAAAACGTATAGCTGGCAACATTATTTTTTCCCAAAAACGTATAGCTGGCAACATTAATTTTTCCCAAAAACTTATAGCTGGCAACATTGTTTTTTCCAAAAAACGTATAGCTGGCAACATTGTTTTTTTCCAAAAAACGTATAGCTGGTAACATTATTTTTTCCAAGAAACGCATAGCTGGCAACATTATTTTTCCGAAAACATTATCTGAAGCCTTGTTGTTAGACGTAGTTTATCGTCATACCCAGGACGCGGATGTAGTTTATCGTCATACCCAGGACGCAATAATTATTGGGAATGACAGAAACTACTTTGAATGAAACATTACATAGTAGTAGAAGTATGTTTTTACACCCTGAAGATATTCTAGTTATTAAGTTGTCCATCACACGTACACACACATACATACAGACACACACACACACACGAAACGGAATTGAATCATTCAATGTTAATCGAGACGTCAAGAGATTACTCACCTTCGGCTTGTCGAAAACTATTGATAGTTACCTCTAGACCTGAAGGACGCAAAATATAATATGGACTAATATTTGATAATATTCTTATCTATTTATCTTGGAACTTACGCTTTTAGTATAGAAGAATATGTGCATCTATCTCTCTCTCTCTCTCTCACTCTCTCGCTCCATATATATATATATATATATATATATATATATATATATATATATATATGTATATAAACGCTTCTTCAAACGTAGCTAATAACTGATACAACAAAATACAGTGATAATGAACACGCAACCACCCCTTGTCTGGATGAATGGATTTCTCTGTATCCTTGGAAACGTGAATTATGAATTTTTGCCGTGATTTTAAAACCCAGTAATTTTAAAAAGTAAGTTACTCCAAAATTCGCTTGAGGATGAAATGGAATTAATGTCTTTAATTTAATTGCAAAATAAAATTCGAAGTTTTAATTTCCATTTTTGAAACATGGTTAGAACTGTGTAGCGAAAAATCTTTTTAAATCATTTAATTTATAATATATATATATATATATATATATATATATATATATATATATAAATTTACCATCGGGAAACCATGGGAATGAAACAAAAGAAAATGTTCAGGTTTGACACTTTATCTCGAAAACTTATAGTTAAAGTGAGAAGACGTGGAGTTGACCGAATAGTTAGCAAAACAGAAAATTGGATATTTGATCTGAATTCGAATTTCAACTCAGGTAGTTTGTGTTTGTAGTCCTTGTATTACACCAGGTAATCTAGTAAAACCTGTTATTTGAGAAAATGATGGACTCAAATAATTTACCTATCAGTTTCCTAAATATTCATTGGATTCCTCACACGTGAGTTCGCGTGAAAGTTAAATATTTGGAGAGTGAACTGATTTCTCTGTAAACAAAACACCAACCGGGAAGATATTTCCAAAATGATCTTACTTATTTGCTAGAGTGAACATAAGACCGGTACTAAATCTTTATCTAATACATTTTAATGAAATGTGTCATACATTTAACTAAAATTCATGGCACTTATTTTTTATAGACCTGAAGTTATGATTCTAAAGCAATAGTTAGACAGGCATGATATTCATTATTTCAAGTTTTTAACATTCCAAAATACTTCAAATAAAAAGTTAGGAAGAGAAAGAGCACTGAGAGCTATTGGACTTGAGAAAAAAAGGAAAATTTTATAAGACCTAATCGAAAGCAGTACTTTTAAGTTGATCAAATAATGTTAAATGCCAAACCGCTAATGTTGCCCCGCCATTGACACCATGAATAGCCAAACACTCCGGTTCAGATGTTGCATCCTTGTGACATATCACCAGTTCCTTGGTGTTTGAATTAAGAAAAGTGTTCTTCTGACACGGTATCAGGATCGAAGAAGTACTTAGGTTTCGTTTGGTTTATTTTGTTTTACGGCATATCAACCTCAATGGGTTATTTAAGGCCGACAATTTTTTAGGATAGATTCGTATGAATAGAATATGTATTCTTTGGTTTAGATTGGTTTGGTTTATTTTGTTTAAAGGTATATCAACACCTCAATGGGTTATTTAAGGCTGACAATTTTTTTTAGGATAGATTCGTATGAATAGAATATGTGTTCTTTGATTTAGATTGGTTTGCTTTATTTTGGTTTACGACATATCAACCTCAATGGGTTTTGTAATGCCGAAAACATTTTTAGGATAGATTCATATGAATAGAATATGCATTCTTTGGTTTAGATTGGTTTGGTTTATTTTGGTTCACGGCATATCAACTTCAATGGGTTATTTAATACTGACAAAAAAATTTATTACTGGTAATAATCTGTTTTGTCAAAAATCTGTTTCTGGTAATATATTTCCTTCAAAATCGTATTGCTGGTAATAATTTCTTTCAAAAAAGTATTGCTGGTAATAGCTAACTATTTGCCTATAGCTGGGACCCTAACTGGTGCTACCACCCCGGGTCAGGGGGTTTCTGGGAACACCAGCAATTAAGAGGTGGTTCCACGCGCCTCAAAACCTCCTGATCAATGGCCTTGCTGCTGGATGTAGTTTAACGTCTTATCCAGGACGCGATGGTGGTCGTGCGTGTGTCAGCAAAGTAGAAGTCTCAAACGGAATAGCTGTCTGAACATTTTCACGATCATGTTACCCTCTAACATTTGACTTCTTACCTATTCTAATGTAAAACCTATGGACCATGATAGCTAAGGAATTGTTGGTTGGGAGACCAGAAAATATGGTCACAATACCAAGAACTTGTTAAACAGATGACACTGGAGGCGCCATACTCAGTAGGAATAAAGAACACAAGAGACCTGATGCCGGTTACAATTAATAGATTTATCTTGTGTGTATGTTTGTAACATGACGTGTTCCCAATTCTGTAAAAAAAAAAAAACGTCGTTTTTTTTTGTTTTTTTGCCAAATAACATTATTACCTTAAATTAAAATACGTTCTCAAATCCCTGACGCACGTTTTATATTGTTAAAAGTTACCTGGGTTTGAATCTCTTCATGTTTTCTGGTGATGATAATATCGGCCCCGGAATGTGCTAAGAAACTATATCACGTTTCAACCCAAATCTTTGTCAGTGTAAATAGACGAAAGTGTTTGAAAAGCATCGATGGTTTTGCTAACAAGAAGTGGCATTTCATTGCGACCGAGATGACTGAGCGTAATAGCCTTGTACAAATCGGTTGCACGAACCAGAATATTCTGTCTCTTTATCCCCCTCTCTCTCCCCAAACCCTCTCTTTCTCTATATATTTTCATTATCTCTACCTTTCTCTCGCGCTCTCCCTCACTATCTCGCTCTCTCTGCATATCCTTTTCACTCTCCCTCTCTCTACCCCGACACATCTCTCTCTCGCTCTCTCTCTCTCCGAAATTGTAACTTATAATTGCAGTTAAAACCAGAGGTTGACTCTTTAGGTGTTAAGGAAACCGAAATGCCTCACCGAACACATTCTCAATAGATTAGATAGAAAAGCCAGCTATTTACTAACTTACTTCATGAATATTATTTCTTTGCGTTTGAACATCTAATACTCTTTTATATATTGAGTTACCATTCAAATACATTTAAGTTTTATATTTACAGAGACATTTCTGTTCATTTTGTTGACAATATTGATTGTTGCTGCATCATCAAATCTACTGCGGTCGAAGAGTTGAGAAAGTCTTGTTTGATTATTCTAATATATGTCAGAAATAGTTGACAGTTTAATAACTCAATCTTTTCAGGGAGAAGAACTAAAGATCTCATTGCCTGTAATGTCTTTCCACGAAGTATAATTTAATGTCGTCATCTGTCGGGAATTCTCTGGGTTTGTGAGACATTTTATCAGACTTAATTGTGCTTAGAAACAACATACGTACACCATACATTACACATACAATAAGACCGTTTTCATGAGTTCATTCGCATTTTTTAATAATATACATTTACGAATCTAAATTTTTAAAGGCATACGATTTAGACAAGCAAATTATTTCAAAACCAACTTTAATACAGAAAAATCTGTCTCCGATGGGAATGTCGAGTAAGAGTCATACTTTTAGTAATGAAAAATATATGGTTTATTTGCAGCTATTAAATTCACTATTGAAAATATGCTAAACAATTAAAGACAGACTAACTCACATCAGGATGCGCTTCTAATAAACTGGTCGCCACACAAGGGCTAAAGTGAATAGCCCTTCCTATTAGTTCATAAATATGTAGAGGAGAGGAGATTTATTCATGACATACCGTAGGATATCAGTGAAAAATGAACGCAAAGAAGACCGACCGAAATATTAACACCGATTCCAAATTCCGTGGTGATAACAATTGTGCCAAAGCAACAACACACTTCGTAAATTTATGGAAGCGGATACACCTATAAATTGATATTTTCCTCTCCCCATACCTGGTATATTTAGACTACCTAGCATTATCGGTATCCATATCAGGCACAGTTTGTCTATATAGCGTTATCGACATCAGTATCTGACATGGTATATATTATACAGTGATAGATAAATTGCCTAAATTAAGCAAAAATGAAAATAACACAGACATTTAACAGATATATTTACCAATATTAAATGAAAATATATTGAAATACTAATACTGACTTTTTCTTTGAGTTGGTTCATGCTGACATAATCTTTGACTTCAGTTCATCTTTAGTTTTAAAAGGCGTTTTGGTGGTCTCTTTCTGAACTGCGCCCCACACATAATAATCATGGGGTTTCCAGTCTGGGGAATTAGATAATGATTGGATCGCAGAAGCTGTATGACAGCCATGACTGGGGTTTTATGCTTGTGTAGCATGATGTAGTACCATGTTGCCAGACATAAGGTCTTCCAACAGCCATTCCTTTTTACCCTGGGCAGCACTACCTCCACAAGGGTCTTGCTGTGGGCATCCATGTTGAGTCTGTGGCCCTGTGGGAAGATAAATAGAGGCATTAACGCCGCCATCACTAATGATCACTCCAAACACCTTCGTAATCACCAGTAGACGCATCGATCTCTTTCTGGATCCTCTGCACTGCCCTCAGATTGACACACAAACACGCTGATATGTTCATACTGGAGCTTCCGGCGCAAATGCCAAGTAGTACAGCATGCACTTTCATAATTTCCGGTGGAATGAATTGCGTCATGGTGATCTTTTTCTCACAGACTTTGCCCAAAAAACCTTACTATACTATGCAGTCGACAAAAAAAAAAAACGAAGAGTGCACATCCCCGAAATTAAAAATATCTCTATCTATAAATGGCAGTGTGTATGTGTGTGTGTGTATGTGTGTGTGTGTAACGAGTGCAAGGCCGCAATTTTCGACGGATTTGCAACAAAATTTACACGCACATGATCCAAGTTAGTGAGAAGGCCAAGACCGACTTTGCATTTCCCAACTCCCATCCATAGTGGAAATAATCGATTTTTTTCATGCTTCTACGGCCGTTATCATGTAGTTTGCGGCCATTTTGTACTGGCCAGAGTGAGAGCCAATAGCTGGCTGTCACGAATAGGCATGAAGATTCTCTTAGCCAGCGTGAGAGCAAACAGCTGACTGACACGAATGTTAACTAGCATGCAAAAAAATTCGATAGATGCATTCGTCACAAGTGTGAAAAATTTAAATCTGCATGGCACTTTACTCCAATTGGCTCATTCGCTTGCTTAAACTCAACGTTGATTCTGATTTCGCAGAACTGGGTTGGGTGTGAAAAAGTATTGTTGTTAACATTCTTTTTTCATTCGATTTTTCCAGTTACGTGTCCGTTTTTAAAGCTGATCGTTTTGTGTTCATTTTGTTTAGTTCTTTTTTCGTAATAGATTTAATGTTTAGTATAGAGCTTAGAAAAAATTCGCAGTATGAGATAGGCAAGAAGTAAGGCATGTAGCAATCTCAGCACGACAAAGGCCACTCCTTTAAAAGCAAGGAAGGGCAAAAATATTTTAAGTCAAGTGATAGCGATTACTGTATGAGTCGTACGATTTTTGAATCAAGCACGGGCCAAGCTGCTAGTAAAATATATATGTATACACCTGGCATAGACTGTTTATATAATCTTATCCATATCCATACCTGGCATAGTATGCCGATATAGCGTTATCTATATCAACATCTTCTGTAGCCTGTGTATATGCAATTCAGCTATTATAGATTATCTGCATCGCATTCGCCTTCTATTAATATCGATATTAGAATATTAATATTTATCAATGTGTGTGTTTCTCTGCATTTTATTTTACGCTTAATGTATGTATACTGAAAAGGATTTTCGCCTTGGTCACATTCCCCAAGACTGTTTGCAATATTTATATTGTTAAAGAGAAATCAAGCTCATGCTATGGACCATTTACCACAAATCATATAAGAAACAATAACATTTCTCAGGTAAATAATCATCCATTAGTTTGTCTTCTCATTCTGTCACTCTCAAATACGGGTGTGTCAGCTTGAGGTAATAAATTTTATATAGCTGGGCTCAATTTTTTAAAATGTCGGCGTAGGAAACATTGACGAGAAAATTTTCTTCGGCAGTTTCATCACAGATGAAGAAGAGACTTAGAAATGTCACTGTACAGAAGGATTTTGAAAATGACCTGAACAGAATATGTGAACAACGTCGATGTTTTATAGAAAATGGAAATAAAATGGTTATTCATACTTAACATCAGGAAGGCAGGGAAGGAAAACGAGAAGTAATGACTAATGATTTCGGACTGCCTCGGACGATGGCGTCATGCGGCACAAGGCCTTTTTAACGTGGGATCTCCGAGACCGTGGGATCTCCGAGCCCGTGGGTTCTCCGAGCCCGTGTGCTAGGCCAAAAATATTCCCACTGAACCCGTACAAACGGGTTTATGGTCGGTCTACCTCCCCGAAAGAGAATCCGCCCTTCGGCGTAGCCTCGTTCGGGTTCCTCCCGACCCGAAGACAGAGAGTTCAACCGATCAGCCAGTCGACTGACTGACGATATTCAGTCACCCCCCACAACGAGGGTGTCATGTGGCACAAGGCCTTTTTAACGTGGGCATTCCGAGCCCGTGGGCTCGGCCAAAAATATGCCCATTGAACCCGTATAAACGGGTTCAGGGCCGGTCTACCTCCCCGAAGGAGACTCCGCCCTTCGGCATAGCCTCGTTCGGGTTCCTCCCCACCCGAAGACAGAAAGTTCAGCCGATCAGCCAGTCCACAGACTCCTTACCTACTGACTGAGGCGCAGTATTTATTAAGTATGAAATAGTCCATTATTATTATTATTATTATTATTGTTATTATTATCATTATTGGTAAGATCCCATAACAGATCAATGACAAGAAAACACAATGAATGGTTGTTCATAAAAGGAACAGTTTAACATGCAAATTACAAATTGGAAATACCGAAATCAAATACAGAAAATTAAATATCTAAGAAGTGCTTGAATTTGGGGACTGAGTGTGCAACAGTAAATTTTTTACGACAGCGATGTACAACTAAAAAGGCAAAGTATAAAGAAACAGACAAATGTCGTTAAAGATAAGTAAAAGAGTATTGAAATATCATGTGTTGTAATATACGTCCTCTTATATAGCAGTTAATTATGAACAATACCGTTACAGATTGTTATGGTGGAACATACCTATTCTGTAGTTAATAGACTCTCCCACCTATAATAAGTAGGAGTTGTAAGATTAACGAGTCAGTCAGTGAGTCGATCTCGGTCGACCGGCTGATCGGTTGAACTTTCTGCCTTCGGGCGGGAGGAAACCGAAGGAGGCTACGCCGAAAGGCGGAGTCTCCTTCGGGGAGGTAGACCGGCCCTGAACCCGTTTATGCGGGTTCAATGGGCTATTTTTTGGCCGAGCCCACGGGTTCGAAATGCCCACGTAAAAAAGGCCTTGTGCCACATGACGCCCTCGTGGTGGGGGGGTGACTGAATATCGTCAGTGAGTCGATCTCGGTCGACCGGCTGATCGGTTGAACTTTCAGCCTTCGGGCGGGAGGAAACCGAAGGAGGCTACGCCGAAGGGCGGAGTCTCCTTCGGGGAGGTAGACCGGCCCTGAACCCGTTTATGCGGGTTCAATGGGCTATTTTTTGGCCGAGCCCACGGGTTCGAAATGCCCACGTAAAAAGGCCTTGTGCCACATGACGCCCTCGTGGGGGGGTGACTGAATATCGTCAGTGTGTCGATCTCGGTCGACCGGCTGATCGGTTGAACTTTCTGCCTTCGGGCGGGAGGAAACCGAAGGAGGCTACGCCGAAGGGCGGAGTCTCCTTCGGGGAGGTAGACCGGCCCTGAACCCGTTCATGCGGGTTCAATGGGCTATTTTTTGGCCGAGCCTACGGGCTCGGAATACCCACGTTAAAAAGGCCTTGTGCCACATGACACCCTCGTGGGGGGGTGACTGAATATCGTCAGTGAGTCGATCTCGGTCGACCGGCTGATCGGTTGAACTTTCTGCCTTCGGGCGGGAGGAAACCGAAGGAGGCTACGCCGAAGTGCGGAGTCTCCTTCGGGGAGGTAGACCGGCCCTGAACCCGTTTATGCGGGTTCAATGGGCTATTTTTTGGCCGAGCCCACGGGTTCGAAATGCCCACGTAAAAAAGGCCTTGTGCCACATGACGCCCTCGTGGTGGGGGGGGTGACTGAATATCGTCAGTGAGTCGATCTCGGTCGACCGGCTGATCGGTTGAACTTTCTGCCTTCGGGCGGGAGGAAACCGAAGGAGGCTACGCCGAAGTGCGGAGTCTCCTTCGGGGAGGTAGACCGGCCCTGAACCCGTTTATGCGGGTTCAATGGGCTATTTTTTGGCCGAGCCCACGGGTTCGAAATGCCCACGTAAAAAGGCCTTGTGCCACATGACGCCCTCGTGGTGGGGGGGGGTGACTGAATATCGTCAGTGAGTCGATCTCGGTCGACCGGCTGATCGGTTGAACTTTCTGCCTTCGGGCGGGAGGAAACCGAAGGAGGCTACGCCGAAGTGCGGAGTCTCCTTCGGGGAGGTAGACCGGCCCTGAACCCGTTTATGCGGGTTCAATGGGCTATTTTTTGGCCGAGCCCACGGGTTCGAAATGCCCACGTAAAAAGGCCTTGTGCCACATGACGCCCTCGTGGTGGGGGGGGGGGTGACTGAATATCGTCAGTGAGTCGATCTCGGTCGACCGGCTGATCGGTTGAACTTTCTGCCTTCGGGCGGGAGGAAACCGAAGGAGGCTACGCCGAAGGGCGGAGTCTCCTTCGGGGAGGTAGACCGGCCCTGAACCCGTTTATGCGGGTTCAATGGGCTATTTTTTGGCCGAGCCCACGGGTTCGAAATGCCCACGTAAAAAGGCCTTGTGCCACATGACGCCCTCGTGGGCGGGGGGTGACTGAATATCGTCAGTGAGTCGATGTCGGACGACAGTTAATCGAATACTGAAGTATCAGCGACCACAAATAGATTACTCTGCGTTATACCTATTATATCAAGTTCCTAACGTTTTGTACGTCGAACTTATTTTAGGACCGACTTTGCACAAATACAAGCCTCCACTGTGAAATCACTCCACAAGATAACAAAGAGACTTGGCACAACAGTAAAGTGGTTCTACAAAAAGTGGTTGAGAAAACCGTGGAAATGAACTGTTCATAACGACGATGTTTGAAAGAAATGGAAACAAAATAGTTATATTAGGTTGGTGCAAAAATAATGACGTAATAATGTCGTTTTGTGACGTTAAAAAATACGTCAAAAGCGACATTATTACGTCATTATTTTTGCACCAACCTAATACTCAACATAAGAATGAGGCAGTTGAAATATCTACGGCACTTAATGAGTAAAGAGAGTTTGAAAACTTTGATTCTCACGGGACAGATAAATGATAGTCACAGAGAAAAATGAGAGATAAATAACTAGACACAGAGAAAAACAACGCGTAACCCTACTAGGGTGCTTGAGTAAATGGATAGTGTAACAAGGTTAAAGAGAGATTACAAAAGGACATTTTTAATAGCTATAAAGGACAGAAAATTTTAAGGGGATCATCAAAATCCTCCCGGGACTTAGCATATAAAAGAAGAAAATTAGAAGGAGAAAAAAAAAATTACATTCTTCTCCTCTGACACTGTAAAGCTAGGAAAAAAAAATGTTTTTCAGATTTTCTTTAAGCGATAACCGCTAGTCTATATATCGGGTGTTCCATTAACTTCGACCGATTTTAAACTTAATTCACCTTTAAAATCGGTCCGAGTTATTGGAATACCTTTATTATTCTAGTATTAGAAAAATACTAGGTTATTATAGAAATACGTTATAGTTGAAAAAGCTTTGAACTACGTAATCAAGCTCGATTAACAATGGAAGCATAATTTTATATACCATGAATTATCTTCTTCTATATGTCGAGTCCCCTGTAACTTTGTTGATCTAAAAATGTTCTTTTGCTATATCAGCGAAAATCTGTTCCGCCATACATTTATTGAAGCTTATGCGTTGTTTTTCTCTGTAATTCTTGCTTTCAATCCTTCATGTGATTATCAAATTTTCCAAAGCCTCTTTTCTCATTATGTGACCTAGAAATAACAATTTCATTCTTCCAATCTTTTGTGAGACTCATTTTTCAATATTCTGTATGAACATATGCTATAATTATCTAAATTTGAAACACCAAAACTTTGTATTAAAGTAAAAAATAAGAATAAATAGAGGTACGTTTCTTAATTTTGCATTTTTCGCCGATACAAATGATCGGTGTTCGAGATAATAGAAATTAATTATATTATGCTTGAATTGCATGAAACCAAATAAAATATAATTCAACAACTATAAATTACTTGATGAACACTTTCGAATGCTGATTTTCTTAGCAGATTTCTCAAAGTTAGACACAACAAAGTCTGTTTTAACGCACACTAGATTTCGATATATCTGACCTTGTGACGTGCTAATCTATAAATTGATTACATCGTAGAAGTGTACAAGCTCGCTCTTGCTATATTCGATTGTAATGTGACACATCAGACACGCATAGTTCTATCGATACTGAACGATTCGATGACATCGCATGAAACGTCTAATTTTAGATATAGCTACATAATAGGATATGCATATTGTTTGAAACAGTACCGAATAATGTTATGAAACCAAAACGATGCTATTGATTCATCGATAGTTTTTTGGTTTTAATTTCACATGTACATTAATATCAGTGCTAAGCATTGGTATCACTGGCTTACTCTGTGACATGATTCTTCACCTCAAAGCTTTGATGCACTTCTCACATAAATTCATGACGCGAAAAAGTTGGAAACATTTACAAACATTTAAAAACATTTGGAAACATTTAAAATATTTGTTTTTGCATAGACTTTTGTAAAGAATAACAGAACATTTATAGTTATTTAACTTGCTGGTATATTATTTCCAAGATTTGGTACGTGGATGGGTGATTAGGATGTTCGGATTCAAAGTATAAAACACAGATTCCAATCTCGTCATGATCGTTTTGTCCGAGAGACGAATCCATAATAATGATAAGAGACTAGCGATGCTTTTCTAGCGTGCAACATGGCTGTGAAGTAAATGAAAACCATACCATTGGTTAAGTTAAGCCATGTGAGTAAAATAAAATAGTTTTGAATCTGCCGATAGTTTTGACTGAGACTGAGGTGTAGCGCGTACTGGCTTTGTGTATTTTGTTGTTTAATCCAGGTTATTCTCCCTCTCCCTCTTTTTCGCACTCTTTCTTACATACACGGAAATAAGCACACATACACACACACACATTCTAAGCTACAGTTTTGAAAAAAAAAGCATGCCTATGAACTGAGGATACTAGACAATGATTAATAAACCAATACAATATTTCGCAATAATATATCCTGTTTAAATACGGTAAGGCGAAATATTGTTATGGTCCGGTTCCTTGTACCATGGTGATAGTCGAAGGTAGAACCAATAAAGAAGAACTCGAACACGGATATAGAATAACACAGATATATTACAAACAGGAATATATACAGAGAAGTAGAAAGTGTTAGTACGAACAATCAGGTTTAGTAGTAATTGTCTGAACGCGACTCTGTTTCGGACTGCCTCTGACTTGACTGACTGACTCGCTCGCTATGATTGACTGACGGACTTCACTTCAGACTGAACGGTATTTAGTCACCCCCACCCCAAAGAGGGCACCATGTGGCACAAGGCCGGTTTAACGTGGGATCTCCGAGCCCGTGGGATCTCCGAGCCCGTGGAATCTCCGAGCCCGTGGGCTCAGCCAGAATTATGCCCTTTGAATCCGTATAAACGGGTTCAGTGTCGGTTTGCGTCCCCGAATGAGACTCCGCCCTTCGGCGTAGCCTCGTTCGGGTTCCCCTCGTCCGATGTCAGATAGTTCAAGCGATCAGGCGGTCGCCCGACTTCGGACTGAACGGTATTTAGTCACCCCTCCACGAGGGCATCATGTGGCACAAGGCCGGTTTAACGTGGGATCCCCGATCCCGTGGGCTCGGTCAAAAATATGCCCTTTGAACCCGTATAAACGGATTCAGTGTCGGTTTACCTCCCCGAAAGAGACTCCGCCCTTCGGCGTAGCCTCGTTCGGGTTCCTCCCCGCCCGAAGGCAGAGAGTTCAGCCGATCAGCCTGTCAGTCGGTCGCCCGACTTCGGGCTGAACGATATTTATTTGTACAAATGGTACAAAATGTGGCACAAGGCCTAAAAGGGGCATGGGGAAGGACGGTCTTCTTCTGTCTTAATTCTAAACTTAGCTAGTCACAGACACGGACCCAAATATACCAACAATATTCCAATCACCAAAACAACACATTCACTCCTAGCTTTCTTACTGCGTCCACCATAATACCTCAGATTCTCTATGAAGTCCTAACTAGTCCCCCTATGTACAGATATTTTTCGTGGGGGGAGGGGCATAAAACAACACTTTTTAAAAAGATCCCCAAATGAATATGTACAATATGACTTAAATATTTACAAGAAACTAAACAAATAATGTGTTAGTAATAAAAAAACCCACAAACCATAAATGTGGCAGAAACATCAGTTAACCGGACGAAATCAATGCGGGACTATGAAAAAATCAGGAAAACATTCATACCTCCAAGCATTCACACAGGCACACACACATTCATACACAACAACAAATACGAAAAATCACACACACGAAACGAAAGGCGCCCCGCATCCACCAGAGAACTGACATCACTGACCACCTAACGAGGGAGGGGATGGGGAATTAAACAAAAGAAAGATTAGAGACAGAAATAAAAGGGACCAATGAGCATGCATACCCTAGCTAAGTTAAACAGAAAACGGAAACTAAAGATTCAAAATAGAAAACCTAGACTAGCCTAATATCTGGGTGGATTGCCTCTGTTCAACAAAATGCCTAACCGACATGCAAATGCCACTGTATGTCAGCCCTTTTCACTCTACACATTCGCGCAAGATTTACTCACCTTTTGCCAAATTCTGATGAAGGAAGCCGCCGCCTTTCCGTCCTAATCTTGACTTTAAGTTTATGCTTAAAGAACAAGATCAGTTGGGAAGAGGTGAACCCTTCACCATCATAGAATTCCTTCTGACGCGTCGTCCAAATCACGACTCTCATAATCCCTAGTAAGCAACAGAACACATAGTGTTCAGCCTTCAATTGCGGCACCACATTGCTACAAACAGAACTGGCTTCCAGGACAAAAAACTTTCCCTGCAGCATGCGAACCATGAGGCTTTCAACAAACCCGCACAACGGCACTACCGTCTTGCACTGAAAAACGGCGTGACCAATGGTCTTGACTTCCCCAGTACAGCGACGACAGTTTGGATAATTCTCCAAGCGTGTTGAACAAAGTCTCTTGCCGACCCAGAGGGCCCCACGAATCATCAGCCAGGTGAGTGATGTCTCATCATTATTGAGACATTTCAACCCAGGCGACCAAGCCCATATCGAGCAAGCCTCCTGTTTAATAAGACTGAGCTCGCCGATCAGATCATCTTGAACGGCCCCGCTAACTAACAATCGATACAATGCCTTACGAGACAACGCCTGGGCGTCGGAGAGGCAATCCGACGTCCGTAAGAGGAGTTTCAAAGCACGAAGACATTCGCGGTAGAAAGAGCAGTCGGCACGAGGTGTACGACCGGCCTCCTCCTCGCACGAGTGCACACTTCTCAGGGATGGGAAATGTTTTCGGACGTCTTCTTTCCAAAAGGTGCCCACCTCATCCAATCCGCGACACATTCGGTCTAGAAAGGTAATGCGAAGCATATATTGACGAATCTCAATGCTAGGCATACCAAGACCGACCTCAGAGGGATGAAGGCAACAGATCTCGTGAGATACCATAGGGGCCTTGTCTCTCCACAAGAAAGAGAACAAGGTCCGTACTAATAACATTAGTCTGGCATACGGGAGTGGAAGTACAGAGAGTCGGTACAGGAGAATCGGATTGATGTGTGAAACACATACTTCCGCCCTTCCCTTCACGGAAAGTCTCCTCCGAGGCCACAGATTAACCGCGATCTCGGCCTTCCCTTGTACCTCCGACCAGTTCATTTCCAACTGGAGATCAGGACCGAACCAGACGCCGAGTATCTTGATCGGCCCATCCGTCCAGAGGAAAGGTCCGGGAAGAGAAACTCCCTTCCACGCACCCAACCGCAAGCCCACAGACTTATCGCGGTTGATCTTGGCCCCTGTCACCATCTCATACCCACTGATCTCTTTGCTGACTTCGTCAATCTCGGCTCTGCTCGACACAAGAACCGAAACGTCGTCAGCATAGGCAGAATACCTGGCTGAGGTGGAAGCCCCAGGCAGGGAATTTCCGCGCAGGACCGGATTCGCCTTTAACTTGCGAAGGAATGGTTCCAACGCAAGAACGTAAAGCAGAGGCGAGAGCGGACAACCTTGACGAATGGAGCGAGACAATACGAAAGGCTTCGATCTTACCCCATTCACTTCCACCAGCGCACCGGGGGTCGCATACAAAAGTCGGATCCAGGAGCGAAAGTCGGCTCTGAAACCGGCCGCCGAAAGGACAGCCTCCAGAAATCGATGGTCAACCCTATCGAAGGCCTTGGACTGATCTAAATTGATCAGCGCGGCTTCACTGTCGACTCGTTTTAAGATCAAGCGTAACATATGAAGGTTATCCTGAATAGTCCTGCCCTTCACAGCACAAGTCTGTTCAGGGCCAATCAGACTAGACTGGACAAGCTGCAAACGGTTGGCTAAGGTCTTCGCCAGAATCTTTAACTCAGTGTTTAACATGGTTAAAGAGCGAAAGTTCCCTAACCCACCCCAACCGTTCTTGTCCTTACGCAGCAACTTGATCACACCCCTGGTGAAGCGTTGAGGTATAGACCCCTGCTTCATCCAGTGGTTGAAAATCAGTTCCAGCAAAGGAACAAAAACGTGCGACAACCTCAAGTAAACTTCGTAGGGAAGACCATCTAATCCCGGAGACTTATCCAGGCCAACCTACTTCGGCGCTTCCCAGATTTCCGACTCTGTGATGGGACCCTCGCACCTAGCCACTTCAGCTGCCTTGAGGCAGGGAAAGTCAGCTAAATAGGCGTCGAACTGAGCAGAGCTCAGACCGGGCTCCCTGGTTAAAAGATCCTGAAAGTAATCCCGAAAGACGTCACATATGCCCGCGTTTGTAGTCACGATCCGCTTATCTGGCAACGTGACGCACGCTATATGTCGCCTAGACGCGTTCCGATTCTCTTCTGCACGCAGTTCACCGGCCATATTCGTCGCCTCAGAAAACATTCTTTTTAACCTAGCCCTAACTACCAGAGCTTGATCCTTCTTGATAAGCAAGGAGGACAACTCCGCCTTAGCTAAAGCTATATCCCCACTAACACGGGATTTCACAGCCCGATCAACTTTATTTTCTAAAGCCGTTTGCGCCGCTAATCTATCTAGATTGAGTCGACGACTAAAATCGGCAGCAAACGTTCGAATTTTAGATTTTAAATTGACCCACCAGGCATTTCCCACAACCGCACCCGTCAATTCCCTTTGTATCATTAGTAACAGCTGGTCCCGGAGACCCTGATCACTAAAAAGTGAACAGTTCAATTTCCAGTAGCCAGCCAATCTAACCTTAGGCTTATCTAAGTTTACACGGACCCGGACAAGCCTATGATCCGTATAAACTATGTAATGGAAACTTGGACACCCTAAGAGCCCTACATCGACTCTCCTAACTAAGACTCGGTCCAGGTAGCTCGCAAGCGTCCCAGGAGCCGAGTTGCCACTAGTTGTCCAAGTCCATGCTACCTCCCGAGGGTGTTCATTCCGGAAATTATCGACAAGATCAAACCCATCGATAAAGTCCCGAAATGGTTTCACGTCCGGGTTGTTAGTACCTTGTTTGTGCCCTATGCGATCTATATCGGGGTCAAGGACGGCATTCCAATCCCCCGCTAAAACTACCCAACGAGACGTGGTCAAGAACGGCGCGATCTGCCGAAACAAAGCAGGCCGCTCGGAATGGATATTGGGCGCATAAACCCCAATGAGACGTAGAACCTTATCCTCTTTGGTAACGTCCAGCACACAAAGTCTTCCCACCGGATCCGCGAAGACAAGGGTACATGCAGCCTTCAAAGACCTGATCACTAGCCAAGAGACACCACTCGCACGACCATCAAAACATGCTGAATAACGGGTGAACCCCTTAGACAGTATGTCCTCACGATCACGAGAAGAAAAACGGGTCTCTTGTATACAACATACATTCACCCCAAGGCGCTGAAGGTCACGAGAGAGCCTCGCCCTGCGAGACTCGAACCTCAGGCCCCGGGCATTCAAACTAGCTAACCAGAGTGCCATTGTCAAATTCAATGAGGGTTTTCCTTCAGGATAGAACATGGCTGGGGTGAGGACACCGACAGCTCGTCCCATAGATCCGGACGCCATCTCATTTTCGATAGTATCATCTTGAGACAAGCCGCCAATGTCCGAAGAGTAAGTTAATTTAAGAGCCCTATAAAGGGATGGGTGAACGAAAACGGGGACCCTCCCTTTGAGTTTTTAAACTGCTTCGTTCATTTTTAGAGACGACTGGGCCTCCTCTATCATGCCCCAAATCTCCCGCGTACCCGGGCCAGTTCTAATAACTGTCAAAACTCTTCCTGCAGAAGGCAATTTTTCAGGTTTTTCCACATCTACGCCATTAACTTTTTTGAAGTTCCATAGAACTTTCAAGTCCTTCGGGTTCCTTCTCTGCCCGAAGACCCTTTCAGCCTGGTCCCGGGATGCGCGACAGACGTCTTTTCCCTGGGAGATAAGGTGGTTTGATCTTTTTCCCTTTTTATCAGTCACTATTTGTGACTCAGGGCTTCAGAACTTTTTTTTTTTTTTGTGGAGAATGAATGGGTGTTGACATGGATCTGACATTAGGTGTTGTTGAGGGAGTCCAACCAGTAGTCGTCCTCACCGGTGAAGGTTTAGACAAATGAAGTGATTTTGCCGGAGAATTTGATACAGATTTGGGCGGAGGTGGAATAGTGAACTTTTTTTTTTTTATGAAGAAGGGAAGACGGGTCAGAGGATAGGAGGCCCGGTGCCCCCAGAGATTTTTGATTTTTACCCCGCTTAGACTCTAATTTTTCCTCAAGATTTTTATGTCTAAAATCTTCGCCCAGCTTAGCTCATTTAATTTCTGAGATTCAGTGGCGTTTTTTTGCATAAGACACGGAGGCGTCGTCCTCAGAGCTGGTAGAGGGAATGGGGCTGTATGTCTTATTGTCCCTGGGGTCATGACGGGACTGAGACCCCGCTGTTTGGGTCTTCCCTTTGCCCCTAACTACGAGGCGCCATCCCCCCTCATCCTTCTCGTTATCGACACTTGTGGAATGCGTCACTTTAGGGGGTAATGTGGGTACGACCCAACCGAGAGATTTTGCGCACCGGTCCGCCTCGCAGCTAGGCCCACTACAGGCGCCGCGGATTTAACATTCTCGGCCAAAGGGGGATTTTCGTCGCCTGCGACCGGAACTCCAGGGGCTTTCTTCCCTGGACAGGAGGAGGAAAGGTGAACAATCTCTCCACACCTCCAGCAAGTAGGTTTCCTACCGGTCACAATGACCGGCATTGTCCGGTCGCCTAACTCCAAACAGTTGGGGACGGAATTGAAGGCCATCTGATCTAACATTATATCAAAAGTCCAGACCCCGTTCAAATTATCGGAGAGAGCCCCTAAAATTTGGCCGAACAGCATAAAAAATGCAGCCAGGAGCTCTCCCAAAATTTGAGGAGGAACCTCGAAAACGGCCACCCTGGTCCTTCTCCGAGCCTCATACTCCGTTCTTAAAATCAGGTCTTTCGTAATAAGTTCTTTTTTTGCCATTGCCAGGCAATCTTCTGGCGTGGGTAGCAGAATGTCCCACATGAAGAACCCAGTACCCTTGATGACTCTTTGGGGTTTTATCCCCAGGGACAAAAGTCATTTAATCACTATGTCTTTCGTGGAGCGACAAATTTTGCGAGTTCGCTTGTCCACGACGAAAACCGACACCATTCTCTTTGAGAACACATTGAGCTCTTGGACATTATCAAGGAGCCCATCTTTATTTGCCAGATGAGAATAACTCTTTGCCTTTTCAAAGAAATCCGCCATGTTCAAAATGCAACTTAGAGGGGACTTTCAACAAGAGGGCAATTCCTCGGTTGCCTTAGCTTGTGCCTCCTTCGGCACCTCTTCTTTCTTACGGTCATCTAAATTTGGGACAGCATTTGCCCGTTTCTCAGCGGATTTTAATTTATCCGGCGGGTCGGTCTTAGCAGCCGCCCCGAACAGGTCCTTCTTAACACCTGACCGACTGGCTTCGTCGGCCATAATGAAAAACTGTGGAGACTTCCACCTGCGGGTCTCTATCAAAAATTTTCCAAAATATGGGGAAAGGCAACACAATAAAATTAAACAAATAAAAGAAAGCCTGGATAACCCAGGAAATTAAAAATACAAAAGCAAAGACAATAAAAAATAAATAAACTGGGAAAACTAAAAGTAAAATAAATTAAAAGACAAACTAGATCTACTGAAAGAAATAAAAAGACAGGTAATACATTTTTTTAAAAAAAAATATAATAAAAATGGCGCCCAAAGGCAGCCGAAAATAAAAAGAAAAAACAATAACAGAAAAATCCTCTCTTTTTTGGTGAAAAAATTCAATTAAAATGTACCAGAAAGAAAAAGAAAAGAAATAAAAAATTCTGGTTTGCAACCAAAAAAAAAAAAAGGTTTGCGGCCGAAGCCGCTAAAGAAAATAAATTAAACGCAAATGAAATACAAACTAATTAAACCAAAATAAAAAGAAGGCGGCCAAAGTCGCTAATTAAATAAATAAGAAGGAGGGTATAAAATAAAAAGGGAATAAAAACAAAGCTTTCTTTTTCTCTTTTCTTAAACGGTACTAAAAATGAAAACTGAAAAGAAATAAATAGAAAAAAATAAAAAAAAGCAGTCGTCCGGTAAGACTTTGTCAAACCGGACTAAAATAAAAATAAAATATGAGGGCCGAAGCCCAGAAAAAAAACAAAAAAAAAAACAAAAGAAATGGAAAAAAAAAAAATAAAATAAAACTTAAGCAATAACTTAACAAAAAAGACTATGTGGGCCGAATAAAGTTCGTCGACCTAAGCAAGAAAGTTCGATGCAAATCCACGTGGGTCAAACAAGCTCGTCACACTGCAAAACAAAAAATACGATCACAAACACTCAAAACTTCGGGCTGAGCTCCCTGCTTCCTCGTGAGGCGCAGTATTTATTACGTATGGAATAGTCCATTATGTTGTTATGGGTAAGGTCCCATAACAAATATAATAATACAGTCTATCTTGACCAGGATTACTGAAGTAAGATTATGAACATGACATCTATTAAAATAAGGAATGATGTAAATATTTATCAAGAATACATTGATCGGAAACGAAGTTCCAATAACGAACGACGGTAATCACAATTATTTGCTTTGAGAAATAAGATCACAAAACATCATTTTCTAATGCGAAACTTTATTATACTTCTAAATATATGCGGCAACAGTAAATAAAGAATTCATATCTTTTTTGAATGCCGGGTTGGTAGCAACTGTTACGTTTTCAGCTATTAGCAATAGTTAAACTCCAAACGAAAACCAAAGTACTAAGAAAGTAAAAAAAATATATATATTTAAGGTTAAAAAATGCCAGAAATACATATTGATATGAAAAAATTACCAAAAATTTTTTATAGAAAATGACAAACAATTGTTTTTTTCTGTAGTTTAAACCCTACAATTGCTTTCAAAATATATTTAGATGAATCCATAAAAATCGCTAAACAATATCAACTAACCATCCAAATGTTTCGAAGGAGAAAAAGAAATGAATTAATTCAACGACGAATGGAGACTTCCTTCTTTCCATAACAGTGTCAGTTTCACAGCATCTCCCTAAAGCATATATATATATATATATATATATATATATATATATATATATATATATATATATATATATATGTATGTATGTATGTATGTATGTGTATATATATATATATATATATATATATATATATATATATATATATATATATATCAATTAAGGATGATTTGAGATAATTAAGTAATTCATCGAATCTAGAAGAAACCTCAACAGAATACAGAAAGCACTAGACGGCCGTTTCGCCCTATATTTGGGACTCATCAGCATATGGGATGAAACGGCCGTCGAGTGCATTCTGCATTCTGTTGAGGTTTCTTCAAGACTCGATGAATTACTTAATTATCTCAAATTCTCTTTAATTTCTATCATTTGTATTTTCCTTACTTGAACCGGCTTCTAATGCTCTGGATGGAACAGCTTGGTGATACTAGTCGTGGCTCTCAGAGACACAGTCCTATGGGTAAAGGAACTTGGATGAGTTCCACCAAGGAATATGTGAACGAGCGGCGCAATATTGAGTCTAGTTCGCTACCTCTTCGTCACTTAGTACGGTTGGTATGACGTTTGCCTGTCAATGTCCGGGTTTCAATTCTCGGTAGTGGATGCGCACTGCTGATGAGTCCCCAATATAGGACGAAACGGCCGTCCAGTGCTTTCTGCATTCTGTTGAAGTTTCTTCTAGACTCTATGAATTACTTTATACACACACACACACACATATATATATATATATATATATATATATATATATATATATATATATATATAAGGAAAAACCTATGGCACAATTTAAAAGATTTTTGTGTGACAAGTTTCGTCTAGGACTTTATCGAACTAACGTGAAGTTTAAAATGTTGCCAAGAAAGGGGATGGAACGCCTAGATTTTAAAATTTAAATTTTATTTTATTTTTTAAACGTATGTTTTGGGAAAATCGTCTGTAGCTTATTTGATTTAGTTTATTTTTCTTTTTGTTCATATTCCCATAACTTTTCTTATTAAATATAACGCATAAACAAAAAAAAATTAAAAGCTGTGAGTCCACATGTCTCTGTGCGCGCATGTAGTTGCATCAACATAAGCATCACCTTAGTCCGGATAAGTCCTCAAGGAGCAAACGCGTCACACGACAACATTTTTTAACTGTGTCAGATTTTTTTCAGTAAAATTGTTCTTGTTGTATAAAAAAATTGAAGAGTACTTTGGTAAATAGTTTTCATTTTATATTATTAATTTTACTCAACTGCTTTCTTTGATTTAGATTTTGTCGACTGCACAATTTAATACGGTCTGTTCGGCATCGCCTGTGAGAAAAAGAGCACCATGACGCAATTCACTTCGTCAGAAATTTAGAAAGGTCATACTATACTGCTTGGCATTCGCGCCGAAAAGCTCCAATACGAACATTTCAGAGTGTTTGGGTGTCAATCTGAGGACAGTGCTGAGAATTTAGAAAGAGTTGGATGAGTCTAATTACGAAGGTGTTTGGAGTCATCTTTCCACAGGCCTCATACTCAACAGGTCTTGAGGAGTTAGTGCTTCTCTGGTTCAAGAGGTTGACTTCTGAATGACCCTATGTCTGGCAGCAGGACTCAGCACGAAGCCCCAGAAGCAGGAGGACCCAATCATGGTTGTCAGACAACATCACCCCTTATATGCGACCACATAACTTCGCATACTGCAACACCTTGATTACTTTTTGTGGGGCATAATTAAAGAAAGAGTTCAACAAAACTCAACAAAGCCACTAGCACGCAAGGGGTTACAGAGATTTGGAGCGAGAGTAAAGGATGACGAGAAGGATAGTGGTTAATCAAGGCAACTGGAGACATATATTTACATTACATTTGAATAGTTGGAGATTATCAGTGAAACAGGAAAATTGGAGGGTGTTCCACAGTCGAGAACTGCGAGATATGAAGCTATTGGAGTAGAAGAGATGGCTACATTTAACAGTTCCAACAGTGAAAGGGTGAGAGCGAGATGCCAGCCTCGTAAAACACTTAAATTCATGAAGTCTGGGAACCAGCGAAAGCAGTTCATCTGAGCAGTTACCATGAAAGTATTTGTAAAAAAGACAGAGGGAGGCGACGGCACGTCTGTGAGAGAGCGACTGCAGACGAGATGCCAGATCAGGGCCAATTACATTGCATATGTATCTCTGGATCTTTTCAAGAACCCTGAGACAAACAGAAGGGTCTCCAGACCATATATGGCAGCAATACTCTATGCAAGGACAAATGGTTGATTTGTAGAGTTGAAGGGTCGATTCCGGCGATAAAAATTTACTGGCGCAGCACAGGGAGCCAACTTTCCTTGAGATGGACGAAGCAATTGATTTTATGTATCTGTTCAATCTCAAGTCAGCAGTCAATACTGAAGGTAAGGATTTTGGCAGTATTCAACATTTTAAACAAGTAGACAGTCTAGACTATTTACAGGAGATTCCGAAATCCCCTGGAGGCCGTCGTTGAAATGAATTTCAATTGCATTGAATAAATTTACTCTTTCGTATTTCAAGATATTTTTCTGCAAGTTTGATAAATATATCTGTTAAAATGCAATGTCAGTATTATTTTTAATTATGCGTAATTTAGACGACAATTTATCCATCGAACCCTATATATCTCATTTCCATATATATATATATATATATATATATATATATATATATATATATATATATATATATATTACATTAAATGTTATTTTAGAGGATATCCGTATTTGATTACATACCGCAGTTTTAGTATGTCTTAAATCTACCGGCCTGAGTAGCCGAGAAAACAATAAAGAAAATATGCTGTTCGTATCTCTCGGCCATGGTGTGCATGCCGATTCAGATGGTGGTTTTTCCTGCCATGCGCTTTAGATTCGAAACCTGACGCAGAGCATAAGTTTTCTAGGGTACACATCCCGGTGGTAGTAACACTCACTATTTAAACAATGGGGCGTCTATTCAAAGAAGCTTATTCAGTAAAAATATCGGTTGAGTTCATAGAATTAGCGAAAAATTCTATTATTCCTGTTATAATCTTTAAAAGAATCTTCTCATAAAATTCATTAAGATTCCTTAACGTAATTATACCTCTATAATGCGCATCCATGTCTAATATTATTCATGTATAATACGCAGATCACTTTTAGAATAATGTTACAGCTAATTTTTGTTCAATATTTTATCCTAATCGCACCGACTAAAATTAATAATCTGTATAGATTATATTCTATTTTGAAACTGTTATAGAGTGTGAATTTTTTTCTTCCACCGTCTGAATCCGAATCCCTCGTCGCCAAGTGTGTTATGGGGTGGTTTCACAGTGGAGGCTTGTATTTGTACTAAGTCGGTCCTAAAATAGGTTCGACATACAAAACGTTAGGAACTTGATATAATAGGTAATGAGGTAGAGTAAATCTAGTTGCGGTCTCTGATACTTTAGTATTCGACTAACGGTCGTCCGGCATCGACTGACTGACCCACTGAGCGACGGTATTTAGTCACCTCCCCCCACGCGGGCATCATGTGGCACAAGGCCGGTTTAACGTGGGATCTCCGAGCCCGTGGGATCGGCCAAAAATATTCTCTTTGAACCCATATAAACGGGTTCAGGGTCGGTTTACCTCCCGAAA
This sequence comes from Acanthosepion lycidas, assembly GCA_963932145.1. Classification (NCBI taxonomy): domain Eukaryota; kingdom Metazoa; phylum Mollusca; class Cephalopoda; order Sepiida; family Sepiidae; genus Acanthosepion; species Acanthosepion lycidas. Next base: position 10,854,576 of record OZ010615.1, on the reverse strand, counting down.
GAGAATCCGCCCTTCGGCGTAACCTCTTTCGGGTTCCTCCCCACCCTAAGGCAGAGAGTTCAACCGATCAGCCGGTCGTCCGACATCGACTGACTGACCCACTGAGTAAGTCCTACTTATTATAGTTGGGAGAGTCTATTAACTATAGAATAGATGTGCTCCACTATAACAGAAACAAAATTTATACAGTATTTAGAGTAAAAAGAGAAATGTAAAATCGTGGTCACTATAAATTCAGTTTCGGAGAAACAGAATTATTAAGATGCGCAGATTCCTGGTTATTTCCCTATAGTAGCATAAAACAAAAGTGGACTTTACTACAAATTGCCTTTGGAAAAAAGCAAGATAACTTTGTGAACGACAAAATTATCGAAGATTACAAAGGCATGATATATGAAACTCTCATGGCATTTGAAACAGTTAAAAAGGAAGTAAACTAAAATGAGTTTTATATCTCAGTAGATAGCATTTGAAAAAATGCAGTATTTGGTCATTCTCTGCTAGGCCTGAGTTAGTTTCAGTTTTAGCGTCTCGAATATGGTCATGTACTTCAGCGAAAGATAAGTTAATATCCAGATGCCTGTATAACATGTACTCTTAACCCAAAGCAAAAAAAATCTGGCAAACAGTTTCGTATTACACAGAAATAGTTATGGTATTATTCATTTTCTGTTCGGACATATATTCACAGGATGTGAAGATTTTTTTTCTAAATAGTGTGATAATTAAAATATAACTCCTTTTATTGAATGTATTTTTCTATCAACGTTATAATTCAGTGGGATATATCTACTTGATCAACGTTTTTGTCAATATGGCTGAAATATGTTTTTATAAGCCCTTTTATTTTTAAGACTGAAATAAGGACACTGCTCATTTAGTAAAATAAATAAGAGCAATTATATATGTTTAAATCGTCTCACACCAAGCAGGGGTGACATCTCAAGGCCACTCGGACGCATGGATTACAGGGAGTGAACGTAAAAGAGGAGATGACAGAGAAAAGGGAGGGTCTAGAAAAGGACAAAAAGGAATCAGGGTTCAAGAAAGCAGGAGATAGTGATTGGCATTGCATATAAAATTTTGAAGAATCTCGTTATCATGGAAGCAAGAAATCTGGCTACAGTTCCACAGGTAGGGAAGTGCAAGAAAAGAAGCTGTTAGATTAGAAGTGGTCGTTGTATCTAGCTAGTTCAACAGTAAAATGGTGTGGCCTCATTGCCAATCTAGTAGGATGTTTAAATTCATGTAATCGAAGCACTGGTGTCTTTTTCACGTCTTATCATAATTAGTTATTTAATTAATTAGTTATTTAATTAAGTTTATTCTATTTTACATACAGAAACATCTTGCAAGAAGCAAAAAGAATTTGATACAATGAATGGGCATACAAAATCGAAGACGTCCTGGATTGCGAGAAAAAAAAAACAGTATGATGAAATAAACGCCCGTGTTATCATCTGTAACAGACAACGGCGAAAACATAAGACGCGATCTTCTACCAAAAGTTTTAAACCGAATTTTATGCCATGATCCGGTAAAAATCCAGCACAGCCGACCTGAAATGAAAAACTAGAGAACGCCCAAAACTTGCAACATACGTGAATTTTAACTAAAATTAAACAAATATATGAGCATATGATGAGGATTTACATCATTTACATGCTTACATTTGTCCTGATCTTTGTTCTTATCACAGAGTTTAGGCTATTGGTTCTTTCGGTTTTAATCAGCCGTATGTCGATCCGAGTAACCTACCCTGAAATTCGAACTGAAACATTTATTTAATCTACGGGGGTAGATGGTAGATTATTCTCGTTATAATGCTCATGTCTAGGAATATCTGGTTTTATTGAATTCTTTTTTATCATTTCACACCAAACAAGGCTTTAACGTGATTAAGGCGTATGACGTTACTGAGTGTGAGAGGATATAAGAAGAAGAAAATATTGTTAAGGAGAGAGAGAGAGAGAACAATAAAAGAAGTATAATTAAGATGACAAAAGATAACAATTGATATTAGATCTAAATTTTTGAAGATCAAAGTTGACTGAAAAGGAATTAGTCGGAAGTAATGCCCACAAGCGAGAAGTGCGGGAAATGGAAAACTGAAACCAGTTACATCTTCCCATTTTAATTGTAAGATGATGAGACCATGCCGTCAATCTAGTAGTACGATTAAATTCATAAACTCTATGTTTCGCAAAGGAAAGCTCATCAGAACAATTACGATTCAAATATTTATATAAAAGGTACAGGAAAGGTATGGGCAGAACGGTAAAAAAGTGACTGAAACCGATATGTCGGACAAATAATATTGCAGATTCTTCACTGAATTTCAACAAGAATTTCGAAATACATAGCAGAAGCACCAGGCAAGATCCGACATCAATATTCAATTCATGGACGAATGCTACACTTATAAATGTCACATGGCAAAATCTTTCCGGTATTCTCATAATTTTGTTATTCATTTCCTACTGTTACCCGAGAAAAAAAAACAATTATTTGACACCTTGGAGAGAAAAAGCCATATTCTACTAATTTCAGCAATCATACCACGGTCAAAATATTATATACTAGGACGCGTATCAGGACTATCATGTTTATACTACCATAGCAAAACTACTTCTGTCTGTATTATATTACACACGAGTCTTTCTGCTGGTTTTATTCCAGAGTAAGAGAAGGTGAGAACGAACAAATGCCGTTCTGTCTTTGATACATTTAACTTTAAATGATACAAGCACACTGCTACAAGTCTATGATATATAAATGTATATAAATGACAGCCATTCTGTAATAAATCAGTGGAAAAGTAGTAGAAAGAATGTATTTTATCTAACCGCTTAAGTTCTTTAAAAATCAGCTGTCAACACCCTGCTTCTTTCTATGAATTTATGGAGCCTTAACAATGGCTGGGTTTTGAAATATTTTCTCACTTTAATCAGATTAACCTGACGTGTGTCAGTCAAAATTTATGGATGAAACATTGATTTTTCTTCGCATGGAAACTCATCCCATTTAAACTTTTCGAATCCAATGCAAAATACTCCTGTAGTATCGGATAGATACTGACTTTGACACTGAAATTGTTGCTGTCGTTTATAAAAAGGGAGGAAAGAGATAACATTCAAAATACAATTGAAAAACTGAAATCTTTTCATACAAAACTTAGAAACATTCTAATCCTCTGTGTAATAAAAACCAAAATGTTGAGAAAAATATCAGATGAAGAAATACACTCAGTCCCATTTTCTGTATGTCTAAATTGTTTGAGTTAAATTTTCCCATGAATAACATTTCACTTACCAGAATAATGGACAAAATAGATTTTATATTTGTGCGAGTTAATATATATATATATATATATATATATATATATATATATATATATATATATATATATATATATATATATATATTATGTTGGTGCAAAAATAATGGCGGAATAATGTCGTTTTTTAACGTTAACAATACGTCAAAAAACGACATTATTACGTCATTATTTTTGCACCAACCTAATATATATAACTGATATAATAGAATATGCATACATACATACATATATATATATATATATATATATATATATATATATATATATATATATATATATATATATATTTATCTCGGAGTGTATCAGTGCGCGAGACCAAAAAAATATATGACGCAAACTAGAAACGAAACGAAACGATGTCAGGCAGCCGTATTGGGAAAATAACAGAGGATACTAGACAGAGAAATAAAAGAAAAAGAAACTGTCCAAAATAAATAAAAAGAACTTTTTTTATAGCTGTTCCCATGATATTTTTGTGTCTGCGTTGTTTTATTTTCACTTAGATAAAATAAAAATTTAAACAGAAGGCAAGAATAAAAAAGGGCGTTGGTCACGCATTTCAGACACGCCAAAGTTTTAAAAAAAAATATGTCTGAGAGAAAAAGGTTATTTCTTTGTTATTATTAAAAAGAAAACATGAAAATCCTGGAAATATAATCTTAAATATATTTACTTTTCCGTAGAAAAAAAAATGAGGATATTTTACAGCTTTTTCATTTTTCATCTGTTTATCTTGCTGCTTCATTTTGTACTATTCAGAATTACTTTTTCCAAAGTGAATATTTTAGGATATATTTTCGATATATCATGAACACAACTGTCAATTATATTTTGTATTTCACGGAAGACCTTCATTGGGATTACGACATATCATATTGAAACACCAGTTCTCATCCGATCAGTAAGAGTCAATACTGGTCACTACCTAGATGGGTGACCGCTAGAGAATGCCAAATGCTGTAAAATTGGAAATGCCTATGGTTTAATGGTGGCGGCCGGATATCAGAAATCGGAGAGTCGAATTTCAGTTGCTTGTGTTACATTCACTCAGATCGGTAAGATAATGACCGTTACTCGCTATGATCTTGTGGATGTTTTCGTCCAACAAAGGAGATTCACAGGCTGTTGAACGGATTAAGATCTTTATTTTATATTGATAATACATTTTTCCTTAGAATAAAATTTATTTTATATTGATAATACATTCTTACTTAGAATAGAATTTATTGTATATTGATAATACATTCTTACTTAGAATAGAATATTTATTAACTAAAAAAGAAGAAATTCATTCAAGGAAGTCCATAAAAATATACAACTGAATTTTATATTTTGTTTTAAAAATTCTCAGAGTAAAGTCTGTAAGATAATTTATTCCAGTTACTTAAAAAACATAGCGTAACGACAATTTACATTGTAGTTTTCAAATGTACATGTCGTCTATATTTTCTGCATCGTCATCATCGGCGTCACTGGTGCCCGAGTTTGGTCCATCCGATACCGCCACGAAGTTTGAACCTGACATAACTCAGGAGGCCAGGTCCAGTATAAAATATTCTATGGCATTGATCGCATAGTAGGATGGGTGATGATCTTAATTAAAGCTGAAAATTTTTATAAGTCTCCATGAGTTTTAAACAAAAGCATATTACATGACACTGTTTCGTTGTTCTGATGAAGCAAGACCCCTTTCGTCAGTTTTCTTTGTCGGTTGATCTTAAGGGTATTTCGTAAATTCAACTGCAATTTAGCATTGTAGTTTTTGTTTTTTTTGTTTTTTGATCGTGTGGTTTTTGAAGATAATCAATAAATACAAAGCCTCTTGCATCCCAGAAAACCGAGGCCATCACCTTCCCTGGCCTTCTTTGGAACACGTGAGAAGGGATGTTTCCACTGCATTTGATCAGGCGTCAGTAAACGTAGTACCCACTCTGCAGGAACATTCGTCAAGCAAAGTTCATTATACAGAATTTATATCAATTTATGGGCAATCACCTGTCATCCATCATCTTGTGATGAAAATGATCAATGTCTGCCTCGCTGTTGGCAGTGGCACGACGTCTTCAAGACTCTTCCTTCCTTTCGTAAATTCAGCTGCCCATTTTTCTACTGTTGATAATGCTGGAGCATGTTCCCTAATAATGTAATCATGTCAACATGTACGTCATTGGAGTCTAAACCCGTTTTCTGCAGGTACTTGATAACACCACGATGTTGAATGTTGTCCATTTTCAGGAGAGGTTGCTATTAGTTAAATTTGATTTATTAATAAGAGAAATCAAAATTAAGACATGGCAGATTTTACATCACTAGCGTCACTTCTTTCGAGTCTGCCTATGTTGTTTTCAGCACAACCTCGTAGGTAAAGACTTTTTTGACTTGTATCGGTTTTCACCCTGGTCGGGTTGAACCGGCTTCCTCCTGAGCAAGTACAGCATCACGAGCCATCGCTGCCTACGCTCGCCGATCCTGAGCCAGGTCGCACGAAATGGCGAGCCAATCGCGATTCCATCGTCGAAGACCAAATACTTGTGGCCACTATAGTACTGCTAGGTCATCCTTGATTGTGCTAGCCCACGTCCCCAGCTGCCTACCGACGCGTTTTCGCCTTCCGGGAAGAGAAGGAGGGAGAAGTACATCGCGGATGAGCTCTCCCTCCGGGCATCGAGCTGCGTGCCAGAACCATCGGAGACGACCCCGGAGCAGGACGGGTGGAAGAGGACGGAGACTCAGTCGACGACGAAGAGCCATACTTGTACAGAGTCCTGACGATGAGAGACTGCGTTCCTTCATCACGAAGAATGCGAAAATTCTGGCCAGCAATCTTCATCACATCTCTTCTTGCAAGGAATGTGGTGGCTTGCTGATTTTCCACCGGTCCCGCCGAACAGAAAACCGGCGCGTCGGATACACGGGAGGTGTCTGTTCCGGCAACCGGCGGGTCGCTCTGTCAATGCGTCTGTGGAAAATCTGCGGCAAACAGGACGTTTTTTCCCTTTCCCTCGGGTAAGATTTGGGACCCTTCCCTTAATCAAATCCCAATGAATCTTCCTTTATGAGCGATACAACTAACAAGAATACGAATAATGCTAGGGCGTCCGCTGCATGTTTATCCGTAGGTAACAGATAGAAAGTGAATTCGATAAACACATAAAAACGTAACAGGTGTATGACAAATCTATGTCTTCTTATCGTATTCATTCACCCTTTATAGTGAGGCTGTGCTCAGACAGCTGGAAGTTCCACTAGGTTTTACTAGTGGTGGGTATAATAACAACATAAGCTGCGCAGATGTCACTCTGTCGAAGACTGACCCAGAAAGTAAGCTGAAGCAACTTTTAGACAAGGTTTTAATGGATATCGGAAAGAAAGGCCGGCGTATCAGTTGTAAGAAATCCGAATATTTTTTGTTAATAATAGAAAAAGCAATACGGGCCGAATTAAAGATGTGAGAATCAAACAAATGTAAATATCTGGGAAATGCTTTAACAGGGAAATTGTTTAACAGATGATGAAAACGAGATAATGAAATCAATAAACGCATTGCAAGAACAGATTTCCCCCCAAAAAAACTAAAGAAAATATAAAGAAACAGGAAACTTCGCTACAAAGAAAAGAGTACTGAACTGCTATGTAATATCAGTCGTCCCATATGGCAATGAATGCTGGATAATATCTTTACTGGTGGAGAGAAGAAGCAACAGAGAAAGTAAGGAAATGAGGGCGTATTAAGAAAAGTTGAAATAAATATTTGAGATTTATGAGACAAAATAATAAAAAAAAGTTTCTAAAATTTGACATGGATAGGACATATTAAATGCAAGGAAGACAAAAAAAAAACGAGCGAGTAACCCTCCTTAATGAGACTAGATACGGAGCAGAAAAGAAAATACGTAACTTATCAGAAAGCATTATCGGGTGTATAATGCCAAAAAGAATTTATTCGAACTTATGTCACTGCATGATCCATAGCATACCAGACTACAAATAAATACCTGTGCTAATGCTCTGAAAGTTTGAAATTATAAAACACATGAAGATAAAAGTGCGATTGGAGAATTTAAACTTCGCAGAACATATTTTAGCCAAGAAGGGCAGATGGAAATAAAAACTAATATACCTTGTATATTACGAAATGATCAGAGTCCGACAATTTATTTATTAAAGACATTTTTTTATGTTTAACGTTCTTTTTATAGATACAAGTATTTAAGTAAATGCTCTGTTTATAATAAACAGTATTAAATAACATTTACCGGCCTGACTGTCCGAGAAATTTTAATGGAAAATATTCGTCCTTTGACAGGATTCGAACCTGCATCCTATACGGAACCGCCATTTATCCCGGCGTGCCTAACCGATTCGGCCACAAAGGATCGTTCGGTTGGCAAGGTCGAATTTACTGCTTATAAACTTCAATCTTTTATGAATCTCGTACATTCATAACTGCTCATGGCGTATCAAATGTAAACAAATGACGTCATACATTAAGAAATGGACAAAGTCCGACAATTTATTTATTAAAGACATTTTTTTATGTTTAACGTTCTTTTTATAGATACAAGTATTTAAGTAAATGCTCTGTTTATAATAAACAGTATTAAATAACATTTACCGGCCTGACTGTCCGAGAAATTTTAATGGAAAATATTCGTCCTTTGACAGGATTCGAACCTGCATCCTATACGGAACCGCCATTTATCCCGGCGTGCCTAACCGATTCGGCCACAAAGGATCGTTCGGTTGGCAAGGTCGAATTTACTGCTTATAAACTTCAATCTTTTATGAATCTCGTACATTCATAACTGCTCATGGCGTATCAAATGTAAACAAATGACGTCATACATTAAGAAATGGACAAAGTCCGACAATTTATTTATTAAAGACATTTTTTTATGTTTAACGTTCTTTTTATAGATACAAGTATTTAAGTAAATGCTCTGTTTATAATAAACAGTATTAAATAACATTTACCGGCCTGACTGTCCGAGAAATTTTAATGGAAAATATTCGTCCTTTGACAGGATTCGAACCTGCATCCTATACGGAACCGCCATTTATCCCGGCGTGCCTAACCGATTCGGCCACAAAGGATCGTTCGGTTGGCAAGGTCGAATTTACTGCTTATAAACTTCAATCTTTTATGAATCTCGTACATTCATAACTGCTCATGGCGTATCAAATGTAAACAAATGACGTCATACATTAAGAAATGGACAAAGTCCGACAATTTATTTATTAAAGACATTTTTTTATGTTTAACGTTCTTTTTATAGATACAAGTATTTAAGTAAATGCTCTGTTTATAATAAACAGTATTAAATAACATTTACCGGCCTGACTGTCCGAGAAATTTTAATGGAAAATATTCGTCCTTTGACAGGATTCGAACCTGCATCCTATACGGAACCGCCATTTATCCCGGCGTGCCTAACCGATTCGGCCACAAAGGATCGTTCGGTAGGCAAGGTCGAATTTACTGCTTATAAACTTCAATTATTATAAACAGAGAATTTACTTAAATACTTGATCTATAAAAAGAACGTTAAACATAAAAAATGTCTTTAATAAATAAATTGTCGGACTTTGTCCATTTCTTAATGTATGACGTCATTTGTTTACATTTGATACGCCATGAGCAGTTATGAATGTACGAGATTCATGGAAGATTGAAGTTTATAAGCAGTAAATTCGACCTTGCCTACGATCCTTTGTGACCGAATCGGTTAGGCACGCCGGGATAAATGGCGGTTCCGTATAGGATGCAGGTTCGAATCCTGTCAAAGGACGGATATTTTCTATGAAAATTTCTCGGACATTCAGGCCGGTAAATGTTATTTAAAACTGTTTATTATAAACTGAGCATTTACTTAAATACTTGTATCTATAAAAAGAAAGTTAAACATAAAAAAAATGCCTTTAATATACCTTGTATAAATAAACTTCTGTAAAACAGAAAACTGAACAAATGAGAGTTTTGCGTGTGAGTACATTTGCTATTAAGTTGTGTGAGTTATGACTGACGATGTCCGGAAAGGTCACAGTACCTCAAAAAGATTACATGCTATAAGGTGTTGGCGCATTCTGGCCTTTAAGAACTATATTCGAGCAACGCCTATTTTATACCAGATTGGAAACTGGGCAAATATTGGGTTGTCCGGAAATTCTATGCTGATTTTTAGTTGTTCATGTTCCAACACATTAGAACACGTCAAATTTATCAATAGATATATGACGAAAAAATACAGAAATGGTCGTGCAACAAAATGGTTCATATTTTGTTGAATAAATATTTAATGACATCCTTTGGATTTGTGTTTTAATTTCCCTTAAAAATCCGGATACGTCTATAGCTAATACCTATGGCATAAAAATTACACGACTTTACGGGTTTGATTATGACCGGACTGGGGTGTAATTGGAGCAGGGAATAAACTCCCAAAGTTTATCATTTAATTTGATTTACATGAGCGAGAAATTGACTCAATCTCATTCGGAGTATTGAAGTAATACAATCTTCTTACCCACATGTATATTTCTTAACACTCGTAATATACCTACCTACACTTATGTAAAACAGGCTTTGCAAAACAGGGGATACAATATTCATGTGATATATATATATATATATATATATATATATATATATATATATATATATATGGTTGGATAGATGTGAGCTTGTGATAGTGGGTTTCACGCTTTAGCGATCGTCAGACAAACTGATTAATTTTTGAAATCAGTTTGTCTGACGATCGCTAAAGCGTGAAACCCACTATCACAAGCTCACATCTATCCAACCATATATGTTAGCTCTATCTTTGATATTGAACGCTTTCTAATAAGTACTGCGCGTATAATATGTAAATAATTATACATATATATATATTTATTTATAAAGGTGAAGTATTTGTGAATACAACGTCCAATTTCAAAAAAACTACCAAAATGTCTTAGAATATTGTTATGGTCCGGTTCCTTGTACCACGGTGATAATCCAAGGTAGAACCAATAAAGAAGAACTCGAATACGGATATGGAATAACACAGATATATTACAAACAGGAATATATACAGAGAGAAAGTAAGTGTTAGTACGAACAATCAGGTTTAGGAGTAATTGTCTGAACGCAACTCTATTTCGGACTGCCTCTGACTCGACTAACTGACTCGCTCACTCTGACTGACTGACTGACAGACTTCTGACGGACCTAACTTCAAACTTCAAACTGAACTCAGACTTCAGACAGAACTCAGACTTCACACGGAACTCATTGCTTCCTCTTGAGGCGCAGTATTTATTTCGTATGGAATAGTTCATTATGTTATTATCGGCAAAGTCCCATAACAAAAATGAAATATGTACAAGAAAGATTGAAGGCAAGAGGGACAGAGGAAAACAACGCATACCCCACGTAACGAGCTTGAATAATTGGGTGGCAGAACTTAGTTAAGGAGAGGCAACAAAAAGAAAATATTTATTAAGAGGTAAAAAATGGCAGGAAATTGGGGAGAGCCATGATCGCCAACATGACACATAGAAGAATATTAATCTTATATCTGTGTTGGACGTGACTTACCTGTGCTTGCGCAATTTAATTTCACACAAACACATATGTATCTGACTTGCAATAAGAGATTACAATAACACATTCCATTCCAACACAGTCTGGACAAACAATACCCTATAGAAGTAGTCACAAAAAGGGGGCGTACATTTCGGTTTTATCCGGCAGTTGTTTCCAATTAGAAAATGGAGGTCTATTCTAGTTTTAGTAGGTTGGTGCAAAAATAATGTCGGTTTTTGACGTATATTTTAACGTCAAAAACCGACATTATTTTTGCACCAAACTAATATTTATAGGATATAAACTTCTTTATTTTACGGCCAATAAGCGAAGCACAAGTAAGAGACGCCTTAGATAATTTTATTAAATAAATCTTACTAAATATAGTAGATACGGAAATCTTTTTTTTTACAATTCTGTAGAAACACATCTCCAAATTCAATAATGGTATCTGGAACCTCATTGGATATGACAAGCCACGTGATATTCTCTCAGCTACTTCCACGCATTTGAACAACAAATGATCTGGAAATTTCAGGGCTAGGTATATTCCCTTGCAAAACGCAGATTCCGAGCCGACCCATAGCAATAAAAACGGCTCGTCAGAAGTGTCAGCAACCAGATCTGCAACGGCACAGTCAGTGAAGGACGGTCAGCGAGAAGCAGTCAGCGAACCAGAACAGACTCGATCAACTAAGACACACGTACCATGACAACACGTCAGTCAGTGATGATTTTTCTACACACAAAACCGCGCTGAAAGTAAGTCCTACATCCCCACTTTTTGTTTACTGTGTTTTAAGATTACTGCTATCGCACACAATCAATCAGCAGTCACACGCCTGTTTAATTAGCAGGCACTTCACTTACACACACGCAAACATTGGTGTAGCATACGACTTGATTTCCGGAAGTGTAATAAAAACATTTTGAATCTTCGAAGACTAACTTGCGACAAATCATTTTGAACAATCGAGCTTCTTCTCTTCATGGCCACAACAATGGACAGCCATTTTTAATCCATATGACTTTATAAATGTTACTGTCATATATAATTTGGTTTTCATCCTTTTCTTCAAATATCATTTCTTTACGATATATAAAAAAATGTATTGTATATTAGTGGACATGTTACTAGGATTTTATTTTTCATCTCAAAATCCGGTTAGATTGACCCAAATATTCAAAGGTATAAACATTCGGCCCCATTCGCTATGCTACACGATAAGATGATAACATTATAAATTTAAATCTTTTCTTTGTACATTTTTAAACCCTAAACTTAATAGAATATTTTTTGTATTATTTAATGATTTCAAATGGTCACACATGACAGTTGCCCCCGTGGTGTTACCAGCAAGCAACGGGGGGGGGATTATATCACGTGACATGGATAACTATTAGGTTGGTGCAAAAATAATCTCGTAATAATGTCGTTTTTTGACGTATTTTTTAACGTCAAAAAACGACATTATTACGTCATTATTTTTGCACCAACCTAATATTTCAGATTTGTTCTATGGAGGTCGCCACAATATAAACGTTCAGTTTATTACTTATGGGAATAAAGTAAATTCCCGTCAAACTTTACGATTTATTTTTAAATTGATTCCATATGAAGTAGAAACGAATGGACCAAATACAATGCGCGACTAACTTCTCCTAGAAAACCGGTTAATTTTTAAACTCTAAAATAATTATGTAATTATAGCATTTTATTAAACTTTTCAGAAGCTATTCGATAACAAAGAAAATTATATTTCAAAGTCCTTTTTTTAAATTTTATAGATATTTTCTTGTTCTTACATTGAATTAAATATATTTACACAAAATTAAACGTACATAAACACACAATTTGAATGAAACTGAAATGAACCTTTGTGTCACAAGGATTAATTTCACATTTTGTCTGGCAACAACAAATGGATGATAGAAGATTGTAAGTCGAAAAGTTCCGTGGTTTGCATTCTTTTTTAGTACACAATTTGTGTTTAAATAAATATATTTCTTAATATATATAGCGTTTTAAATGTACAATCAATTCGCTATTTAAAATTTCATCATCTTGCTGTCATCGAAAGTTATGTTTTTCAAACAAAAAACCAAGCAAAACGGATAAACCTTTTGAGCCAAAAATAGGTAGTATATTGTTTAAAATTTATTCGTTTTAAGAGTAAACGTTACATATCGCAAATAACATGGAGATAATACCGCTAACTTTAATAAATTTTATATTTGAAACGAAGAAAATTATAGATTACAGAACTCTTTTGTCGTTTACAATCCTTTATATGGTGAAGAAAATGAATTGCAGAAGCAAGTTAGGCTGAAGATATTGAATTATTTTAATAGAAAACTAAATTCACATGGAATTCGAATGAACGAAATCGAAAAGATATGTAAAAATAAATGATATTGAAATTTTATACATGAAAATTCATTAGGCAAAATTATATAACCATTTTGAGGTGGGAATTCAAACCTTCTTTTCTGCAATAAAATAACCCTTAAATATGAATACACTGAAATCTTAATAACATAGACTCGTAGATAAAATTTAATTAAACTATCGTGTATCTCCCAGTGAGTATTCAAAATAATTGATATATTTTGAATCTCTAGCTTAGCCTTATAAAGAAGGTTTTTGGTTCTGTACGCAATACAGCGTGCGTCGTACCTTCTGTCGAATAGCATTCTTTTCCTTTAATGTGTCCTTTGATATTGCAAGTAATAGATCTCTCCTTACTATCGCTATTGCTATATATTTGCAAAATCGATTGGGTGATTAGATAGCTTTCCTCTTCTCTTGCCTTCCATGTCATGTAAAAATCAAATTCTCCAAACCCGCTTTCCTTTTTATTCGTCTCCGAAATTTAAGTTATTTCTGATTCTAAATTGCTATCGAAAGTGATCAGACGAACTACATTCTTTAGTTTCACCAGTAGAAAATTTCACGGCTAAGTCCTGCTTTGCTACTCGCATTGAGGCGAACTATCAGCATTTCATCCGTATTTTATAGGTGAGAAGTACATTCCACTGGGGCAAATTTTTCCGATGAAACATTCCGTGAAACCGTCTCCCAAAAGGATGTTTTCTCGATCATAACAATCTTAACATATCCAATTCTACTGTTAACTGTTACCTTCTCCACATTTCCGTATAATCTAACTCTGTAACCCTCTACCTCGAGTGGCTCCGGGGCGCCTTGTGCAGGGTGAAACTCAGTGTAAATAAAAAAAAATGTCCTGTTTTGATCATATATTCTTTAAAATGTACTCATAACTCAAATACCTCATTCATATTCTGAGCATCTTCCTCGAGAAATACATATTTTTTCAAGTTTTTTTCTTTATCAGTGAGGAGACTCGTCAACATTTATTGATCTTACGTAACTGGTTAATATTTTTACTTTATTTTCAAAGATCATTTTTTTCTTTATTTTCATACATTTAGATTTTTATGGCATATTTCTCTGTTTTAATGCGTCTACGATTATCTGTATTATATTTTCTGTCGTTTTCACAGATAGTTTTGATTTTTGTATCTGATTCATTGTGATGTCTCCACTTCGTCCCCAACATCTTGAGTTGTCGAAATGGCTAACGTCCATCCATTCTGTCTGTTTAAAACAGATCATTAGTCCATTTTACTCTTTCTTTATTACCTGACCTAAGAGTTACTGCTGTTCACTTTTTGTGTCAGCCATGTTACTTAAGCAAAAAGTTTATACTTACACATATCACATCTTATATAGAGTACATATATTCACGCGGGATATTTTCTAACAATAATACACTAAAAATATTTTAGGAATGCATTTCGATGACTCGCTAGTCTGTCATGTCTAAAATAAAGCATGACAAAAAAAAATACCATGACAAAGTCTAAGCATTATCTAATAAACTAATTAAACGTTTCGTGGGATCATTAGAATATTTAAGGAGAGATGTGCTGAAGTAGGTTTTGTTTAAAAGACAACTATAATAGCAGGAAATATTTTAGTAAAGACTAGCAGTAGAGCCCGGCGTTGCCCGGGGATCTAACAGTAAGAGATAGATCAAGTATCGACCATCATAAAGACTGAAAAATAAAATTGACAAAGATTATTGTTTAAGGTTGACGTACACGCATGTCTTAATTAGTTCTTTTTTTTTTTACGAATTGGTCAAACTCAAACAAAAACATTGTTTTCAATCGTTATGAGTCTATCGATTGAATAGAATTTTATTATAAACAATTGTCTTGTAAATGGAATTTTTAAAGCATTCTGAATGTAAAAAATAAAGGAAAAAGTGTGCAAGACAATAAGAAACACTACCTGCCAAAAAAAAAGTGAAGTTTTGTAGAAATCGGCTGAAAAATGTAGGAAATCCGATCCCATATATAAAGGAACACACACACACACACACACACACACACAAACAATCAACCAGGGTTTTATAATAAGTATAACTCGATAATTCAATATTAATAAGTAGAACTTGATATGAGTTGCCCCCCTTTCATTAATGCATCTTAATCGTGTTTCCAAATGGATTTCGTGCAAAAACAATTGCGTTTTTCGAATTTTTGGCGCTGTCAGAACCGCCGCAAGGTAATTTTACGTAGTCTTGTGAAGTTTTGTTGAAATCGGTTGAAAAATGTAGGAAATCCGATCTAATATGTAAACGTACAGAGACACACACACACACAATCTGCGTTTTATAATAAGTAAGATTTCTAATTCTATTAGGTTGGTGCAAAAATAATTTCGTTTTCTCACATAGTAACATATGTTAGAAAACGAAATTATTTTTGCACCAACCTAATAGAATATCGAAACCGTTATAATAAGACATAAATAGACACTTTCGTACGCAAAAGTTGATCTTAAGTAATTTCACCACGTAGTCATTTCAATGTATGAATGTTAGAACGTTTCCAAAGTTATCTTAGATTTTAAAATGAAGCAGTGTACCACTAAAATCTTACAGGATGACAGTAAATTTTGCTTACAAAAGTTAAATAATAAATAACGAAAGCAAATTAGAGCACCAATACATCTATATACATACATCTATATATATATATATATATATATATATATATATATATATATATATATATATATATATATATATATATATATGTATGTATGTATGTATGTATATGGGGAGCGTCGGAGTGTGAGTACATCCATAGAAAATGCGATAACTATGGTTTAAAATTATTTTTCTTTAATTAAAAATCTTTCTTTTATTTTATTTTTAATTTCAAGCTAATATATTAAATTTAATATTTACAATAAGCAAAATATTTTGCCGTATCTCAAAACTAGTTCAAATTGACTGGAATGAGGTTTTAGTTGTTTGTCTTTTTTGTTTTTTGTTTTTTGTTGTTGTTTTTTTGTTTTTTGTTGTTGTTTTTTGTTTTGTTTTTGTTTTGTTTTTTTGTTATTTTTTGGTACAATTTCTGATTGTCACAATTTTGATCCGTCTTTCATCGCAATGTAATTCACTTTTTTAAAAAAATATATTCCAAAAATAAATTTTTTGAAATTTTATTTGAGGAATATTCGCTGATTTAAAGCCTAATTAATATGATTTAAAACAAATGAACAAATAATCTTTAGTTTTAGTTTAAAATATCAAAGAAATGTATTCTTTTAACGCAGTGGTAGCTGATATTTTTTTCAATGTTGACAACTTCATTTCACCTGCTGACGCAAGAAAAATGATTTTAACCAAATTTCGAAAGTGCTAGAATGGATTAAAATATTTAATTAAATAATAAAACAAAATAATTTCGTTCTTTAATTTAATAATAATATAACGATTTTGACAATAATTTTTTCATCACGGTATGGTCTTTTTCCAGCGAATTAGTGGAGGTACCTATTGTAACAATATGTGTAAAGCTGAGGTTTTGTTAAATTTAAAATAGTGAGACCTGCCGCACAACTCGAAACACATCATTTATTTTCTATTGATAGCTATCAGTAATTGGAGTCAAAATACTGAGGCAAGAGGCTCAGACAGAGTGAATGTGACGGAAGGAATATTAATTACTTTTAATGTTAGAAATTGGGTAACGATCTGACCGGAGGGTAATTTTTATGAAACAATCTTTTAACCATGAGAAACTGTACAATGTCAACAAACCTGGTGTTTGGTCTGAGTCGAAACTCAGTACGTTTGAAATATTTCGGCCATTAAAAAGGATCGTTCATTAACCACTACTCTTTTTGCTAATATGTCGTGCATCGTGCGATGGAGTTAGCTGAAGATGGTTAAACAAAGTAGTAACTTCCTTGATCCTCAGCTTTTTCAACGTTTCTTTCATAATCTGATTTAAGTTTTCAGTATATTTATCTGAAACTCTCTGCAATGGAGCACCGAAACGAGTACCAATATTGTACTAACATTAAATGATCGATGACTTCACCTTTTATACTAGTAACAGATAATTAAAACAGCAAGACCTCACGCACAAATCGATACGAAACATTTACTTTCGACCGATGGTTATCAGTAATTGGAATCAAATTCAAAGTATGAGATCAAGGAGCTCAGACTGAGAAAAGCTGGCGGAAAGAAGATTAATCACATTTTCAGATGAAGAAAACCTTTGTCTATAAAACCGTCTATCCAATGAAAAGGCTCACAGTAGGAACGAAGTGAGCCTGGCAGAACGGACATAGACTTGGGTTGCTAAACTGCGCAGCTTCCCCCTTACTTACGTCTCAACCCTACTTCGCTCGCTTTACCACATAAGAATAAAATCTGTTTTACTATTAGACAATATATTGTACTTCACTCGTGGGTAACGATCTGGCCAAAGGGGAATTTTCAAGCCACAAGCGTTTAACTACAAGAAACTGCACCCTGTCAAAGAACCTAGTGTCTGAGTTGCAAAGCAACAATATATATATATATATATATATATATATATATATATATATATATATATATATATGTATATATATATATTATGTGTATTTAGGCAGCATCTTTTCATTGATACACGTTTCATTAAATATTATAGACAAGTGTTGTCTATTTATTTTATGCAAAATTTTTTCGTAACATCCGATAAGTTTAATAACATTATCGTTGAACGAAGAAAGAAATTGAAAATATTGATTCATATTTTTTTTAATACGAAAGCTTAGATTGTATTTAAAAAATATGCATCAATATTGTCAATTTCTTTCTTCGTTCAACGATAATGTTATTAAACTTATCAGATGCTACGAAAAAATTTTGCATAAAATAAATAGACAACACTTGTCTATAATATATATATATATATATATATATATATATATATATATATATATATATATATATATATTTGTGGTTACTGATCGTGTTGTATTTAGTTGTTTTATGCCGACAATAATCACCACTGATAATTAAATGGTCTACTGTTTTAAAGTGATGTGAATTTCTACTTTGTTGAAATTCTTTGTTAGGATTTTTTTTTTAACTGAATACTTTCGGCACTCTCGGTTATTTTGAAGAACTAAATATTATGAGGAAAGGATTATTCACTATATGCTGGCATTATTGAGAAGGTTGCATTTCAAATTCAAATATACGTTTAACGTATAAATGATAAATGTGCAGACATGTTTCATAGGGCTATATATTTTGATTTTTTATCATTTCACCACACTGAGAATTGAAACAAGCAATATATTGTCCATGTTCATAGTTGAAAATTATAAAGTGTTGTTTTTTGTTTTCAATACAATAAACCTCCATTATTTTTAACCTTTTCTTGAATATAGATGTTGCAATTATATTTGTATTGTTAACATTTAATTACTCATGGAGACCTACCGGTCCCTATTCGTAATATACTATATATATATATATATATATATATATATATATATATATATAATCCCACACAGTTTGCACGTCTAGGAATTTCATGCTAAATGCAATCTTCAGGAAACTGAGTGTGCGAACACACACACACACATATATATATATATATATATATATATATATATATATATATATATATATATATATATAATTGAGATATATTAGGTTGGTTCAAAAATAATGACGTTTTTTGACGTATTTTTTAACGTTAAAAAACGATATTATTTTTCACCAACCTAATATATTTCTAGTGGAAATCGAACACGTTGTTTTTTTTAAAGAAGGTATTAATACAAATTTCGACTTCTTTCCACATTAGTTTTTCAGCCCATTTTAATTACAATTGACACCAACAGAGAACGAAACACTGGATCCAGACCCATTGTTTTCTTCAATTATGAATCTAAAAGGTAAAAGTCTCCGTTGCTTTGCATTAATCACCTCAAGCTTTTTCGCGCCATAATTACATCAGATTCCCCTCCATGTTTGCAAACTCCAAAAGTTTGGGTCTGATGGTCTGAAATCTACTTGTGTGCATAGTGGCAATATGAGTTTTTCTTAGAAAAATTTACATTGTGGAGAAAGAAATTCCTTATTATGGATGCTCTTATCCAACATAACAGTTTTAAATTGCTCCCTCTCAATTTTTTTGTAGTCCTCCGTCAGTCAGGGTTGACCATGTGTACCATCCTAGTTGTCTGCTTGGCTGGATCATCGACGTCTCTGACTCTAGAAGCCGATATGAGAGTGACAATTTCTGTTGCAAAGGTCGCATGTGCTTTCTGTCTCTGGTCTGTTGGAACTGTCACTTTGCTTTCTGTAGGCCCGCCTTTCCGTGGCGACCTCAGTTTCTCCTCCCTTGACTTGAGGTGTTTTATCAGGGTTCATCTCCATTCAGATCATATGACTTTCAGACTCTTCCAGGACTTTGTGTTGATATCTTCAGCTTTCATGTCGCGTCTCACTACATCGCGGTACCGTAGCTATGGCCGCCCGGCGGGTCTCCTTCCAGCGGCTACCTCCCCATACAAGAGGTCTTTGGGGATGCGGCGGTCTGACATGTGATGGACGTGGCCCAACTTGCGGAGTCTTAAACAAGATTAAAGGATCTCACACAGGTTTTTCGTTTGAAATTCGTTTCACTCATTTATGTCATCGTCTATAAAACTTATGAGAACATGGAAATTGCCTGTTTAAAAATTCAAAGAAATATACGAAGTTAAATATTTTATAGTATATACATTCAAAGACTACTACTGGAGAAGAATCTTGGCTGCAATCTTTCAATTTGAAAACTTATTTAATTTCTGGACAGATGTTATATGATCGACTTGTGGACGCTGACTTGTCTCTGATTACTAACAAATTTTCGCCAATTCCGATACAACCTACTATCTTACACCATACTAATTTCCTCACATTTGATTGTGGACTTTATGCCCTAGATTATCCTTTCGAATTAGTCAGAGGGATTTTCCAGAACATTTTCTGTTTGATCAATCCAAACTGAGCTCGCAATTCCCGTTTTATCTTAATTATTTTCGTTATTTTTTCCGAAAGCTATAAGTCCTCAAATACCAACATATGCAATAGACACAACTATATGCTTACCACTTCTTCAAAAATGGGTTATTCCTTAAAGACTTCCTGAATATTCTCATAATTTATATCAGAAACCGCCACAAAAAATCCTGAAACTAAAGATGTTCCATGTTCAATGAAGATTATCAAACCCCCAGAAGCTCAACACACACCAACATCTTTCGAAACCATACAATTCCAATACCAATACTCCTTGAATACTTTGGAACACTAGAAAATAAAGCTGCTATACATTTATTAAATTTAATGATTTCTTCATATGAGATTCCTTCTTTAGAGCTTCGGTTTAATTTTTGACAAATAACTAGGCCTTTTGACAAAAATAAATTAGATCAGGATGTATTCTAGTTTGTCAGTCATTACAAATTAAAGGAATATTTTTTCGTAACAAATGGTTTCAAAAATTCTAAAACGATTATGACCAAAGACAATAAAGATAGTCATCGAATCTGGCATAATTGGGTTAATAAAAATCCATCCCGGGTTCTAAATGTAGTCCGAGAGATACGCTCAGAGTCGTTACTACAATTTTTGTAAATCTCTCATTGAAAACGTCAACTCAAACCATAAAAAACCTGGAATAACAATACTACTTCACAAAGTAACGCCCTTTGTTTTCTCGCCAATGATGATTCAATTGTCAAAAAATGGAAGAAAAACGAGACGCCATTCTTATTATGAATAAGGGAAATTATATTTAGGCTTTTGAAGAAGATTTAAGGGGACAAATATTCATGAAGAAATAAAAAGAGACCTGAATACTTATTAAAGAAAAAATCTAGACAAGATCATTCTGAAATGAAAGGAAAGAGATTTAACAATGAAACACAATTATTCATATTACATTCAGAGCAAAGAACACAAATGTTTTACGGACTTCCAAAATATATTAAAAGTTGATAACATTCTTCCATTACGTCCGATTTGCAGTGGTTATGAATGAGTGGATAGGTGTTTTTTTTATCTCTTATAGAAAACAGGTTTCGTCTTATGTCTGACACACTTTTCATTTTATATCTAAAATAAATAAGTTCTCAGTATAAAAAAAAAGAAGATTTTCATGATTGTTTTTTGGTCACCATAGATATTTCGTCTCTTTATCCAAAAACTGATCCCGATGAAGAGATTTAGGTATACAGCAAAGGTTTTGAGAAACGCTAAAACAAAATCATAATCCCAGACTTTCTCAGTAAACATATACATTTCGCTTTGGGGAGTAACAAGTTGAATTTGGGAAGAATTTTACCACCATTTCAAAGGATAAACAATGGTTATCCCCATGGCCGCTAGTATTGCGTATGTATTTTAATAAATTCTCAAAATGAATAAATAATTTTTATGATAGCTTTTTGGTCACTATGGGCGTCTCGTCTCCTTATCTTAATACTGAACACGATGAAGAGATTGAGGTATGCAGCGAAGCTTTTGAGAAACGCAAAAACAAAATCCATTCAGTTAAATTTTCTCTATCGAAAAATTACTTGAATCTTTCAAATCACAGCACGACACTCAACCAGAACTTTGGCTACGATTTATTGATGATATTTTCTTCATCTGAGAATCTATACAGGAACGTTTGCTAAAATTTCTACAATTTTGTGATACGTTTGCACAAAAGAATGGTTTTTGATCAAATATAAAATTTACATCTATTTTCTCCAGAGCTAGTGTTGAATTTAGATACTAGATTAAAGTCCTCTAATGACCGAATTATTTTGCAAGCTGGCGTCAATGCACATTTACCTACCCCGCCATTCGGATCATCCATATCACCCGATAAAACTCGAAGCGCCAATTTTTACGCATAAGACGAATTTGCAAAATAAAAAATTATTAGAACCTTGCAAATTATTTCATTCGGCAGTATGTTAACAGCGGTTGTCAAGGGTCGTGACTAAAAAAAAAATGCCAATCAAATAACTAAAACTGAAGATTATCATAATTTTAAACCAACTTAAAACACAGAAAAACAATATAAATATCAGAGAGAATCTTATTAGTCATCAGATGGCACTAAAATTTTCCTGGAATTTCGAAAATATTACATGATATCTATGAACACATTGCGCAAAAATATTGGCGTTTTAAAGAGATTTTTTCCAATCGCCTATAGTTCCCTTCAAAAGTACTAAAAGTATCAGAAAAATTTTAACAAATGTAAGCCTCCACATTGAAAGTGAAAGCGAAAACAGCATTAGAATTTCGGATCTTTGTACTCCTGAATACACTCATAGAAGAATAAAAATTCTATGCGTTGTATAACAACACGAGTCAACTTAATCCTATTACAACTTCTAAGAAACACATCACGATTTCTACAGAGGATGACAATTATATTGATTCCATTTAATAGATGCTGCCGAATGTACCAAACATGGCTTTATTTATGTAGGTTCCTTAACGGAAAAATTATACAAAAGATTCAATGGACACAGATATGATGTTAGACCCAACTATGTGACATCAACGGATCTTCCAGAACATTTTATTACAAACGACTGTATATTCGATAAGCATGTAAAGGGCGCATTCTGAAAGAATATTCAGAATCTCCCGAAATTTCGACCCTTAAAACGGATGAAGATTGTTACATAAGCAAATTACTAACTCCTCGGGAGAATGAATAGAACGACAAGAGAGTTCCATAAATTTATTCTGAGCTGTTAAATTGAGTTATCTTAATAGCTAATCAACTAACGGAAAATTCCAAGATGGGCAAGATTACCATTATGTTAAGCACTATGCCTTCACGCTAGCGAATTTCATTCGTTTTGACGCGTTTATTACCAATACATACGTTTTATCATTACAAGATGAGCGGAAAATAGTAGGAGGTATCGGAAATAGATAGTGGGAGACGCTTAAGAATGAGGTTACGTTCTTCACCACCGAATTTAGGCAGCGACTCACACTAGATATGGATAGCAAGATGAAGGCTCTTAAGGATAGTCTTTCCCGTGCGGTGGCTGGGATCGATTCCCTAGAGGTAGGCCTAGCTAGGGAGGCCCTCCAGCGTGCGGTTAGCTTGCGCTAACAAGCTCAGGTAATTAAGCATAAGTTAGTCTAGCGAAGCCGTGAATATATGCGCAGAAGTGCCCAAGGAAGAAATCCATCGAGATTAAGATCGTAATATTTTTTAGGTCTATATCTCAGAGAGACGTAGTCTGAGGTTGGCCGATGGCATGTGCGAGACGTTTCGAAATAAATGAAAATGAAAATATAAATCTATGTAACGCGTTTATTTTTTTTTTTAATTATCAGATTATATTGTTCCTCTCTAGGTATGATTAGTATGATTATTACAGCGGGCGGTTTAACGGATAACAGCTGAGAATGAAAAATTGAAAGGCCGTGTACATAACCGTGGGAAAGATATTAATCCATAAATATCCCCCTGCTATATGTTAAATAGTAAGTCATACATCCCTCTTCAGCTCTGGGTGAACAACACTGAATTGAAAAACGTATGTATCACAGGCGAAGCATATACTGTGCAGTTAATGGAGATGTCCAAGCGTATACAATGACTCTCTCTTCCCAACTGCAGACGCCCTTGATCAAGTGATTAATTTTCGTATATATGCCATCCTTCCTTCTACACATATATATAATTCTGTTAATATGAATATTATTTCAGACTGGTGAACTCATTTGAAAGGATGAAACGCATTATTTATTTATCGTGAATACATTTCGAGAAGAATATGTGGAGAAATGCAAGAGGGTCTTAGTAATATTTATCAGCAACTTCAGAACGAACACTTCGAAATAAAGGAAGCAAATCAATGCTATAAACAAATTACATGTTTATTTAATTGGCTTCGATAGAGGCTAGTACTTTATAAATCAGGGTTGTTAAAAGTTCGTTCGGCTGAGGTGGTTGTTAATTTACGATGATCTCATCGTCATCTTGTTGGCGGCTGTGGTTACTTTGGAAACATTCTCGGGCCTCCAAAAGGGCGAAAAATAGCTTAAGCAGATGACCGCTTACTTCTTCATTCGACATGTTCGTGATGCTTTCTGGCTGTCTCTTCTCTGGTGTCTGTAGTCTGTCTCTTTATATAGAATTTAGACTAGACTATTTAGTGTGACGCTAGGTTTTAGATAAAATTAATATTTAATTGTGTTTTGTATGAATGATTCATGAATTTATAAATTAAAATTGCACCTATAATTGAAATTAAAATAACTGATCCAACGTGCAACTTTCGGATAATAAGTGTGACATTCCTGTAATTATTGAACAATATAGTTCATGCCACACTGACGGAAAACCTACCAGTACACAAGAAGTCTCCTATTACTATATTTGTACAAAAACGCACAACCGTAAAATTTAAAATTCAAACTCAGCGTTGCGACCGCACGTTCCAAAACAATAACACATTTCTCATAGCATTTTTTCGGATTACATCTCTATTTTCGTTGTCCTCTTATTACTGAGAAGTAAAAAACAAGAACAAATCTATTTCCATACCTGAGGAAGTCTGTAGGAACATACGAAAGCTTGTAAAACATTAAAAAGACCTTATGCAACCGGAATTTATAAACGGGGATCATACCATTCATATACAGGTTCGGGGTTGGTGTATCTTATTGATATTGTTTGCGAGGATGTATTCTCTCCATTTAAATCATTAACCTCTATATTTGTTTTTTTGTATGAATATATATATATATATATATATATATATATATTGATTGGGCAAAATTCTTTTATTTATTTTCCGGCGTACCTTCCTTGTTCCTTTATATAACGGAAATTTTCGTAAATTTCCAGTCACAATATACTAGTCCCTAGACAAACTAACTTCCGTTTCTCAAGAGGTGTTCAGTATTTTCTTCTTTTTATAAGAGAGTTGATTCTCATTAGATGAGAAAGAACAAAGAGAGAGTGGTAGGGCAAGAAAAAGAGATATGAGTTTTTAAGGAAAGTAAACGCCTGGGTTTAATTTGAAATTTTAAAATCTACCACAAATGTTAGTTAATACCAACTATGACGCAAACATATTGACTAGCATAATAAAATCTGACCTTCTGTGACGATGTGTTTGTGCGTGAGTGTCCGCGATCCATTTACAAATATTATATTTGTGTATGAACACAATTTGTCTCTTTTAAACGTCGACCTATGATCTCCATATTGTCCATTGAATTTCTCTGCTACTCTTCTTTTTTTCTTTTACCTTTTTGTTTGCTTGTTTTTTAGAATTGGTAACACTGACTTTCTGGAAAATAAGAACAGGACAAAACATTGCAAATGATGAAGAAGTGGCTCTGTCTTCTATAGGTAAAGAAGTCATTGATTTCTTCAACTTTTGACATTTTGCAGATGACGAATTTTCCATACGTGTGTTCCACTGCGTTCTCTTTTAAAGTTGTCCTATATTATTATAGACATTGTTTCTAAGAAGCTTCTGAAGTTTATAAATATATGTTACTGAATGATTGATTTGGGAGGTTTTAAAATAGTTGTTTGAAGATGGTGGTGCGTACTAAAAATCTGCTGCAAACAATTCAAATGCTAACTCACGTAAAAGTTTTTTGTGCGAACATATCTGTAGCATTCGGTTCACTATAAAAAAAATTTGCATCAACTAGTTTAAAATTAGTTTGGAGGCTATACTGATTTTTATTTCACATCTTGTTCCGGAGGAAATCTTGTGATCTCATAATTTTTCTTCATCACATTAAAGGTAAGAAAAACGAGTGGGAGTAAATGTATGGCAGAAAAAAAAACAAAGATAAAGATCATGATAGTCTGCAGCATGGCATTCTTTGCTGGATTATTTAATATAGAATTATATATAGAGTCCCCAGTGAGGATTGATTTCCGTACTCACAAGTAATGTTTAACCAAGCAATTCGCGTTAATATCTATTTCATTCCCAGGCCATCTAAAAAATAAAGAAGAGTGAAAAAAGGGTGTTAGATAAATAGAGAAATAAATGATAGGATCTTGTGCACCAGAGATTATTTATTTTTCTTTGGTTTTTAACCAATTCTTGCATTTATTGTCATTATTATTATTATTATTTTCTTTGATTTCTGGCGTTTTCATATTTCTTTCCGGGTCCCGCCCAGGGACCTAAGGTTAGAAATGGCATCATGACACTTTCCACTGACAAAAAAAAATTACATAGATAAAGCCCTTCGTAAAGTGTGGGCTGTACTTGTCAGAACAATTTTTTGTATCTCCTTGAGGCATGGACTTCCAGGAATCCCTTCAATTAGTCTACTGCAATCTTTTCCAACCAGTCCTAGGGCTCCAACTACAGAAGGGATTGTTGATGTTCCCATATGCCACATTTTCGAGATTTATATTTCAAGGTCCTTGTATTTTGACAACTTTTTGAATATCTTCAAATATACATTGCAGTCTACAGAGACTGCCATATCAATAAGGAGGCAGTTTTTTGGTCTGTGGTCTTTAATATTAATATCTGGGCGGTTGACTTTGATTGGTCTGTCAGTGTGTATTGTGTAGTCCCATAGAATTGTAACAGGTTCTACCTCCGTAACCGGGTCTGGGTGGTGTTCATACCAATTTCTTTCAGTTTCCTTCACGTAGAAGTTGCAGATTTTCCAGTGCAGATATTGACCCACTCTTTCAGTGTAATAAATTATCAGCAAAACTCACATTTAAATCAGAAGTGATATAGTTGTTGACTTGCTAAAGTTTGGTTTGCAGTTTTGGTAAAATTCAGCAAAAGGCTCACGTCAGGTGGTTCTCCTCGTCAAGCAGCCACGTAGATTTTATCACGACCGTCGGCTCGGTCGAACTCTCTGTCATCTCTCTCCTGTTTCTGGTCTCCGTCTTTTTCTCGTCTGACGAATGCGCTTCGCGCATTCGTATTTATGGTTATTCGCTCAAACCGGCAAGAGGCACGGAGCATACGAGTATTTCGGTAAATTCCATTTGTTGTTAGGTTATTTCATAAATCTGGGTAATTCCCTTCTTCCACTCATATTATTATCTCTCATTAAATCTCCTCAGTGAGCCTGAACTCATCTTTCACTCATATTATTATCTCTCATTAAATCTCCTCAGTGAGCCTGAACTCATCTTCCACTCATATTATTATCTCTCATTAAATCTCCTCAGTGAGCCTGAACTCATCTTTCGACCAGGAGAATCAACTCTAAATTCGTTGTTTACGAAAATTAATTTTTCGCTTTACAGCTTGCATTTTCAACTGCGTAGACAACATGTCCGTCATCATTGCCATCTAAATCTGGGCTATTCGTCCTTTTTCAAAATTTTGACACACAAATTTCAGGTGTTGCCGATATGTGAATTAAATCGTTAATCTATTACCAAAAATTTTAGGCATTAACCCTTTTTGATCCAAAGTTTTTCAGTATATCGCTCTTTCTATCCATAAGAAAAATTTTCCAATATTTTAACGCGGTAACAACAAATAGTATCACAGGTAAAACCTTTCGTAAAGTGTGTCCTTGTGAGTACAATTTGTTTATTTCTCGAAGACATGGGCTACCAAGAATCGCTTCAAAATGTCTGTCGGAACATTGTCTGATCAATCCGAGGGAGCCGACTAAAACTAAAAAAAATTACATAGATAAAGCCCTTCGTAAAGTGTGAGCTGTACTTGTCAGAACAATTTTTTGTATCTCCTTGAGGCATGGACTTCCAGGAATCCCTGCAATTAGTCAACTGCAATCTTTTCCAACCAGTCCTAGGGCTCCAACTACAGAAGGGATTGTTGATGTTCCCATATGCCACATTTTCGAGATTATTATTATTAGTAGTAGTAGTAGTATTATTATTGTTGTTCTTATTATTATTATTGTTCTTATTATTGTTATTATTATTATTATTGTTCT
>OZ010615.1:10798848-10821348 GCA_963932145.1 Acanthosepion lycidas | reverse complement strand
AAATCCAGATTCAAAATCTCATATTTTGTTTTGACTTCACTGCACCACAAAGCAGTTGAGAGTAAACCATCATGGATTCTAAAAGATTACATATTTTTTGCCTCTGCATGAATTATTTTTAAAAATATGAAATATGTATTTCTATGTGTGTGCGTATGTGTCGGTGTTTACACGTGTACGTGCGTGTGTGTGTGAGAGAGAGATAGAAAAATGGTGTGCGCATGTGTGCGTATTTGCATTTTTGTCTCTTTGTCGCTGCGCATGAGTTCAAATTTTTATTAATATCTTCTTTCCTCTCTTTCATCATTCTCTAGGCATCAGCAGTTTACTCGAAATTTCTTTCAAGGTACCAACTCGTTATTCGCCTCCATTCTCCGAAACAAGACCTAATTACTGAACGGATTTGCATCAATCGCTTGATCTTCATATTTGCCGTCCTTTCATTTCTTCTGCTTACATTTAAATTACATATGCCGCCCGACAACCGAGTTTGATATATATATATATATATATATATATATATATATATATATATATATATATATATATATATATATATATATATGGAAAAAGATCCGCGTTTCCTTTATGTAGCCGCTTTCAATAAAGACCGAATTATTTATCGTTCCTTTTAATTCAATTCTTTTCAATTCTACGGGCATTCATTCCGTTTGCCGTCTTTTTGTGTTCTACAGGTTTACGTTTTGCATTTCGTAATAAGCCGACGCGTCTACAGTGTGGGAATTTCACTACACAGAATCACTGTTTCGGAATTAATCAGTTGATAATCCACTGAAAAGACGTTGAGATCAATAACCTCACGATTTCTGCTACAATCAATTTTGTCAGAAAAATTTATGATAGCAAAAACAATGCCTGCAATACATAGTAAAACACTAAGTTAAAAATTAATTATTTCGTCTTTAAAGAATGATTTAGACAGGCCAGCAAACGGCAGAAAATTCTGTGACAATACGAAGAGGTTTATTGGCATAGCTTGAATTTCATCACTCAATTATCTGCAGTAACCAGGAGAAATTTGTTGAGACAATATGAATGCCTTAATGTATTAAATAATAATAATAATAATAATATTAATAAAAATAATAATAATAATAATAATTATTATTATTATTATTATTATTATTATTATTATTATTATTATTATTACTACTATTATTATTATCATTATTATTTTTTTATTTGATTTCTGGCGTTTACACATTTCTTTCCGGGTCCCGCCCAGAGACCTAAGGTTAGAAATGGCATCATGACACTTTCTACTGAAAGAAAAAAAAAAAATTACATAGATAAAGCCCTTCGTAAAATGTGGGCTGTACTTGTCAGAACAATTTTTTGTATCTCCATGAGGCATGGACTTCCAGGAATCCCTTCAATTAGTCTACTGCAATCTTTTCCAACCAGTCCTAGGGCTCCAACTACAACAGGGATTGTTGATGTTCCCATATGCCACATTTTCGAGATTTCTATTTCAAGGTCCTTGTATTTTGACAGCTTTTTGAATATCTTCAAAGATACATTGCAGTCAGCAGGGACTGCCATATCAATAAGGAAGCACTGTTTTTGTTTGTGGTCTTTAATAACAATATCTGGGCGGTTCGCTTTGATTGTTCTGTCAGTGTTTATTGTGCAGTCCCATAGAATTGTAACAGGTCCTTTCTCCGTAACCGGGTCTGGGTGGTTTTCATACCAGTTTCTTTCAGTTTCCTTCCCGTAGAAGTTGCAGATTTTCCAGTGCAGATATTGGCCCACTCTGTCATGTCGGGTTTTATATTCAGTGGGTGCCAACATCGTGCAACCTGATACAAGATGATCAATCGTTTCTGGATATTTATCACAGAATCTGCATTTTAGGCTGACACAATATTTTAGTATATGTGCTTGATAGTTCCTAGTTAGCAAGCATTGGTCCTGCGCAGCAAGGATAAAACCTTCAGTTTCCGCTTTCAACTCTGCACTGCGTAGACACTGATGGGTACGGGTTTTGTCTACATCAGCTTGATTGGTACGGGTAGAGTATTGGCCATGAAGTGGTTTATCTTTCCATCGTTTCTGTATCTGGTCGGTTGCATTCGTCTTTGCTGTCTTTTTTAAGTATTTTGCAGTTTCAGCCGTAGTAATGTGCTGTAGTTGCATCTCTACGCCCAATGTAAACTCCATTTTGAATTTGTTTGTTTCTTTCATTACGGAGTAAAGACGCTTACTACTTTCATGTTCCTTGACGCATACCATCATCCAGTCTTCTGTAGTTTCCAAGTATCTTTGGAGGCCAATTGTTGTAGTTTTGTAGGACAGTTCTATTTTGAACTAATCCTCTGCCTCCTTCGGATCTGGGCACATACAGACGATCGACATCAGCTTTGGGATGATGCATGCGATAGCAAGTGAGAAGCTTTCTCGTTTTGGCGTCCATTCGCTTAATTACAGCTATGGTCCAGATTAGGACATTAAAGCTGTATTGCACCACAGGGACACCCAAGGTGTTTATGACTGATATTCTATTTTTTGAGTTTAGTTCAGTATTTAGTACCAGACGTACACGCCTGTAGTACTCTTTTCTTATTTTTTCCTTGATTTAGGGGTGTTGTATGCCTTGTTGTAGCTTCATCATGCTCCAGTTCCCTAATTATTATTATTATTATTATTATTATTATTATTATTATTTCATTTCCTTTCATTTCTGATGTGTACTCATTTCTTTCTGGATCCCGCCCAGGGACCTAAAGTTAGAAATGGCATCATGACATTTTTCACTAGAATTTTTTTTTTTTTTTTATACAGACAAAGAACTTCGTAAGGTGTGAGCTGTACTCGTGAGAACAATTTTTGTATTTCTTTAAGGCATGGGCGTCTAGGATTCCCTTCAATTAGTCTACTGGAATATTTCCCAAACAATCAGAGGGCCCCAACTACAACGGGAATTGTTGATGTTCCCATGTTCCACATTTTTGAGATTTCGAATTCATGGTCCTTGTATTTTGATAGCTTTTTGAATACCTTAAAAGATAGAATGCACTCTGCAGTGACTGTAATATCAATAAGGAGGCACTTGTTTTGTGTCCGATCTCTAATAACAATATCTGGACGGTTAGCTTTTGATTGTTCTGTCTTTGTGTATTGTGTAGTCCCGTAAAATCGTAAGAGGTCTTATCTCCGTAACCGGGTCAGGGTGGTTTTCATACCACTTTCTTTCTTTTTCCTTCCCGTAGAAATTGACCAACTCAGTCATGCCGGGTTTTATATTCAGTGGGTACCAATAGCGTGCATCCTGATACTAGATGCTCGATTGTTTCTGGATATTTATCACAGAACCTGCATTTTGGTCTAACACTATATTTTAGTATATGTGCTTGATAATTTCTAGTTAACAAGCACTGATCGTTTGCAGCAAGGATAAAACCTTACGTCTCAGCTTTTAATCCTGCACTACGTTGCCACTGATGAGTACGGGGCTTGTCTACATCAGCTTCTTTGGTACGGGCACAGTATTGACCATGAAGCGGGTTATCTTGCAATTGTTTCTGTATCTGGTCGGTTGCCTTTGTTTTTGCTTTCTTTTTTATGTATTTTGCAACTTCAATCGGTGCATTATTATTATTATTATTATTATTATTATTATTATTATTATTATTATTATATAAAAATAATTTTAATTTTAGGATAAGCAAATACCTGCAATGTAATTATAACCAATCCCATGTAAGATTAAATAGTATGAACTGGAAACAGTAGCCATTATAAAAGGTGAACATTTTACAATCTTTTCGGACTGTATCATATAACGTAGCAAAATATTGAAAGTATGGATCACCCAGTGAAGATCGAACTCACTACTAAAACTTCACCATATGTACAGACAGTATTCAAAACACAGCTAATAATAAAAGACTTATAAAACATAAGTAATAACTCACAGACATAGTCATTACGTCCAAAAAATATCCCGCAGTAAAATAATTTAAGAAACGTTTAGAATATAAGGACTTATGAATAGAAATTGTAAGGATGTGGTATTTAGATCTGTTGTTCTAGGAATGAGTAAAAAAGTATAATGATTGTATACTAAGGAAAGCTTTTGTCATTCTTACATGATAAATAACCATCCAAGGAAAACTTTCGTTTATCCGAAGTACGAGATAAAACAACTTGATAATTATTTCTATCAAACAATAAATTACAAAATGTATAAGGCAAATACTAAAGAAGAAGAAGAAGAATTATCCAGATGTTGCATTACAGATTTATTTTACTAATTGTTCACCCAATACAATGCACGTGAGCCACACAATAGAAGGGGTTACTGATTGAGGTTGTTCCACTTAAGAGGAGGAGGTAAGAAGTGTATTTTAAAAGGATATGTAGGTAAACGGATAAACACGTCTTAAAAAGCTATTAAGATTGTAATAATCCAGGAAGCATACTCTTAGAAATTTGTTTCACGAATCATCATTTGTTGGAAAGAAGATGCCCGAATGGTATACAGTACCGTTCTAAAGTTTTAAGCTAATTTAAACTATTGTAATTATTTAATAATTTCAAACTTATCCGGAGATCTATTTTTATTGGTGTAACTTTGGCCATATTGGAGTGGTTGTCTAACTTACTCATCATTTTTAGCAAAGCTTCTGAATAAGTTTGGAAAATGCGATATGATATCCTAAAAGAGAAATGGAATATTCCTCAGTCACCTGAATCTTTTGTTTTCTCTTTTCTCATCACACGCTGAAAGGTAGATATTTTTTCGATATAAGACCGATTTTTTCTGAGTATATGGTACATTCCGATATAGAATTCTTGCATTCTTTCATTAGTTGAAATATTTGCTAAAACTACCAAGGACACTAGAACGAAGATCATGAATAAAGCCAAGAATATGAAACAACGCTCAATCGCTAACCAACAACTTGAAATATCCCGAAACGACATTTCAGAAATCATCTCGAAGTTTCAAAACGCCGAAAATCTTTCAAATCGACCAAACTATGATCGCTTTCGAAGACTGGCGTAAAGATTAATATGGAAAGTGATGAAGACAAGAAAAATCTCAGTGAAGGAAGATTGATAGAAAAAATGATAGACGAGAACAACCTGGTCAATTTTGTGTCAGATTAAACTATTTTAGATAACACAATGTGCAGCTTTCAAGAACATGCGAAGGAGATTTGCTTCAATAAACAACCAACACTTGAAGCCAACATTAAGTTAGTGGTATGTCAATTATCAACCATGTGAAATTAAGGAGTCGGTGATAATGTCAAATAATAATAATTACAATACAGGTAAGTAATTACGAAATAATAGAAGTAGTAATAACTAATAA
This sequence comes from Acanthosepion lycidas, assembly GCA_963932145.1. NCBI lineage: Eukaryota > Metazoa > Mollusca > Cephalopoda > Sepiida > Sepiidae > Acanthosepion > Acanthosepion lycidas. The sequence goes on along the minus strand of OZ010615.1, from coordinate 10,816,007 downwards.
AACTGAATTAAAGATCAAAAAAAAATCTGTAAAATGTTAAGATTTTTTAGTCGATTTATTTGTTCAACGGCATACCAACTACTTACGATTACTTTTAAGGCTGTAATGTAATTTTCTTTTGAGCTACGCAATAAATATGATATATTTTATGTTTCTTTCACAATTGAATACATAGTATAAGATACTGAGCTTGTGTGCATATATATGTTTATATAGATATAATTACTAGAGGCGGTGATATGAGTTATTTTGTTGTAGTTTTACTGAGGTTATATTTTGGAACACAGTTTGATTTCTTTAAGGAATTATAGGATATTATATGGATTAATGTCATGAAATAGTTCTTTCTTGTTGGTTGTTTATTTTGTTTCGTGGCATATCAACACCTCTATGGGTTATTTAATGCCAAAATCTAAATATTTTGAACACAGTTTTATGGCTTATCTGCAGATAAAATGTATTAGTTTTTTTGAAGTTACGTTTTAGAATACAATTTATTTCTTTCAGAAATTATAGGATATTATATGGATTAATGTCATGAAAGAGTTCTTTCATGTTGTTTGGTTGATTTTGTTCAGCGGCATATCAACACCTCTATGGATTATTTACTGCCGAAATTGTACACTATTTTATGACCGCGACTAAATATATTTTGAACGCAATTGTATACTTCCAAATAGAGATAAAATGTATTGTTGGTCAGTTTGCTATATATTATGGGTAATTCTTCAATAAAATGGTAAATTTGGCTTTAAATATATATTGTTAGTCATTTTACTACATATATGTATTGTTGGTGCTCTATGGCTTATTGAAAGCCAAAATATTTTCAACACAATTTTATGCATCCAAATAAGTATATTTTCAACACAATTGCATATCTTTAACTACAGATAAAAGGTATTGGTCATTTTGATATAAAATATATTTTTAATTTTACTATAAATATGTCTTGTTGGTAATTTGTTATATATATCTAGATTGCTGGTATTTCTACTACAAAAATAATTTTTCTACTTCTATATGGTTTTGATTGTGTTTAGGGGTTCACTATTTGTATATAGCTGGGACCCTAACAGTTTCTACCACTCGAGCTCAGGGTGGAGCTAAAAAAAATTAGCAATTATGAGGGGGTTCCAAGTTCCTCAAAACTTGAAATCTCCTGATCAGATGCTGTGCGGGCGGATGTAGTTTGTCGTCATACCTAGGAGTAAAAATGTCAAGAAGTATTAGAAAAGAAAATAGACTGCAAATCATAAAGGTGGCAACTCACATTATCTGTATCAGAGCACATAGAATTGTTTTAAAAAGACATGCATGAATCTATGCAGTAGCACTAAGAACAGTTAGCAAAACGAGGAGATTGCTGGAATATTAAATGGATTTTCTGTCATATTCTCTCAAAACAAGATAATTAAATATTTATTACAGGGTAACACAGTGGGTGCATCATAACAAAATCCTCCGGAAATCATTCCCTCTATTAGAATGTCTGACGCACAACTTCTAGAAAGCACCTTCTGCGGCTGCTCGGTCTCACGTTGACTACTGACCTGAGATGGAACAAATACGTTGAGTCAATTGCTTCGTCCACCGCAAGGAAAGTTGGCTCCCTGTGCCGCGCCAGGAAATTTTTCTCCCCGGAATCGATACTTCAGATCTACAAATCAACAATTCATCCTTGCATGGAGTATTGCTGCCATATATGGTCTGAAGCCCCTTCTGTTTGCCTCGGGGTTCTTGATAAGACGGATATGCAATATAATTGGCCCTGTTCTGGCATCTTGTTTACAGTCGCTCTCTCACAGACGCGCCGTCGCCTCTCTCTGTCTTTTTTACAAATACCTTCATAGTAATTGCTCCGAGGAGCTGCATTCGCTGGTTCCCAGACTTCATTAGTTCAAGCGCCCTACGAGGCTGGCATCCCGATCTCAGCCTTTCACTGTCGAAACTACTAAATATAGCCGTCTCTTCTACTCCAATAGCTTCATGTCTCGCACCTCTCGCTTGTGAAACTCCCTTCCCTATTCCAGTTTCCCTGAGAGCTATAATCTCCAACTATTCAAATGTAATGTCAATCGACATCTCCAGTTGCTTTGATCTATCCACTATCCTTCTCCTCATCCTTTCCTCTATCACTTCTATCTGCTCTTGCTCCAAATCTTCTGTAACCCCTTGCGTCCTAGTGGCTTCCCGCTTTGCTTGCGGTAAAACGCTTTAAAAAAAAATTCCATCGAATATATTTTTAAGTTTGGAAAAGTGCTATAATGACTGAATACATTTTAATTATTTAGGAAATGATTATTAATATTGCTTACCATATGGAATTGTTATTCATACATTTAAGAATCTGTAATCTTTATAAAGAAGAACATTGTCAGCAGTTTTAAGAATCACACGTAACATAATATAATTTTCTGTTATAGATCCTCTGTTATACATTCTTTTAGTTTGTTCTAACGCCATATTTAGTATGTTTATCTAGGCTTCGGTAGTTAAAATATACAAGTAGTTGCTCACCCTATACAAGACCGAAGGCCCACTTGAAGAAGTGAGTTCCTGAAGCAGGTTTTTAGTATGAGGAATCGTGGTTTATGATGATATGTGAGACAGATAATAGTTAACTCTAGACTTGAAAACGTTAAAATTATCTGGAAAGAATTATCTTTTGAGTCTGTTTCACAAAATAGCATTTCATCAGAAGCTGTCCGAAGGTAACTTCATTCTCACTAATGAAATATGGAGATAATGAGGATTGATTGACTCACAACACGTGGCATATCGGGTCTTAGATGTGAAGGTTAGAATTAGTAGAAGCAAGAAATGTAGTTCGAGTGAACATATCAGTCACGGACAGTGGGGATTTTCCAACTAAAAGTAACTTTTCCACTAGTATTTATCATGAAATGTTTACCTGAACACAAAATCTCGAATCCTTAATATTAACCTCAGATATTTTATCAGCTGGATTTTAATATCGAATTACACGATTAAATTAAAAGTAATTAAGCATATCACAAGTTTTGCTTTTGTTATTCTCTAAACATCAATCTTGAAAATAATGTGAAATTGTGTCGAATCCTTAGTCATTAATTAAGGTACGTAAGCTGTAAATATCATAAAAATGAAATAAAAAATGGTACAGTGTAACCCGGATATAAGAGAGTTGTCGGAGCCGGATAAGAAGTCTCTTATATCCGGGTTTATCTTATATCTGGTTTTGGTCTATTTTGTTTAGGTAAGTATGGCTCTAATTTGGGACCAGATAAAATCTCTCTTATATCCGGGTTTCTCTTATATCCGGGTTACACTGTATTTGTCCGACGGTACTAGACTATATTGAAGATGATGTGCTGCCTGCAAATAAATTTATTAATTCATCGTAACTGTAATTTTGTTTTTATTCTCCTCTATATCCTTAAGTAACTAAAATCTAAAATATGGAGATTATAAGATTCTTCCTGACTGAATAGAAAATTGGAATTATTTCAAAAGTGAATATATACGAAAAAAATTTAAAAAATAAAGAACGATATAATGGCATCATTTCTTCCAATGTCGATTAAGATCCTTCACATATATAATGGCTTATTTTGTAAATCTGAAATAGAAAAAAATTCTTGGGGAAAATGAATTTTTTTGTCACACACTACGACCACTTCAGGATTAGGTCAGAACGGAATATACGCTAAAAGTGACCTTTCTCAGGTTGTAATACATTCCTTTAGAATAATCAAATAAAAAGAAAGCAACTCCTAACGAGTGTTACGGATTGTTCTAACAAATTCGATTATAGCATTCGCGAAATAGACAACCAGAGAAAAACCACCAGACAAATTCCTTTCGATTTTGATTTTTATGATCCTGCAGAAAACTGCAGAGAAATATGGTCGAAAAATGTACACAATTCAGGTTAAGTTATGACCAATGCGAAGAACACCTTGAACACAAAAGTGATAACTAAGTAGTATTGAGAAAATAAGAAAATATTAACTACAATGGAATGTATATTTACAATAAGAAGGAAACAATTGAAACTTCAGAACATATAAAGTTAGTAGATGTCATAGAAGATTTAATACACTTAGATCATACGGAATGCATAAGAAATATGTAGAAAAACAGTAAATAACCTACGTAACGAATTTGCGTATGTATAGCAGATCATGGAAACATGAAATTGTAATAAATTATTACTGACTTATAGTAATAAAGATAGTACGTTTTGGTGAGCCATGATCACACACCTTTAAAGCGCAAATGCAGATATAAGACGAAAATCTCCTTAGCTATTATAGAATCAGTTGCTTTGGTTCGAAATTGCGACCAGTATTTTTCAATATATATATGAAAAAGATTGAACAGGTATAATTTTGTTTTTGTTTTTTGCTTTATATTTTTTTTCGCTTTTACCCTTACATAGTAACTTTATTTGGTTACATGTAAATTGATTTTGTACTTTTTGACTCATTTCTGCTCATTGTCCACACACCATGCAAGCCACGCGACCTTTTATATTACTAAAAAGAAGAAAGAGTACGGCGTCCGACGTCTTTACAAATCATATTTTAAAATACCCAATCTTCAACCTTATTTTTTGTCTACTATGGCGAGTCATCGACCTGTCGGCAAGAAAGTTTAGAATAAAAAACTGAAAAATTCAATAGCCTTGCCGACCAGACATTGATCTTATTTTGCAAGAGAACTTTTTTTTCTTTTAGCATATTTTGTATCTTTCTTATTTAAAAGGAACGAAAGCAAAATTACCCCATCATTACTGATTCAAAAATATTAGCCATTTAGACGCATTGCAAGTGTGTCCACGTTTTATGACTATCTTAATATTCCAGCGTAAAATTCAAAACAGTCTCAAAAAAAAAAAAATTGAATTTGATAATGATGTCGCCAAAGAGAAGGCAAAACTCTCCCCTTGTTTTATAATCTGAATTTTTCTTTTAATGTTCTTATTCATCAGGAACAATATAACCAAAAGCTATATATGTAAATATCTTTTCACGGTACCATTATACTGAGTATTTTGGGATGATCATCAGTAGAAAGTCAGTAAAAGATTTATATACTCAGTTACGTAAATCTCCTATCAGTATAATTACAAAGTGTGGGCACCTCGACCTGGTGTAATGGTCAGAAAGCTTGTCTTGCTAGATCAATTACGACTGAGTAGTGAGTTCGATCCTCACTGGGTGTCCCATACTTTCAGCCTTGTGCCACATCTAAGCCGGGCTTAGAAAATCACTAAGGGCACCTCGAGGTAGTGTAATGGTTAGCAAGCTTGTCTGGCTAGAACAATTACGACTGAGTAGTGAGTTCGATCCTCACTGGGTACCCCATACTTTCAGCCTTGTGCCACATCTAAGCTACGCTTGGAAAATCACTATAATTACAAAGTGTCTGTATCGCCGTAAAACGTCTGTGAATTAGACGTAAGACAATAATTAAATTAGTTTAATCCATTAAATATAGAGATAATATTTAGTACATTTTACAGTATAGCAATGAATGAATAATTGGCATCACTGTTTGGCAAGAATGGTTTATATGCAAATAAAATACTGACCAAAGATGTTTCTAAAATAATCAGATTTATCAACATCTATTATCAACGTCACTAGAAGAAGAAAAGACAGACTGACCATCCGAATTATATCTGAAAGGACAACACATATGTGGAAGGAGCTACACTTAGGCTTTATGAATTATCTAATAGCATTGGACAGGGTACTGCACAAAGATCTATTTGAAAAGCTAGACAAACTAAATCTATTTCGAAAAGCTCTAAATATAGAACTTATACTGTGAGGAATCATCCACTATATGGATAGAAAAAAGCTATACAAAAATTAAGTAAGGTGAGACAAAGATGTGTCTTCTCACCAGATTTATTCAACCTCTACATCGAAACTATCAAAAGGGAACTAGCGTCCCTATCAGGATTTATTATTGGTGGACATAATCTTGATAATATAAGATGTGAAACATTATAAAAATATCAAAGAAAAGTGTGCTGGATTGCTATGTGATATCCATCATCTTTTATATCAGTGAATGCTGAAAATTTTCCCATGGATGAGACAAAAGAACGCATCGAAATGTTCTACAGAAGGATACTAAACATTCCAGGGGCGTAGCTAGTAAGCAACAAGGAAGTCGGTAAGAAAGTGGTGATAGAAAGTGCCCTCACACTCAGAATCAGGAAAAGACAGAAGAAATTCCTTGAACACATAATGAAGAAGAAGGGCTTTCAAAAAATAACCCTGTTGAGGGCAAAAGAGATAGCGGAAGTCAGCGTGTCTTTGCCTTCCTGGTCGTCGGGCTTAATAATCTACTGCACCACTTATAACAAAAGGGTGCCAGCGCATTTTATTAACAAACAGTTTTGTCTTTCATATCGACCGGAAAAAGCCGAGTCGAACATATGTCGGTGAAACACGTCGTTAATAGGCATTTCCACTTCGTCTCATCAACTCCAATTTTGTATCTGTCTATATTTCTGAAGAGGTATTATGTACACTATTTACATTATTCGGACTATTGTTCTCCTCTTTTTTACCGTGTTTATTACAACGTTTAGGCCGTTGTATTCTCCGGCCCTCCTCAGTTGGTTGAAATGTCGAAATGAACCCTTTATTTCGCTGACTGGGGTAGACCTTTCTAGTTCCACGTGCCATGTCTAATGAATGTCAGTTATCAGTTATCTCCTCTTAATTCCCCTCCCCAAGTTCTCCACCGCCTTAACCAGGTATTGAACTCACACTCTTTGGGTCCTGTCACTTGGTCTGACTAACGCTATTATCCACTGTGATATCTGTCCTTCAGCGTACAGCGGCTGAAACGTTGTAATAAATATGGCGACAACGATGAGGACGTTAGTCTGAATAATGTAAACTCCACTTTTGTTTCGGATACTATTATATATCTTAAAGACACACACACACGCACATATATATATATATATATATATATATATATATATATATATATATATATATATATATATACGCACATATATATATATATATATATATATATACGCACATATATATATATATATATATATATATATATATATATATATATATAGAGAGAGAGAGAGAGAGAGAGAAATAGAGAGAGAGTGAGGGAGAGAGAGAAAGAAAGAGAAATAGAGACACATATAGAGATATAGGTATAGGGTTCGCTAGTTAAATTGTCGACATTCATGTTTTAAATCTCGTGCATGAGCGCTGTTTGTTCTTGATTTTGTCGACTACACAGTATAGTCGACTTAGTTGTGCATCGTCTGTGAGAAAAATGACCACCGTGACACAACTCACTCCGCCAGCAATTTGGAAAAGTTATGCTGTTCTGCGTGACATTCACGACCCAATACAACATGTCAGATGATTTGGGGGTCAAGTGAAGAAGATTCGGAGCGAGTTGGATTAATCTAATAGTTATTACGAAGAAACGGCAGTTCGAAGAAATCACTCTGATTGTCCTGATAAGGGAATAAATCCCAATTTATTGACGAAGGGCTCGGCCTCAACACAGGGGCCTACATGAAGTGCCCTGAGAGGTAATGCTGCCCTGGGCCAAGAGGATGGCTACTGGAAGACCCTATGTCTGGCAAAAGGATTCTGCAGCATGTTACACATGATGGACAACCTAATATTGGATATCAGACAATTTCTTCGATCACATCACCCCTTACATCTAGTCATTTCAATCCCCTGACTGCAAGACTCTGGATGTGGGGTGCAGTTGTGCGAGAGGCCAACAAAACACCTTCTAACACCAAAGATGATCTGAAGGTAAGGATTATGGCAGCATTCACCAACTTAAACAAGAAGACAGTCCAGAAGAAATGCAGGGGATTCCGATGTCGTCTGGAGGCCGTGGTTAAAGTTGATTTTGGTATTACAAGATATTTCTGTGTAATTATGGTAAAATATGTTAAAATGAGATGCCAGTGTTATTGTTATTGTTGTGTAATTTAAACGATAATTTATCCATCGCACCCTATCTATCTATCTATATATATATATATATATATATATATATATATATATATATATATATATATATATATACGTGTGTGTATGTATGTATGTATGTATACACACACAAATGTACATCTATCTCCTATTCTTTATACTATGGAATTTCTCTCACAGAACAAGAGAAGAGTTCAGGCATAAATTGCTCAAATTCTTCAGGCATTTGTTTCAAACATTATTAAAAAATGGACTGATTTTAATTCCGACCACATTCGTGGGAGGCGAACAGAAAATTCGATCAATCACTTCGGCCTTGACGCTGATCGAAATATCGAAGTACCTGTAGTTAGAAAAGAGAGTAATTAATTTATTTTCTACTGAAAGGGACTGTAAGAATAAACTGGCAATATAATACGTGATATAACTTCAAGATTGAAAAGTCTGTCTTTTTTTAGATCAGTTTGAAATGAGCGACTCACGCATAGTATAATATAGTGGCTGCAGATGTTATTTTAAATACTAAATTTATCATTTAATCTGAAGAAGATAATTTTGAAGGGAACTTTTCCTTTAGATGTTAATAAGACAAAAAGAACCTATTCACACACCGACATATGCAGTGTGCGATGGGTGAATTGTTGCCAATTTCGCGCATGCGCTTTGTTTTTGATTTTGTCGACTACACAGTATAGTAAAGTCATTTGGGCAGCTTCTTTGAGAAAACATTTCAGAGTGTTTGTGTCAATCTGAGAACAGTGCAGAGGGTTGGATGAGACTAATGATGATTACGAAGGTATTTGGAGTGATCACTATTAATGGTGACGGTATTAATCTTCCCAAAGGATCTCAGGTTCAATACGGAGGCCTGCATCAAGTACTTGAGTCTAAAATGGTGGTAAAGAGAAAACTCTAAGTCTAGCAAAAGGACACTGCACCATGTCAAACAAGTAGGCGAACACGGTCATGGCTGTCAGACAATTTTTGCCATCACATCACTCCTTCCATATGGCCACTTAACTCTCCAGATTGCACCCCACTTGATTATTTTGTGTAGGGTTTAGTTGTGCCAGAGACCAACAAAACTCCTTGTAAAACCAAAGATGAAGTGAAGGCAAGGATTATGGCAGCATTCACCAACGAAGACCGTCCAAAAGAGTTGCAGTGGCGATTTAATTGAATAAATTGACTCTTTCTGATTTCAAGATATTTTAGTGTAAGTTTCGCAAATATATATGTTAAAATGAGATGTCATTATATTTTCATTTATGCGTAATTTAAAAGACATTTTATTTACGTACCCTCTATGTATGCGTATTCTTAAAGCTTTAAACAATGTACATCGTGTGCGTGTGTGTGTAAATGTACTTCTTTCATTGTCTGATATCCGACATTATGTTTACTTGCTAAATAATCCAATGCATTTATGTTCAGCAATGTGAGTGATGTAGGTAAATACTTCACACACAAGCCAATTATCTTTTGCTGACTAAGGTGTAACCTTAAATATTGAAAGTAAATTTTCCTAATGGATAAACCTTCTTGAAAAGAAAGGATTGCTTAAAATAATATCACTTTATTTGATAAACTAGTCTATTCTTTTTAATTATCGAACTGAATAGTGGCCAGCCTCGTATCATAATTGACTACGGCTACATCATATTGCTTGATTGTTTACGGATTTTCAACAATTTGTAAGTAAAGCCAGAAATTATTTTTTTATTGAAATAATAATTATTTAGTGATTCCAGTGCTACTAATAAACACATAACTGAGAAAGAAGAAGTGGGTTCATGCCTTTTTCAACGGTATTTGCGCATAATATAACGAATCCAACTGGATTTCGAACTCGACACTCCGAGTAACAATTCCGAGCCAGTATTCATTATGCCACCCGCACATAAAACCTCACAGCACTTTGTCCTCCCAAGAGGTCACCCATAAAGGTGCTGACCAGGATCGACATTGCTTAACTTCGGTGATCAAAAAGAAAAAGAAATCTCACCGGCATGTAGCCGCAAGTTATGACTATTTCAATATTATAAGGTTATTAATGCCTGGGTGTGTGAGTATCCTCCAGTTTTGTGCACCAATCGCTTCTCCGTCAACAATCTTGATCTGCAAGTGACATTAAATCATTTATCATTTCCGGATAGGAAAAATTTCTATATGGTTTTATAAATCTACTATAAGTCTCAGTGAATATAAGTGGTTTCAATCGAAATTTGAACACGTTATTGACAATTTATTAGGTTGGTGAAAAAATATTGTCGTTTTTTGACTATCGTTCAATCCATGCGGCACCCATTTATCCAACTTTTTTGACTTCCCTATTTGCTTTAAATGGCGAACGACTGTTGAGTGGTCGACCTCGAGTTCAACAGCAACTTCTCGTGTAGTTTTGCGAGAATCGGCTTCAATTAAGGCTTTCAAATGTTCGTTATCAACCGCAGTCGGCCGGCCGCGACCGTCTTCATCTTCGAGGCTCTCGTCACCATTGCGAAATTTCTTGAACCACCGTTGTGCCACACGTTCGTTAGTGGTTCCTGGGTCAAACGCATCATTGATATCACGAGCTGTCTCGGCAGCTTTTCGGCCTAGTTTGAACTGGAACAAGAAAATCGTGCGGATTTGAATTTTGTCCATGCTGTCGAAAAGCCTGCAAAAAAATGAATGAAGAGATTGAGAACGGTAACGAATAACACGATTCCATAGAGCGAAAAAAACGCTTCAAAATGATATATAACATGGCTACATATATCAATGAATTAATTCAGAAATCATATATAAAAGTAACATATGTGAGAAAACGACATTATTTTTGCACCAACCTAATAGTAGAATATGTGGATAAACGTAAATCTCCTCGTAAATTTCCACCAACGAAATAGTCTACTATATATATATATATATATATATATATATATATATATATATATATATATATATATATGGAAAATAATCAAGGGATGTATAACAAAATCAAAACACGCGAACTGACTTTAGGCTTTAAGACCTTTCTAGATCTCTGCGTAAAGCAGATTTGAAAAGTCTTTAACTAATGAAAATATTTTTAGAATAGGATACAATATTAACGATAAAAACTATCCAAGGATTTACTTAGATATTCTAGCTAGTAGTAAGTTTATATAATTTCACCAAGTTGGATGTTTTCTCATGGAATTTCTTCTTAGCAGATAGCCGTGGAGCCATTAATGTCTTATTTCTCTTTAAAGGTGTATACAACAATAAGGGTGAATAAAAAAGAAAACCTGATAAGTAAGCATCCAGGATTTCAATGCCGATTTCTCATGAATTATCGTTGTATAGTCTAGTTATCTTTTGATTGCAAAAAGCGGTTATGGCTTCTGGCGAAAATACAGTAAAAAGAGGAATCTCCAACATATCTTTCCAGTATTTTCTTGAAGCCGTTTCTGTCTGGAGAAGTGATATTAAGTGACTTTTTATTTTAAAAATCTCCAATCCTCAAAACAAATAACTATATAAATAATAAAAAAATATTTTTAGGTACATTTTCTCTCTCCAGAAATTATCTTCCATATTTAAAAGTCTACCATTCATCCATGTTTTGAATATTGCTGCCACGTATGGTCTGGTGCTCCTTGTATATATTTAGACATAATTGATAAAACCCAAATAAAAAACTCTAATATTATTAGTTCTAGCTTAGCATCTTCGCATCAGTCACTTTCCCACAGCCTTAATATAACTTGTCTTTGACTTTTCTATGAATACTTTTATTGTAATTGTTCTGATGAACTTTCCTCGATGTTAGATTTTATGAATCTGGCAAAAGTTTCCATTATCCAGGAGCTGCACTGTGTAGATGTAACCATAATAATTAGTTTATAGCACCTCTCACCTGTACAAAGGGCCTCGTGCTTGATACTTTCCAGTCAACTTTGATCTACAAAAATTTAAATGCAATGTCAGTCGTTAACTACTGCCCTCTTGATTCTTCTAATTTTATTATGATTTCTCCCTAATAATATTTTTCTTTTTCTTATTGATTCACGCTCATTAACATTTTATCTTTACTGGCTTTTTAGTGCTTACCTCGGGGCGAAATGATTTTAAAAAGCGGAGTTCTACGTAAATTTTGTCTGGTGTTTTATCGTCATCTAATTATAAAAACAAAGAAATAAATCTGTCTTTCACTAACATATATTTAGTTATCCATAATTATTAATTATTATAATTAGTTATTTAGCTATCCATAATGATTAGTTATTATAATTAGTTATTTAGTTATCCATAAATATTAATTATTATAATTAGTTATTGAGCTATCCATAATTATTCATTATTATAATTAATTATTTAGTTATACATAATTATTAATTATTATAATTAGTTACTTATTTATCAATAATTATCAATTATTATAATTAGTTACTTAGTTATCAATAATTATTAATTATTATAATTAGTTATTTAGTTATCCATAATTATTAATTATTATAATTAGTTATTTAGTTAACCATAATTAATAATTATTATAATTAGTTATTTAGTTATACATAATTATTAATTTTTATAATTAGTTACTTAGTTATCAATAATTATTAATTATTATAAATATTTACTGAGTTATCAATAATTATTAATTATTATAATTATTTACTGAGTTATCAATAATTATTAATTATTATAATTATTAATTTAGTTATCCATAATTATTAGTTATTGTAATTAGTTATTTAGTTATCCATAAATATTAATTATTATAATTAGTTATTGATAATTATAACGTTAGATATGTCTTTTTAAGACAATATTCAGCGACTTAGAGACGGTCTATTCGTATTTAAACATATTTCAATGTTCCGTTCACGATCCCATTAGAGTCGAATGCACATCACACGTACTGCAGCCGCTGCAACAAAGGTGTGTCCTGACCACGCTATCTTGACAGAGCTCAACTGCCTAAAGGCTAGTTTGAATTTAGTTTTCCGTTTTCCAGACTGGGTCTCAACTCAGAATATACGAACCAGTATTCCCTGCTATTTAGAAACGCTGGGTGGTAACGAAGAAACCGAATACAGGGATAGAGCGTACTACAAGGTCCCCGAACGACCGTCCTCAGTTTTTTTTTTATTTTATTTTTTTATTTTTATTTTTATTTTTATTTTTTTACTTCAGAGATGTTCTCTCCTAGACCGGTTGAAACGCAAGTCTGACTTGTTATTTGCCCATAACTGGGTGAGGGAAGAGAAGAGATGGATACCTACCTTTCCCAAGGATACTATCACGTAGGTGAATGTAAGGAAATTAACTCTTGATTCCTCAATCTGAGTCGCAAATCATTTCTCTACTGTCCTAAAAATTTATTTATGCGATACAGGAATTTCTTTTCAACAAAATGTGTTAGATGAAAGTATTTATCACTCATTCTAAAATTAAGTTTAGTTTTCAAATAGTTTTTTATATCGAAATGTGTCTGTGCCTCTGTGTGGGGCGTGTTGGTGTGTGGGAGGCGTGTGTGAATATATATATGAACTGAGATACATAGAGAGACAGACAGACCAATTCAGATATTAGAATATCTGAATGATATGGAGCAATCAGTTGAAAAATTTCTATGTTTTTTTTGTTTTTTTATGTTGTTTTTTTTTTGTTTTTTTATTTAAAGGTGTGAAGTCATATTGAGTTATTTTATCCGATGAAGTCTTCATTCATTTACTCCATAGAAGAAAGTCATAGGAATATAAAGCTTCTCGTCACAGATAAATAGATATGTATTCCTACACTCATTCTAGCAATGTTCTTCATTATAGTGAAAAATAATTTTTTTCATTAAACGGAATCCTGCATTTAAAGGAAGATTTCTTCCGAGGAAGTTAATCACATTTCGTGATCAATTTGGCTTAATCAATTTCATATCTTTAAACATATTTATCAGCGCGGCACAATGCCATAATTAAGAAGTGTCCGTGAATTCGATTACACTAAGTCGTAATTACTAGCCACTCTTCTCTAGAGATTGACTCAGCTTAGTTATATGTACACCAAATCAGGGAGGAATGCAAACACACATTTAAATCTATGAATGCTCTTTATGAATGTTTATTTCGACGGAGCGTTTAAAGGTTTTATTTTGTTGGAAATTTGAAGCCGACATTACGTCTTCTTTGCTCAATTTATAATGGGACAAAGTTTTACATCTAGTTTAAGATAATCGTAGATTAAATTTACAATGTACTCTTATTTATATTTTGTCTTAGTGGTTTTCTTGCCTTGTTTGATTAAAAAAGGAAAAATGGAATTATACAATGATTTGGAATGAGTCTCTCCCATACACTACATAGATAACTAATTATGTTATAAAAACAAAGACATGAGGCGTCTATTCGTATTTAAACATATTTCAGTATCATGATGACGCATCCCGTAACTGATTTGATTCAAGTGATTGATTGACGTGTTTGTGTAACGGGATATCAACACATTATTGGTTACTTAATGCCGAAAATTATTTTCCTTGGGAGCCTTGAATAATAAAAATATGATATATATAATACTGCTTTCACACTTGAATACATGGTAGATGATACCCAGCTTTTGGCCATATAAATGTTTGTGTAGCCATGATTACTAGAGGCGGTGATATGTGGGGTTTATGTTGTAGTTTTGTTGAAATTATATTTTGGAATACAGTTTGATTTCTTTCAGAAATTATAGGATATTATATGGACTAATGTCATGAAATATTTCTTTCCTTTCATTTAACGGCATATCAACATCTTAACCTGTATCGGTTTTCATCCTAGTCGGGTTGAACCGGCTTCCTCCCGAGCAAGTACAGCATCACGGGCCATCGCTGCCCACGCTCGCCGATCCTGAGCCAGGTCACACGAAATGGCGAACTAATCGTGATTCCATCGTCGAAGGTCAACTAATTGTGAACCCGATAGTACTTCTAGGTCATCCTTGATTGTGCTAGCCCACGTCCTCAGTTGCCCACCGACGGCAGGAAGAGAAGGAGGGAGAAGTACATCACGGATGAGCTTTCCCTCCGGGTGTTGAGCTGCGTGCTCGAACCATCGGAGACGACGCTGGAGCAGGATGAGATGGTTACTGTCGAAGTCTGCATATTGTTCACTATTACCTCAACTAAATATGTATTGAATGCAATTGTATACCTTCAAATAGAGATACAAATGTATTATTGGTCAGTTTGCTATAAAATGTATTATCGGTAATTCTTCAATAAAATGGTAAATTTGACATTAAATATATATTATTGGTAATTTTACTATAAAAAGTATTGTTGGTGCTGCAATCACAAATGAGGGCGATCCCGAGAACAACAACAATTAAGAGGTAGTTCCACGTTCCTCGAAACCAATGAGAGGCCTTACTGCCGGTTGTTGTTTATCATCATACCCAGGATATGCAATTAAGAGGTTGTTCCACGCCCCCCCCCCCTAAAAAAACCTCCAATCCCCCGACCAGACGCAAAGTTGCCGGGTGTAGTTTATCGTCATACTCTGAACTAGCAATTAAGAGGTGGTTCCATCTTCCTTAAAACCGATCAGAGGCGTTGTTGCAGGATGTTGTTTATCATCATACCCAGGACATGCAATTAAGAGGTTGTTCCACGCACCCCCCCAAAAAAACCCTCCAATCTCCCGACCAGACGCAAAGCTGCCGGGTGTAGTTTATCGTCATACCCTGGACTAGCAATTAAGAGGTGGTTCCACGTTCCTCAAAACCGATCAGAGGCCTTGCTACTGGATCTTGTTTTATCATCATACCCAGGACATTCAATGAAGAGGTTGTTCCACGCACCCCCCCCCAAAAAAAACCCTCCAATCTCCCGACTAGACGCAAAGCTGCCGGATGTAGTTTATCGTCATACCCTGGACTAGCAATTAAGAGGTGGTTCCACGTTCCTTAAAACTGATCAGGGGCCTTGCTGCCGGATATAGTTCATCGTCATACGCAGAATTACATTAGGACCGAAGGCAACCTGCACTTGCTGCAGCCGTGATACTTAGGCACTCTTACATAGAGATTGACTCAGCATACTTTTTATGAAATATAAAGCAACAGGAATTCATACATGCACATTTCAATAGATGTATGTTGTTTATGACGGTCGATTTCGACGGAACATTTAAAGGTTTTTTTTTTATTTTTCTCTGAACTTAGATGTCGACTTTACCTCTTTGCTCAATTTATAATGAGAAAATATATCTCTTTTAATATAATCGTAGATTAAATTTATAAGGCCCTTAGGGCACAGACATCCATTTGTTAAAAATCTATCTAAATTCCATTACGACATAAACAGTCCCTTGCTTTAATTAAGTACCCAGTGCTGGAGGATGAATTATTACGGAAAGAAATTGAAAATTCTCTCCCAGTTAAGATGAAACGTATGCAATCACTTGAAATTTTTCCATAATGCAAAATACATTTTTTATAAGTATCTTTGGGCAAATCGAAAAAATAGATTGATACTAAATTACCAAACGTTTAAAAATGACATAAAAATTTAAATACTGAAGAAGGCAGTCATTTCAAAAACATTTTTTATTAAGTCACGATGCGTATCAATTTGTTTCCCTAAATATTAACTAGTTTGACTATCATTTTAATGTATATAATTGAATCCATACAATTACCTCATATCTGTATACACTTGTGTGCCTACACAGACATTTAGATAACAATTCTTCTGTAGACTATAAAGACATAACCCCAAAACGTTAGGTGTTCCTTGTGCTGCTTCACTGGTAGCTAGGTTTCACAAGGTGGGTACAAATGAAGAAATTCCTTTCTCCTAGACTAGTCGCAAAACAAATCTAAACAGCCCAGTTTGACTTGTCCTTAAACTCTAGAAGGAGAAATGTATCCTTACTATCAGATAAGAATTTGTGCGAAAGCGAGTGCAACGGGCATGAATAGTATTCAATCTCAATAAGCCAATCCAATTTTCCACTCAGATAACCACTGCGCTACGAACATCATTTATATATTTCTATGTCACTCAAATATAGCATGAGCTTACGGCCACATCGCGTCGAAACACCGGTTTCCGTACGATCATCAAACTTTACGGCCGAGCCTGATGAGTAACCGAATGGATAAACGCTTGGGAATACCAGCTGTTGTTAAGTTAGATGGGCGAGTAGTCTT
>OZ010615.1:10763848-10793848 GCA_963932145.1 Acanthosepion lycidas | reverse complement strand
CTTTTCTTTACACTGTATGGTTGGTGGTGGTCGAAGTTAAAGTATTTTTCGGTAAATTTTGACTTGATGTATACGGATGTCTTGAAACCATGTTCTGTTCGAGTACATCCAAGAATGCTAGATTTTTTTTGTTTTTTGTTGTTGTTTGTTTTTTTTAACTCCAGTGTGAACTGTATCGATTTTCACATTCCAGAATTGGAAAAATACAATAGAAAATTAAATAGACAGAGCTTCTTGTATCGTTTTAATCCAGCATATTTGGATAGGTTTTAAGAAAAATAATTACACGGACAGTTTATTTCATTGTTTAGTATATATGCTTCAATTTTTCGGATAATGTGTTGAGTATTGTGGATAATCCGAACTTATATATTTTGTTATTTTTATTCAAGTAGTTTCGACTATCGGAATTGTTATCAGGAACCAATGGGGTGCCTGTGTAGTAGATGGAATTCCTTTATCTATATCCTCCTATTCTTTGGGAGCGCATGATATTTGAAATGGTTGAGCGTTCCATCATGTTTAAAATCTATTGGGAACAAGAATCTCTATATAGGGAGAATTATGAGAAAGGTATTGAGGTATTAAATCATACTTCTACGAATTTATATATTTATTCTTGTCCATTTTGTTCGATCGAAGTTTTCACACGATACGAAATGTAAATGTATACTTAATGATAAAGACAAAAACCAAACTCATATATGCAGTAGCTTCCAATATTTCAGAAAAAAATAAAAAACGAAAACCTTCCAATTCGAGTTAGTCGTCTTAAAAATTTCAGTAAATATTCTTGAAAAATATTCTATACTATGACAAATGTGCATAAAATCCCCAACGATAAATTTAATTTTAGGATTATATTTTTTATAATGTACGTTCGCTAATAGTGAGTACATATGCGTTTGCGCTTTTAAATATTAATACATTGACGATTGACTTGACATGCTTACATACACATGCAAACACACACAGATGTAACATCTTTCAGTTATGACATTTACGTTATTGAGTTCTACTGATGTGCATTTATTGTTTCGTAAAAGGTTACTCATTATCTGTGCAGATATAAATTGGCAACGACCAGAAACGGAAGTAAAAGAAAATTAAAAACAAAATCCGAAGAAAACTTTATTGAATGTTTTCAATTTCGCGTATTTAAACACGAGGGAAATTTCGCTAATAGGAACCAAGATGAAAGTTCGTCTTTTTCCATTTAAATAAACGTGGCCCACGGATCCACTTGCATTTTGTAATTCCGTTTGACAAACATTTGCTTTTCTGAAATTATGTGATAACTTTGAAAAGTCTGCAGCCTTTATGCATTTGGGGAAAATTGACAACACTGAAATATTGACAAAACTGTAATGAATAATTGCTTTGTATTGATAGGGATGAAAATTCACAATAATCTCAGGGGTAAGAGAGAGATTTTTAGCAAGTTTCAAAAAGGAAAAAATTAAGGACAGATAGATTCCGATCAAACTAAACAGAGTAACTATCATAAGAACCGAAATAATATTGAACCGAATAAAATTGATATGAGAAAAAGACAAAAGACCTAACATATCAATCAGATATATGAAGTTGACAAAAGAGAATGAAGATAAAACAAAGATGAAAATATTTTTTGTAGCAAGAAAATCAACACAGTTAAATAAAAGGATAATGTAGAATTTAAGAAAGAAAGAAAGTGTTGGCCGTAAAGTAATTTAGATTGGCACTTGTCTTCTAAACGCTTCGAAACGATTTTTAAGACAACAGTTACAAATGTACGTAGCTTATCAGCGTATAAATAGAGCTGGCGTTAGTTGAAGGAGAAAGAGAACCTTTGTTTACAAACAATTTAAGGAAAGCACAACTCTGATTTTTTTTTTATCATATCTCCTCATACATGCCACTAAGATAACAATCTTACTGAATGTGAAAGAATAAGAAAAAAAAAACATTATTAAAGAGTGAGAATAATAGAAAAGTTATGAAAAATACAGTAGATAACGAATGACATTGCATCATAACTTTTTAAGATCAAATTTTACTGGAAATCATGGATCCGGAAGAGAGTTCAACGAAGAAGAAGTGAGAGAAAAAATCTCTTAACATAGAATGGTTACATCTAGCCAATTCAACTGTAAATTGATGAGACCTTGTGGCCAATCTAGTTCTACGCTTAAATTCATAAAGTCTAGGAACCATAGGAAATATTCCATTCGAAATATTTCCATGAAAGTATTTACAGAAAAGGCACAGGGAAGATACATTTTGTTGATAGGAAACGATCGAAGCCGAGACGCTAAGGCATGACCAATAATACTACTGATATTTCTTTATATTTTATCAAGAATATCTAAATGTACAGCAGGAGAATCGGACCATATGTGACAGCAATATCCAAAGTTTAGGACAAATGGTAGACTTATAAATATATAAAGAGATAAAAGGTATTATTCTGGAGATAAAAGAAGGGAAATGTTGTCTAGCATGCTACAGTAAATAAACTTACTTAGCAAGAAAACCTAGCAATGGATTCAGTATAATCTTTCAACTAGATATTAGCCGAGAATGCTAACCCGAGAAGGCGCAACACTCCTAAACGTTAATATCAACCATGCTGATGTGAGCAAGGATAGGTTCTTCCAGGTGATTAAAAGAGAGAAGTTTCCTTCTGGAGGCGTTAAAATTAACAAGGCATTACTTACCCCAGTTAACAACAGACTGTAAATATTTTTTTAGATAACCTGCCAATCTTATTTTATCAATCAAGACAGGAGTAAATGGTTGTTTCATCGGTATAGATAGCTGGTGTCATCAGGAAGGCCATTCATGAAGATTAAGAATTAAGTTCCTGTGAAAGAGACTTGGAGGTCACCTGCATTAGTATCTAAAAATCTAGTATATATAGTGTCCGTTCCAAAACACTTGTGAGTGAAGTTAGCAACTCTACATGTAAACAAAAACTTACACTCTTTGGGTCCTGTCACTGGATCTAACCAACGCCTCTATCCACTGTCCTTGAGGACACATGGCACAGTAGATAAAGGAATGTGAGTTCAATACCCGGTTAAGGCAGTGGAGAACTTTCAGAGGGAAATTAGCAGGAGATAACTGATATCCATCAAACATGGCACGTGGAACTAGAACGGTCTATCCCAGTGAGCGTAATAAAGGGTTCAGTTAGAAATTCCAACCTCCTGAAGAAGGCCGGAGCGTACAACGGCCGAAACGTTGTGATAAATATGGCGACAAAGATGAGGACAATAGTCCGAATAATGTAAATAATATACATAATACCTTATCTCAGAAATATAGACAGATAATGAAGGGCCGAAACATTGTGATAAATATGGCAATAGTCCGAATAATGTAAATATTGTACATAATACCTCATCTCAGAAATATAGACAGGCAATCAAGATTCTCGGTTACGAGATACAAGCATTCACTAACCTCAAGCATATAATATAAAACTCCAATTACCATTCACATGTAATAAATACCATATATACGGTTATTACAACATATATATTGAGTTTTTTTCAGTATTGGTGATAACCAGTTGGCAATTTCCTATAGGTACTGAAAGCTTTTCTTTCATCTAGGCATACCATACAACCTCTTCACAAATTCAAAATCCAGCGAAGTAATACGGTGCAAGAATAGCACTTGTCTTATTATTTCACGTTGTGTACTATTGAATCAGAACATTTAACTCAATAGATCTATCGTTAATTCCAAATATACTGTCAATACCAGTACCATCCGCCATGTTTGTTTCTAACTACTGTCATTGTAGCAGACGATATCACCAATATTGTTAGCACAGTCATTCAGCATAGGATACCGTTCCACGAATGAATGGATTTAAACACGCCATGTGTTAGGACGCTTTATAACTTTATGGTGGAAAGTTGATTCTGATGTGAGCGTAAAGTTTGATTAAGAAATGAACATAGATTTCTTAGATGATCACGGAAGCCAATTAAGAATCTTTTGGAAAAAAAAAAGAATTTTCCACACACGAACCAGGAGATGCCAAAAAAGATAAAGAATAACAGATCATTTAGAGCTTCGAAATTATTAACGAAAGATTTTGTAACACCCACATAGCTAGCTAGCATGTTGAGAGGGAAATGTTGATGAAATATATGCAATGATTTTTTTTCAATATGCTACAAGTTCTCATTTAGCGAGGTAAAAGAAAATTACGTTATCATTTGAATTAATGTGGCGAAATTTGCAAATCATTGGAAATGCATCAGATATTATTTTTTTGAATTCTTGAAAAAAGTGAATATCACACCGCTACAAAAAGAAATTGGGATACACACCTACTAGGCTCTCAGCCATTGAGGATGGAAAGATCAGATTCCTCATGCCAATAGTTAACAAATCAAAATTACGTGCACATGGAGAGAATTCAAGCGAATCGAATCAGCCTTTTTGAGATTTCAAAGAAGTCATTCAACTAAATTTAGCACGAGTGATTTCTGGCCCTTTTGGTCAAAAGACAATGAGAAAAGAACGAAAATTTGTAAACCTAAAATTTGTATACCAGAAATTCAGACAGGAATGAACTTTATGTCTCTCTCTATATATACATACATACATACATACATACATACATATATAAGTAAAACAAAATAACAGCGTCTGTTTCTAGCCTTTTTTTAAAAAAAGAAAATTAGTGACCCCTTCTCTCATAACTTCCTACTCTCTTTTTCTCTCTATGGATTTTTTCTTCTCTACCCCTTCGATATCAATATATAACTTCCGTTAAGTTAACCGTTTAAATGTGTCAATATCTGCTAACTCATTAATGTCTTCCTCGCCCCCTCACTTCCTCGCTTCCTTAATTTACATTTAATACGGCCCGTCAAAATATGTAAATTTTCTTTTGATTTTTTGTTTGGATGTAAAGTCTGATGATCCGCAATCCTTTAAAAAGGCTGTGGTGAAATAATTTATTACAGTTAACCTTAAAGTGGTCTGTTTTATTTAATATATATATATATATATATATATATATATATATATATATATATATATATTATAATAATAAATATAAATATATATTTCCCTTGCCGCATCAGCAATCTTACATTCATGCAAAAGGCAATCATTAGGTACTGAGTGAAAAGCTCAAAGCCCTGTGCTAGTACTGATGAAAAAGTATATAATTATGATTAAAATATATTATAGCACTATTATGATGAATCGAGTACCATTTTGTTCCCTCGATCTATACATATAAACACTACGTCATATTTTATCATACATTTTTTTTCAACTTATACAAATACATAGAATACGAGAGTATAGCCAGGAGAATTAAAACGATGTTTAGTGAATTTGCTGACATATTAATTTCAAGTTATTTTTCTGCTGCCTTGAAGTGAAAAGATGATATTAAATCACTTACTAGGTCTTCTACTAGGAAAGTGTTTCATTGTGTCTCAGTAGACATTTTTGCTCGCCTGAATCTATCTTACATTTTCATAAATCTACCATACGTCTATGCTTTGAATATTGTTGCCATATATGGTCATGCGATATATTTAGAGATCCGTGATAAAAACCTAAGCTTATCATTCTCTTTCTCTCTCCCTCTCTCTAAAATAAATGTTATTTATTATTTATTTTCCTCAATATGCGTAGAAATATTTACCTATCGTCTACTTCTACCTCATCCCTGATGATGTTTTGAACATCACCAGAGTCTTATCCTTGTTTTCCTCTTTAGAAATAGGTTTCTTATTCCAATGTATTCTTATTCTCTTTCACTCCCAGGAGCCCCTTGCATCTTAGTGCCATTATCACCTTGATTGTGTAGTTCATTCATTGCGCCAGGCTTTGGCAAATCAGCACCAACTCCAAGAAGTCTCAGCATCATACACCAATTCCTAATTTCCAACAAACTTTGCATATTAACCACTGCGCGATCTTTAGATACGTCATCGAGTGAAAGTTTCTCTCACAATGAAATCCTATCATCATTTTGAGATCGAATGTTAAAGAAGTTACTGTACCTTTTCTCAAGCAGTTTATGATAACGTGCAGAACTGAAAATATTGAATTTTCATGTCTGGGTCAGCGTAATTGTGATGCGACTCACTTCTAAAAAAATAAATTTTTCCAAGATCTCTTAAATGAAGTCTATCAAGCTCGGAAAAGGGAAAATACGAGCAGCCTCCGTCTAAACATGGCAGCAAAATCCCATTCTTGACCTGAAATGATTTTGTTAAGATGCTTACCTGGATACTTTCCAAAGTGATATAATGAACCTACCCTTTTTTACTGCTTGTTTAGCAATAGATGTTTTATGTATGTCCCTCTTTGTACAGGAGTGGACGCCAGAGCCAACAACCGCTGAAAGCATGGAATCTTATTTATATTTAAACTGTTCATCCTGGATGAAAAAGATCGAGGTCGATAAGATGGCGATGAAAATATAACAGCTTTGTTTTGATGTACTGAAAATGACATCCCGCTATATCCCGCCTGAGTAGCTACAGATTGGATAACATGTTCGGATCATGTTTATCTTTGGAAGTGCGTCCATAAACAGATGATAACATCCAAATAAAAGGGTATTATTAATCTGAGTATGCGCTACTTAATAAATTGCAGAGTAGGACAGACTATAGAGCATTGAGTAACCTTTGTTTCTCGCATAGGCTTGGGAAACTGACCAGTCTCAACAACTTCCAGGAACCCACCTAAGAAAAATGCGTAAATTCTTCTAGAGCTACTATAGCTAGATCTTTTATAACTCAATACTCTCCACTCTGAAACACCTTGACAAAAGGCTTTTCGAGGCCCAAGATAATCGATCTTGTAACAAAACTTCCATCAATCACCTCGATGGTTCTGGGTGAGTTAAATCATCTCCAGGTGACCTAGAAGAGCATGATCCATATTGCTGGCCCCTCAGTAGATTATCACTTGTGAGGTGAACAAGATCCCATCTTTATTTCATAGTAGGACCGAAAAGTAACAGTGATTCTATCTGGACCAGTAGCCTTCCTAGAATCAAAGTTTTTAATGAGTCTTAAAACTTCTTGAACCAAGATAGACAAATAACGGTCGTGGCTTGACAGAGGGGTGTAATCCGTTAGATGATGGGCTTATTCGTCTAGTAATGAGTTGTCACCTTGGATCGTTCACCGACAACAAAAACAAAAAATGAGACAGGCCTCAATAGAGTTGTTGTTGTTATTATTATTATTATTATTATTATTATTATTTAAATTTGGATTATGATAACTGACACCTTAGATAAGATCATGAAAACTGATACCCTAAGAATGAGACTGACACACTATTACTATTTGGGGAAAATAAATAATGATTTAAAAAAAAAAAAAAAGCTTTTATTCGGTGAGAAAACAAATTGAGAAATGCACGTAAATTTATATTTATTTACTTAGTATTTATTTGTTTTCAGTCATAACTTCTTTAGTAAATAATAAATATATCTCTTGGTTACTTTTTAAGTATTGAGCAGAGAGAGAGAGAGGGGAGAACGTTTGTTTATAATTTGATTTAAATTGAGAATCAAGCAGAAGAAATCGGATCTCGCTTAATCTTTTTAGGAAGATTTCTTGAGTAATGTTCTTAAATGGTTTCATCAGAAATATCTAAACTGTATACAACGGCTTTCTCAAATCAATGATTTATATGATTTTGAGAGAGTGAACCCTGTTCGTCTTGGCGAAGACAACACTTCGTACAGTATCGACGACTGGTGCTAAAGAATCCCCAACAAAGAACTATACCATATAACAGAAAGCACATTTTTTGATAACATTCAAAAACAGCAACAGTTAAAATGGCTTGCACATATAACTCGAAGAGAAAATAATGGCCTAATGAAGATGTTGGCATTCCACACTTCTTTAGATACAAGTTTTGGTGGGAAAACCCCCATCAATTCTGGAAAGAGCAATAAAAGTTACTTAAGCTGAGAAACCTATTTTCATGAAAAATTGTTTTAAGAGAAAGATTTTATCAATTTCAACCGGGACTAATACAGGCTGTTCGGAGAATGAAAGCCGGATGTTTCTTTATAAGGAAATGGTTAATATTACCATTATTATTAGCATTCACCACAAATGCTTGAATATCGTTCTCTTGGAATAAATTTTCACAAATTAAAAGATAACTAACATGGTCGCCTTTCCGTTTCGCAATTCGAAACCTTATAATTTGCCGTTTTCAATTAAAGAAAGAAAGAAAGAAAGAAACAGTAAATTTTTAAAAAATACTGTTCTTTTGTCTTTCTTTATTTTCTATCATCGTTTCTTCTGTCTTTATCCTCTCGTGGCTTTTCTATATTTTTTTACTCTGTAATCAGCAAATCTTCATTACATTTTTATAATTTCCCTATTATTTTAAGTTTCTAATTATTCTCATATTTCCGTTTGTTTATTTTTCTTTTAGCCTTTACCAGAGCACTTATTATTATTATACCTCTTCCTGCCTTGATCTATGAGACTAGTTTGAAAAACATTACATCACGGCCAGTTACGCTCTTCTGACAGTTTCACATCATTTCTAAATGCAGTCGAAGCATTCTTTTTTCATCGTTTCCTTCATTTTATCTTACTTTCAATTTATAAATTTCTTCTTTTTCTTCTTCTGCGTTTCCATTTCCTCTCTACTCTCTCTCTCTCTCTCTCTCTCTCTCTCTCTCTCTTTCTTCTTCGTCTCCTTTTCTTAGCCTACTTCTTCTTAGTATACTTTTTTATTTTATTTTCTCATTCTTGATTTGCGTATTAGTTTTTCCTTCATGAGATATTTCTTTCTTCTCCTCCTTTTATTCTCTTTTTTACTTCACATCATTTTTAGCGATTGTTTCTAATATTATTTATTTTCAATTTTTTTCGCGGACATTAATTTTCCGTCTCTGTCTATGCCACCTCTGTTACACACCCTAACCGACACATTACTTCTGCCTGTCAGCAGCAATTAACACATTGGCCAACAAAGAAACAAATCAGCTTCATGCAGCTTGCAATTTTGACAATAAATGTCTTGCAGAATTGACACTATCTGACATGCTACATTATAAAAAAAAAAAGGACGAAAAATATTTGCTCGATAAGTTAACGAACATGGCCCCACGCTTCCCATGTTTTTTTGTTTTTTTTTTCATTTCGTTTAATTAAACCGCCTATCCACTCACTTAAACACTAGACCTTTCTGAATTACTCGTTCGTTCAATCATTCATTCGTGCGTGATTTTCATGACAGATGTACTCACGGCTTTGGATTATGTTATGCCTTGCAATCAAGGAATGGGAATATATTATTTCAAAATAATTACTAGACTTTGTCAAGATTGACTATGGATGCAACAGAGCTTCTTTTTTTTTCTTTTTTCTTTTTTTTTGTTGTTTATTTTCTGATTGTTTGCTTCGTCTCAATAGTCAATCAGTCCAAAACTTATAGTATGAAAATGACGAGACGTTTTGTCACGATAAATGTCGATAGGACAAAGTGTACCATGTAGTTGATGATTGTTATTACTTATGACACTACACTGAAGTGAATATAAACATAGACAAAGCGAATTAGAAATTGGATTGTCAATAACCGTTACTTCAGTTGCAATTTCAAAAAGAAAAATGGAAATGGTTGGTGGTATATTAAATGGCGGCACGGTATTAGAAATCGCAAAAGCCATGTTCGAATTTGAATCCTTATTATGTTACATTCATTATGCACAAATCGTTTGGGACAGAAATCCCCTTAATTCTCCAGATATAATTTAAATATCAATCTTAGTATCTTAAAAGCTCAGTTATTTATAGATCCAAGATGAAATGTATCATCAGAAAAATTATTTTTCTTTTTTCTTTAAAAAAAGACAGCCATTTGTTAAATAGCCTTGGTTGTCAACAAATCTACGGTAGAAAGTAACGTCAGTCTAATGCTGAGATTCTTCTGCCCAGTAAATCATGAGTCGTAAAGAGATATTATCACCCAAGTGTGTGTCACGGGTAGCACATAAGGAAGTATGAACTAAAAAAATAGTGAATTAACGAGAATATTGTGGAACACTGGAAATATTACACAGACGAGGGTTAAAAAATATGCGCCGGGGAGAGCATATATTTCTAATAAAATGAGGAACCAACCTCATTCCTTTTGTATTACAATTGCAGAGAGTAAGTTCTCCAACAATCGCATTTTTAAAGAACAGACCCATTCATGTATGATTTCCCTATCGTTACAATCCCTTCATATTATTCATGAAGCTTCCAAATGAGTGGCTCTTGAAACTTGCATTAAAGGAAAATTACTGAAACGAAGTACTGTGCTGTTACGGATTAAAAAAATAAATAAATAAAATAAGAAACAAAAATAAAAATGAAAACAAGCCAAATAAATAAACAAACGACTTCTGATAAAATAACTGCCATAATAGACTACCCACAATGCACCACTAACCCGTATATATATAAAAATCCGAGAAAAATAACAGCGCACGTGGCCTGACGATTGCATATAGCATGAAACAGACTGTCGCCTCTAAGTGTTGACTTCTATGTTCACTTTTATATTCACACGCTCTATCTCTGATATTGCGCACTTTATTCCATAAATATACCACACCATAAGACTATATGTCTTCGTATATATATATATATATATATATATATATATATATATATATATATATATATATATATATATATATATTTATCACGTAGGGTAGCTAGATAGATAGATAGATGGCTTGAAACTCGCATAGGAAACACCAGAAAAACTTAAGTAGACTACGTGTTCAGTTGTCAATAAGTAGATTTCAACCTGCTTCATATGTGCCCTCCATTCAAAGAGGAAAAAACAGCAAAACGGTCATTTACACTATCGTTTAGTATTAATGTATCATTTTCATTAGCTCACGTTCACTTGTGTCTTTTGCCAGACAAAGCAAAATACATACTACTCTACCGACAGTAAGGTCAATACTTACAGCAATCACGATTCATGAGGACTTGTGTGGGTGCGTGGGTGCGTATATATTGGTGAGTCCATAACTGTATCTACATTGCAGGTAAATACCTTAATGTGTTATCAATTCTTGCTATTGGTTATTTGATAAAAATTACTATTAATTTAATTTAATATATTTGCGGAAGATTTCATGAAAACAAAATCCTTGGTGAACATCCTTTACTTACAATGATCCCATAACTTTTCCAAAAGTCGTGTATAATTTATCTTGAAATTGTTCATATATCTGTTAAGGATATGCAGTCTTTAAGATAGTGAACCTGAGCAAATACGAACGCTTAACAAAAGTAGCCTAAGTCTAATAACATGTTTATTATTTACGTTTATATGTCTACTATTCTTTTATGCAAATCTATTAGGTTGGTGCAAAAATAATGACGTAATAATGTCGTTTTTTGACGTGTTTTTAACGTCAAAAAACGACATTATTACGTCATTGCACCAACCTAATAGTTTGTTACTTCTGCAATATATGTAGATATCCTTGATAAAAGAAAAATCTGCAATATTCTTTGTCCTAATCTGGTTTCAGTGACGTTCCCATCGCCACAAAGTAGCTCCCCTTTACATTTTCTACCAATATTTTAATTGTATTTGTTCTGTTGAGTTTTTCTCTATAGTATCTAGACTTTATGAATGTAAGCACAGTTCTATTAGGTTTGTTGCAAAAATAATGACGTTTTTTTACGTATTTTTTAACGTCAAAAACCGTCATTATTTTTGCACCAACCTAATAGATTGGGGTCAACGTCTAATCATCTTACATTGGGAATTATGTAGATATATCCGTAAGTTCTATGCTAAAAGGTTTCTTCGTTCGAACTTCTCATACTCAATTTGATATTCAAAAATTTAAATGCAATTTTAATCGTTATCTCTCTTTTGTTTATTTTGTTTTATTATTCTTCTCTCTCCTTCATTCTATCTGTTTCTCATATTCCCTTATACTCAGTAACTCCCTTGCGTCTTATTGGCTTTATATACACCTTTACTTTCGGTGAAATGATTTAAACAAAGATGTTTTGTCTCCCATCTACCCTCCGATTATCTTTTACTCCAACACAAATTCGCTTTCTCTCTCTCTCTCTCTCCCTCTCTCACGTAATCATTTTTTCAGTGATAATAACTAATGTTCTTATTATTTAAATAACTATTTTGTAGTAACCGTGTGCTATCATATGTTTCAATACTGATAATCGGTGTCTGCCTTTTATTAGAATATAGAAAAGTAAATATGGAGTCAACACGAAAATGAGAACAGGTTTTATGGGAATGTGTTGCTACCCTAGAAAATATATAGAACGTGTGTTTCGGAGATAAACACAAAATATTTTGTTCTTGGCAGTAGTATAGAGGATTACCTATTGACTGGATATGTAAAAATTACTTAACTCTTAATGATCATGCTTTAAGGAAAGTGCATTTCAGTTGCGACGAGAAGTGGCAAAAGTGACAGATGAGTTAAGAAATGTCTGGAAACAATGCACTTTTCACGTCTTAAGCATATGAGTGGCTGACTTTCTTCTACAATTATTTAGTGTCTCTCGGCAATTTTTCTCCAGAAATATATATATATATATATGCACGCGGACACACAATGTGATGCAATAACAGTTTTATGCACAGATAGAGGCACGCATATGAATAAATGTAGACGCCTACACAGAGATACCATAACCCATTTTTCTATATATATGGTCGAAATGTCAACACACATGCACACACTCATATATATATATATATATATATATATATATATATATATATACGAATGGGATAGGTAAATTGTAAATATTTGACAAAAAGAGCACGATGACGCAAATCAGCATACCAGAAATTTCAGAACGGGGCATACTTTACTAGCTGGCATTCGCACTGGGAGTTCAGATACGAAGATTTCAGAGAGTGTGGGTGTCAGCCTGAAGACAGTGCAGAGGATTCGGAAAGAGCTGTATGAGCTTAATGGTAATTACAAAGGTGCTTATGTTGATCATAAATGATAGCGACTTTATTCTTCCATTCATTTTCTCACATGGCTTCAAGTTCAACACGGAGGCGTACATTATTAGGTAGTGCTGCTCTGAGTCAGGAGTGGGTGGCTTCTGAAAGGCCCTATGTCAGACAATAGAACGCTGTACCATGCCACATATGCAGCAGAACTTAGTCATGGGTGTCCGACAATTTCTGCGACCACATCACCCCTTACACCTGGCGATCTAACTCCTCAGATTGCAATCCCCTTGATCATTATGCGCGAGGCGCAGTTTTGCGAGAGACCAAAAAAAAAAAAAAAAACGCTTGTAATACCAAAGATAAACTGAAGGTGAAAAATAAAGCAGAATTCAAAATCTTAAACAAGGAAACCGTTCAGAAGAGATGCAGTAGATTCCGAAGATATTTGTCCAATTTTGGTAAATATATGTTTTAAAATGAAATGTCAGCATTATTTTTATTTTCGCGAAATTTCAGACGACAATTTAGCAATCGCTCTCTCTCTCTCATTTTCTCTCTCTATCTATCTATCTATATATATATATATATATATATATATATATATATATATATATATATATATATATATGCGTGTGTTTATTACTGCTTATGAAGATATTACTCCGGATAGTAAAAGGCTATATAGGGATGGTGGTCTGATGACTGTAAAAACTCTCCGAGAATTAAATTTGATAAACTTAGAAAAATGATTCATAGGGAATTTAAACGTTTAGATCTTAAGCTGAAAATAACTACTAATATCAAACCAGTTGATTTTATAGCTGGATCTAATGTATGAAAAATTTTCAGACTTTTTTGAAAAAAAATATCAACCCAGTCCATCCTAATTCCAATTACCCACCGTCTGTAATTCGACATATTCTTTCCTTTGTAGTACGTCTTCTTACAACGAGGTGTTTGAGGAACATGATTCTAACAACGGGGTGTTTGAGAAACATAGAAATGTTTATATAATAAAGTTCTTAGGAATAGTGGGTATAAGTCCACTGAAATTCAGTTTAAAGAATATGATGGTAGTTCAAAGAAAAGAAATAGAAACAAGAGGTCATCTGGTACACGCCTCCATTTAACAATTTTTAGTACAAATTTATGCTATAAGTTATAAAATTAATTGATAAACATTTCCGAAAAGCAACCCTCTTAATAAAATGTTTAATAAGAATACATTAAAACTTAGCTATAGTTGTATCAATAATCTTCACAACAATAGACCACTTGTTAATATTGTTATGGTCAGCTACCAAAGTAATTATAGGAATCCCAACCAATGTCCATTGTCTAATAAATGTTTAACTGAATCCCGTATGTATCTGTATGATATCTCCTCAACAGAAAATCCGAGAGTTGAAGAGTTTTATATTGGCAGTACCAAGAAAACTTTCAAAGATCGTTGGTATAACCACCTATCCTCTTTTACTAATGCTACTTATAAAAATAGTACTTCAATTTCAAAATATTTTTGGGATGTTGAAAGAAAAAAATTAACCCACTAAAGTTAAATGGAAAATTTTAAAACTAGCTGGGACATGTAGATACTTATATGAACATTTTTTTCTGTGTTTACAGAAGAAAATGCAGATAATCAAATTTTTAAATAGGGATGATTTATAAAATCAAATATTCGAACTGTCGATTGTAAACATATTTTACCTCTAACCTTACAATCTTGATAAACGTTAAAATTTCACAATAACTTCTCTTTTAATGTTGAATAACCTTGAGGTAAACATTTAAAACTTACCCTTAGTAAGTAAGATTGTTTCGATGTAGTATAGTTTGTATGTTATTCCTTTAACATTACGTGTAGTAATTTATCTAGAAGTTTATACGTTTGGATGACGTTTTAACATTATCTATTGTTTTTTTTTATGAATACCCCATATAAAACACTTTAATTTATCAGTGGCTTTCCATTGAATATAATTTATATATTTTATTATTCTATATGATGTATATACTTAAAATTTTGTTTGTTTTTTGTTTTTTTAATTCATTTATTTAAATATTTTGTTTTAATTTTCTGTTTTTGTTATTTTGTTAAATATTTTCTTGGTCTTTCCTTCTTTTATTTCTAAAAGAGTAATATTATTTATAAACTATAAAATAATTGTTGTTAAATTCCCTTGCTTCCTCAGCGAAAATGTTAACTGTTCGTCGTCAACATTGTATTAAAACGTCTGTTTCAAATATTACTTATGTATCCATTGTAATTTTGAATCTGATTTGCATGAAATCTTACTTAACATCGACCATCGATAACAAGTGCATGAATGCCCCAAAACAAATATTTACTTTTACAAATAATCTCCCACGTGGTATTTAAACGAAATCTTCCTCATTAATCTTATATTATGCAGCGGAAATTTAACATCAAAATTCAGATAATAACAGTGTCATGATTGTGTGAGTATGTGTGTGTGCATTTTTTTTTTTTTTTGTGTGTGTGTGTGTGTGTGTGTGTGTGTGTGTGTGTGTGTGTGTGTGTGATGCCCGCTGTCCCTTCCTCTTTGTTAACGGCAGTCCTCCGAAAGGGCAAATCCTTTTTTCTTTTGTAATTGATAACATTCAGCTATAGGTTAAATCTCTCTCTCTCTCTCTCTCTTTCTCTCTCTCTCTCTCTCTCTCTCTCTCTCTCTATATATATATATATATATATATATATATATATATATATATATATATATATATATATATATCTTTCTCTACAATCTTATTCAGTTAAATATCAATATCATGAAATGAAACAATGGGAACAGTTTTCATTCGATTGGAATTGGATTCCCCTGAAAAGTCGGGATAAGTTACAGGAAAATGGAAATATTTTTATATCCCTTTTATACTCACAGACTTTTCAAAGTTGTTATGTACAATCTATCCAATGCCTGTTGTCATCTTTTTGTCGTTTTGTATATGTTCTTTAACACATGCTCAACTGAAAGCAAAATAAAGGAAATATTTTCAATCATCTCAAATTAGAGAAATAATTTAGAGTCATTAATAATTGTAAGAAAGTGTCTCAGTCTAAATCCTTTTGACTTAATCAGAAGTAGTTTAGTAAAGCCTAAGATTTTGAAAAAAAATATCAAATAGGTTTTGCAAAGATACAAAGGAACTGAATTCTCAGATATGACAGAGACATGTTAAAAGACAAATAGAAACAGAACATTGGCTCCAAATTTGCTATCAGCCACAAAGGGAAACACAGACATTTATATACGTACATATATACACGCTTGCGTTTATGTTTGCGATTACGCGATTATATATATATATATATATATATATATATATATATATATATATATATATATATATATTACAAACACAGATATATTACAAACAGGAATATATACAGAGAAGTAGATGTGTTAGTATGAACAATCAGATTTAGTAGAGAGAACAATGTAGTCTCGACCAGTATCACTATTCCAATGTCTTGCAGTAATTGTCTGAACGCGACTCTGTTTCGGACTGCCTCTGACTCGACTCATTACTCGACTTGAACTACTGACCCCTTGCCTACTCCTGAGGCGCAGTATTTATTATGGAATAGTACATTATAATTATTATGGGTAAGATCCTATCATATATTTGGTTGGTGCAAAAATAATTTCGTTTTCTCACATAGTAACATATGTTAGAAAACGAAATTATTTTTGCACCAACCTAATATATATATATATATATATATATATATATATATATATATATATATATATATATATATATAGTCAAACATTTAAAGTAAATATGCTAAAAATAAACTATGAATCAATAAATAGATTCTTCGTAACAAAACTTCAGCAGGAATTTTATTAATTTAACGAAACTTTTTAAAAATATACTCAGTGTCTGTTTGGTGAATTTCGTAATTGAGCATGTACCATGAAACAAGTGTTTATCATTGCATCGATATGTAAACAAGAATAATGAATGTTCTTTTATTTATTTATGTTTGAGACTCAAGTTTCTTCATCTCTTCGGTGAATCGCAGAAAACAATCTTCATATGCCATAAATTCCAGCCTATGGGGCACATTTGCGTTTGGTAACTTTGGAGTAGCAATGTGCTACCAGTTTTATCGTCACTACGAAGCCTAAACAAAAATTCTACATTCAATAACACAAATGAAGCAACTGATTTTTGTCTTACTTCATACCCCGACCGCTGTTTATTTAAACATATTACTACATTGGCAAATAGGTTTCATCGTTTGTAAGTCTCTATATTAATGGGTCAATAATTCGTTTTTCCCGCCTTTGTAGCTCTTTTCCATTTCTTTTTTTCCCTGTCACATAGGATCTTCAAAAATATAGATGCAACATCAATGGCCATCTTCTGTCTTCTTGAAACCTGATCTTCTCTCCTCACTAACATTTCCCTTCACTTTCAACAGAGTGGCATTATCCCTTTGCTAGTAGGGAAATGATTAAAAAAAAATATTTCTCAAAATATAACACCGCCGGCCTGGCTCGATCCGGGATTCTTCTCACGCTGGTAACTACTGCCGCCGGTCAACTGATGGTTATCTGCTGACTACATCGTTCCTTTATCTGCCCTGCCCTGTGTTGTGTTCTTTGATCACACAGCAGTTAGGGCCGAATTTTCATCCATACTTAAGCGCCGAATCGAGCTGTGGAGGAACCGTGTTAGGAAAGAACAAATAAAGCTTCGTCCTGCGAAAATACAAAGAATGATAAGAAATAACGAAGAATGTCACTGGGTTAATTTTCAGTTTGTTTATATAGTCGGTAATGCAACAAATTAACGGTTCCCGTTAAACTCTCTATCGAAAAACTGTGTCTCCTTTTTCTAAAAGTTGGAGCGGCTAAAAACATAAACAATGAAATAGATCGGTCTGGAATTCTTTCGACAACAGGTCTTATGGAATTTAGCAGCTCCTACCCTGCCACTTCGCGTAGTCAACGTCTCTCGCTCCAAATCCTATCTTCAACTAAGCGTTCGGTTTATGTGTATTTTCCCTGACTCCCACCGCACTTCAGGATGCATCAAGCATTTTCTCCAACCTTGGAGATACAACACCGACCCTCAACCCAAGCGGTCAGCAACTCACGAACAACACATTTCTTGAGAAACAAACTTTGTTTAACATTACTTTCGGCAATCGTCCGCTTATCCAAAACAATGATAAAATTTTGCTAACAACTTTTGGATTTTAATATTATCTGTATTTTCTCTGACGTCAAAAAGCTTTCTTTTTGTTGGCGACTTTCAAAATGATCGATTAAAATTTTCTTCGCATTCATTATTGGCTTTGTGAATAATAATTCCATTTAACAAATGCATTTCACTTTCTTCATTCCTCAGGACATAATGTCTGATTAAAATCTTATTGTCTTCATTCCGGTTTTGCGGATTCATAAAAAAAAATGCTATTTGCCCATCAGTTTATCAGAAAAAATATGTCCTTTTTTCATTGCCCTATACTTCAGTTCATATTTTCATCTTAACGATTTTAACGTTTTTAACTCTTCTTATTCTCTAAATCCTTTTTAAATCCTAACTTTATAATACCAGTATCATAAAACTTTTTCTGGGGTAAATTCTTCTATATTATATTTAATTAAATATCTTTGAAATATTAACCATTACATATTTCGAAACAATTTCTCCATTAAATATATTCAAATATAGAGGTTTTTAATTCATTCCTAAAATATTTGAACAAGTCTAAATAATTTTGTTTATAATAACTTTATTTAAGGAGCCAGAATAGTTTGGCCACAAGCGAGAATTAAGACGCCTTTACCAGTGAACAGCTCACTATGTGAACTTGCCAACAATGGCTGTGTTATTGCTTTCATAAATATGTTTACATATTGTTATGGTCAAGGTTAGGACCATGGAAGAACAACACGAAACACAACAGTAGAAATAACAAAGAATATATTACACAAGTAATAATACAAGAAGTGAAAGGTGTTAGTAAGACTGTCCGACTGGTTTGGCGTGAACTACTTTCAGCTCAACTCGATTCAATACCGTCCCAATACCGTCGGTCTCTCTTGAGAGGCGAAGTGTATATAGCGTTAGGAAGAGTTCATTCTGTCGTTCTAGGTAGGCACCATGACAACCACTACCAAATTTTACCTCACAGGGGTCTTTCATATGTTTTCCTCTTCGGATTAATCACCAAAGGCCCTGTAAATTTTCGTTTTCAGCTTGATTTCCGTGGTTCTGAACTTACTTGAGGCCTTTGCATATTGAAGGTGTCAAATATTGTGTCCATTACGGCCTCGATTTCTTGAGTTAATCTGTTAGAATCCACTAACATCCGCTTTCTGATCTGATTTATGTGCCTTTTATGCGAGAACTTCGGACCCTGAATTGTGTAAATCACGTTCACGATTCGTTTCTCTATTGTACCTGGCTCCCAAAAGGATGTGTTGTTTTTGAACATTTAAAAAAAAAACTTTCTCCCCTGGGCTAAATTTTCTTTTCGACGTTGGTGATTGCTTTGTCTGCTTTGGCAGTAATTTGTCGAATACCGATCTAATTTTTCGAGCGAACATTACTTCCGCTGGTGATAATGCCGATGGCGTAGTACTGTTTGGTGTAATTCTATACACTTGTAAAAATTGTTGTAAAGCCTTTACTGTTGGTACGTCATAAGCTTTCTTTAGTGCTCTTTTTAATGTATCTACAAACCTCTGCGCTTGCCCGTTTGACCTTGGATGATATGGCGGATATTTGATGTGTTCCACCTGAAAAATTTCACAAAACTCTTGAAAATCCGCAGATGTAAATTGTGTCCCATTATCGGTGACTAAACATTCAACCACTCCGAAACGAGCAAACAGCTCATGAAGGCAATTTATTGTCGTCTCGGAAGTAGGTTTTCTACAACGAAATACTTCTGGTCATTTGCTGTAACTGTCTACTACAATCAAGTAGTAGAAACCCTCTAATGGACCTGCGAAATCAACATGGATTCTCGGCCACGGTCGATCTGTCTTAGGCCATGGCTTATGAGTGATTGGAGGTGCCTTGCCTGCTAAGGAACAGCCCTTGCATTTGTCCACCATCTGTATAATATCTTCATCCATGTTTGACCAGTACACATAACTTCGTATTAAGGATTTCATCCTGTTCTTTCCTTGGTGGCCCATGTGGAAATCCTTGAGGATTCGCATTTGTAGCGTTTTCGGGGTTACTACTCTTTCATTATATAGCAGAACATTATCACATAACGAAAAACTGTTTGCAATATGCTTGTCTTTTCCTGCAATTTTTGTTTTCGTTTCCTTTATAAATTCGTTATTCACTGCTTCGTTTCTTATTTCCTGTAATGTGACGGGGAGGTTTCGAATTGTACTACATAAAGATTTTCTAATATCTTCTAATGGCTCCGTTTTTTTTTGTTTTTTGTTTTTTTTGTTTTTTTGGTATTAGTCTCGAAAGACCATCTGCATGCCCAATTTTGTTTGATGGAAGATACTCGAATTTGAAATTATAGTTTAATAAAATCGTACCCCCATCTTAGTAATCTATTAGCAATGTAGACAGGTAGACCTTTCTTTGATCCAAATATTGTTAGTAACGGTTTGTGATCTGTCTATAAGTTGAAAAATCTACCGAAAATATATCTGTGGAATCTCGTGACTGCAAAAATGATCCCCAGCGCTTCTTGTTCGATTTGCGAGTAATTTTGTTCGGCTGGTAGTGAAGTTCTTGACGCATGCGCGATGGGGTTTAGTGTCCCGTCCGGCATTTTATGTAGTATACATGCACCAACACCATAGGCACTCGTGTCACTCGCGACTGTTATTTCCAATTTAGGATCATAATGTGCTAAAAAATAAATCTGCTGTTAGAGTCTTTATGATTTTGTCGAAAGTTTTCTGACATTCATCTGACCATTTTTCCTTCTTTAACAGTTCGTTTAGGGGTGCGCGTAAATTGTGCATGTTAGCAATAAGTTCTTAATAATTTACTAAGCCCAAGAAGCTTTGTAACTCGGCTGAATGTTTTGGAGTCGCCATTTTTTTTATTGCCGTAGCTCTTTCCGGGTCTGGTCTTCTTCCTTCTTCGTCAATATGGCCCAGATATTTTATCTCCTTCATAAAGAAGTCACATTTATTTTCTTTTACCTTGAAACCGTAATTTTGTATCTGCCTGAAAACCTCTTGAACGTGTTCCCAGTGTTGTTCAATATTTTTACTATTTATCAGGATCACCTTGATGACATCCTGATAAATAGCAAAAATATTGAACAACATGAGATCTTAAAATCCAGTCCGCCTAGCATAGTGTCCATTATTTGCTGAAATATCGCCGGCGCGACCTTGATCCCGAATGGTAATCTCTGGAACTGATATAATCCTTTATGTTATTTTATGCACAACAAACTCGAGCTTTCCTCATCTACTGGTACCTGTAGGTATGCTTCGCTCAAGTCTATTTTTGAGAAACATTTTCCTCGGTTCAACTTTGTGAAAACTTTCTCTGGACTAGGGAGAGTATAGTGACAATCCTTAATCGCTGCATTCAATCCCGTCGAGAAATCAGCGCATACTCGTATCTCACCCGATTTCTTTTTCCCATAAACCGTAGGTGCGGCCCATTGTCAATATTCCACCTATGTCAATATACCGGTTTTCCCGAGTCTATCCAACTCTTCTTCTATCTTTTCCAATTATGCAAAAGGTACATTTCTTTTCTTCTTGAAAATGGGTTGTATATTTTCTTTTAGTTCGATTTTTGCCGCCATTTTTTTACACCACCCGAGGCCGGCTGAAAATACGTCGGGGAAACTCCCCTTTAATTTTGCCTTCAATTTCTCTGCCTCGGTCGATAATCTTTCCACTTTTTGTCAGAACGCACTTATCGGTAAATCCCAGAGGTCAACTTTCTGCATCCAGTCAGTTCCAAATAAATTTTCCGTATTTTTTAGAACATACATCTTTAATTCTTTGGTCATTCCGTTGAACGTCACATTTGTGATAATCTCGCCTTCAAATTTGATTTTTCTTCCTGTTACCGACCTGGCTATTTTATCTGTTCTCAACATGGTCGGTTTGTTTAATTTCTTCCATATCTGTAAGCTAATAATGCTTAAATCTGATCCGGAATCTAATTGTAATCTGATTTTTTTGTTTAACATTTCTACTTGTACGTATTTTCGTATATTTATCCCGTCCGCTTGATCAGTTCTAGTAGCTCTTATTCGGCTTTTGTTTTCTTTCTTCGTTCTACAGTGCGAAGTTTTATGTCCCACTTTATTGCACGACAGACAAGTTTTATTGCTGTATGGACAGTCTTTATACCAATGCAAAATCCCACAGCGATAGCATGGACTGGGTGGTGGTTTCTTCTGAGGTTTCATTTTACTTTTTGCAGTAAAATAATTGGTTTGGTTTGTTTTTGAGGAGGGAAAAAACGTGTTTGTCGTTGTACTTTTTGTACCTGTGCGACGCCAGATTCTTCGATATCTTTCGAGTGCTTTTTTACGCTTATACATCTCTGACAGTCCTCAGACAATTTTTGTAGCGTCAATTCTGGTTCACTCTCAAGTTTTGTTAGAATTCTCCGTCTGATCACTGCATCTTTAGCCGAAACCAGGCCTTGGACGAATATCAAACATTTAAAATTGTCAGAACTGAGTTCAGATAACTTAAAGTCATTGCAGTGTTTGTTTACTACGGAAGCGAATGTTATATAGTCTTCGCTATCCTTTTTTGTTAAATTTAAACATTTCCACCTTTTGTGGAATAGTGAAGTATTCGAAGTAAATAATTCCGTTAAAAGTTTCACGGCTTCCCTGAAAGTCAACTTAATCGTTTTCCTCGGTAGGATGTAGTCTACGAATTTAGTGTATTCGCTTGACCCTAGTTTCCTCGGTAGTAGACGTACTTTTTTCGCGTCTGACCAATTCCCGCAATCAAACTCAAAGAGATATTCATATCTTGTGAAGTAAGCCGCGAAGGTTTTGTCTTCGTCCGGTGCATAAGTGAAGTCTTTGATTGAGTTTCATATAACATTTTGCGAGAATGCCGCTTCGTTTTCAGAATGTTGTCCTTTATTTTTTACTGTCCGTAGTAGTAATTCTTGTAGTTCGAGTTGCTTTTCTTCGATTTTCTGTTGACTTTCTAATAGTTTTTCATCGAGCCTAGTCTGTCTTTCCTCATTTCTTTGTTGCTGCTCGAATTGCATTTTTATTAGTTCCAATATGGTTGCCTTAAAGTCTTCCATGTTTACACCGTAATTTAATAATAACACAGGCTATCTGCTGTCACGAGAAGAGGAGAGAAAAAAAAAACTCACTTTTTCCTCTTTTTTTTCTTTTCGC
The DNA here is from genome assembly GCA_963932145.1 of Acanthosepion lycidas. NCBI lineage: Eukaryota > Metazoa > Mollusca > Cephalopoda > Sepiida > Sepiidae > Acanthosepion > Acanthosepion lycidas. The sequence continues at coordinate 10,770,504 of OZ010615.1, read as the reverse complement.
AATATGTACTTTGTAGCTAGAGTTGCGTATTGGTGAAACGATTTTTCCTTTTTTTTCTCTGTGTAGACTTCAGGTCTTTGTCACCTGGTTGTTCTGGAACCTTGGTGCGAAAAAATTTTCAGGCGTAGAATTTGATTCTATTCTGGCTGACAGGTAAAATTCGTGTCTTCGTTACCACTGTTATGGTTGGTGTCCAAAAAGTTTTTTATCTTATATTCGTGAAGAACTTTTTTTTTCTCAATATCTCCATCGCCTCTGTTATGGACGACCGATAGCAAAAAAGGGATTTTTTTAATATTTTTTTTCAATATCCTCCACGTAGAATTCGTTTCTTCAATATCCTCGTCGCCATTGTTATGGTCCAAGGTTAGGACCATAGAAGTACAACACGAAACACAACAGTAGAAATAACAAAGAATATATTACACAAGTAATAATACAAGAAGTGAAAGGTGTTAGTAAGACTGTCCGACTGGTTTGGCGTGAACTACTATCAGCTCGACTCGATTCACTACCGGCTCAATACCGTTCGTCTCTCTTGAGAGGCGTAGCATATATAGCGTTAGGAAGAGTTCATTCTGCCGTCCTAGGTTGGCACTATGACACATATATAGGCCTATTCTAAAATTAACGATAAACTGTGAAATAGACAATTGAAAACGCTATGTTAGCTTGGGTCTGCTATGCTATCGGGTTATAGCAAATAACCAGTAGATATATATTTTCTAATATCCCGCGAGTTAAGTAAATTGCCACAATCGTGGAACCTTTTAAGAACAGAATTTCTACTAAGAGCAATATACACTGAATCCACCTTTGTAAATTCCCCTAACGGGTAAAGGTAGGAAATAATTTCAATTTATGTTTATCAATTTTATTCTTCCGTAATTTTTTTTGCTAATCATTTCGCTCTAAGTGATGTAATAATGCTACCAAGACGCAATTGGGTACGGAGTGTGATAGAATAAAAAAAATGTATATATTGAGGCGTGAGAACAATAAAAGAAGAAGAATCAAGAATATAGCAGATAACGATTGACGTTGCTTTTAATTTTTTAAAAATCGACGTTGGCTGGAAAGCAGGAGGAGGAAGTCAGTTCTACAGGCGAGAAGTGCGATAAAAGAAACTGTTATCAAAGAAAATATGGTTACATGTAAGCCATCTAACTTTAATATGATCGGACGATGTTGTCAATCGCTTAAATTGATAAAGTCTAGATTCTCTACAGGAAACTTCATCGAAACAATCACCATGAAATTATTTATGGAAAACGCACAGGGACTTTACCGAACGGCGGTGGAAAGTGATTGAAGGTCAGGATTTATAACACTGCTGGTTATTCTTTACACTTTATCAAGGATTTCTGAATATACATCAGGAGCACCAGACCATATGTAGCATCAATATTTGAATGGTTGACATATAAATACGTAAGGTAGCTTCCGGAAAGAAACATTATCTAGCACGGTACACTGAACCAACATTTCTAGCAGCAGATCTAGCAATTGATTCAATATAATTATTCACTTCATGTCAGCAAAGTACGTTAGCCGGAGAAGGCACAATGAGTTTCTACCCTACAAATTATAAACAGACGTTAAGAAATAGGTCTCTCACTAAGTGTTCGAAATAAATAATTCCGTTAAAAGTTTCACGGCTTCCCTGAAAGTCAACTCATTCGTTTTCCTCGGTAGGATGTATTCTACGAATTTAGTGTATTCGCCTAACCCTAGTTTCCTCAGTAGTAGACGTACTTTTTCGCGTCTGACCAATTCCCGCAATCAAACTCATATAGATATTCATATCTTGTGAAGTAAGCCGCGAAAGTTTTGTCTTCGTCCGGTGCATAAGTGAAGTATTTGATTGATGCGATCCAGTCCGCCTAGCATAGTGTCCATTATTTGCTGAAATATCGTCGGCGCGACCTTGATCCCGAATGGTAATCTCTGGAACTGATATAATCCTTTATGTTATTTTATGCACAACAACCTCGAGCTTTCCTCATCTACTGGTAGTGTAGGTATGCTTCGCTCAAGTCTATTTTTGAGAAAGCAGTTTTGTTTTGGTGGCGGTAAAATTAACAAACACTACATTGATCCAGTTAAGAGATTTTGTGTCAATTTTAAGAGACATATTATATTTTATCCATTTGTATTTTATATTTCAATTAAATTTTCTCAGTTATAGATCAACCATTATTTGCATTGAAATTCTGTTAATTATCAGGATGTTCTCCTAAATATTTTGTGAAAGGTTTTTCAGTTTTTTATGTGCAAAATGTTTTTGACCTTTTGAATGTGGTTTTCATTAAAGAAGATTAACCCTCTCGAAGCGCATTGCAGCGATTGACAAAGTAATAACCAGTCGCTGCAAATTTAGGTTAATATGGCGGACGGAGCAGAACATAGCAACTGAGTTCCGGTTGATCTCTTTCTATTCTTGATTTCAGTGGCCTTGATTTGCCATGGAATAGAACAATGTTTGTTTTTCTAATCTATTGTGTACGCTGGCACTGTTAAAGTACGTTAGTTTACTCCAAATGTACTCGTAACTTCTATGTAGTTATTATGATACATGTGTCATTGATAGTTCACTTTGCCTAATATAATTGCATTCAGAGAATACGCAGTTAAGAATGAATACTAATAATTCAATAGACATATGAGAGTGGGTTTAGAGGTATGTCGTCTTTTCGTAGGTAATATCTGAAATTTGATATGAAAGTTTCGTTGAATATTGTTAATTCTCTGTTAATTCAATATTGAACTAATATCCTTTATTAATCAATGATGTGAAATGTGTAAAACCTACACTTAGTAATCCAATGTTACGGAGCAGTGAAAGCTGCACAATCTCCTCATTAGATGAAGACGAGACTTGAATCAATAGAAATGTGGTTCTACTGAAGGATACTGAGAAGAAGATGGGCTGAACAAGTGAACAACGAGGAAACTTTAGAGAATATAATAACAAAAATATTACTTTTACATAAAATCAGAAAGAGACAGTTGAAATATGTAGGGCACATAATGAATAAAGAGGACTTGGAAAATCTGCCACTCACATGATAGATTGAATGCAAGAGAAATAGAAGAAAACAACGCATAACCTACCTAGCGATCTTGAGTAAATGGATGGCGAAATAAGTTTTAGTAGAGAAAAAACGATGACAAAATTTATTGAGCTATAAAGGAAATTCAATTGTAGATAGCCTTGGCCACTTACATCCTGAAGTCAGATGGCACATAGGAGAATATCTCAATGAATTTCCTGATGTAACGAGTTATATTAGCATTGGTAATATTACAGTATAGCAAGCTGTTTTTCTCAAGTGTTTCTAAGCAAAATATAGGAGTTATATAGTCTCAATATTTTTATAACTTAGAATATTCTATGACTTTCCTGCAAATAGCTTGTGGAATATGCCTCACTCGTTTTATTTATATAATATGTGCTTCTGTATCTCGTGTCTCTGAAAGGATATTCAGCTAATCTCTGATATAATTCCTTACCGTTGTAATGTTTTGTGAAATGTGTCTTTGATCCCATAAGATATTTTATTACCCCAGTTCTAGCTCAGCCATTCTTTAACTCAAATAACGTTTACCGAACGATATTAACCAGTCAGCATGAAATCTGTTAAGGCAAGAAGGAGGCATGAGACGAAAATTAACAAAAATAATTAAAAAGACTAAAAAATAACAGCGTTGCTTTTCAACGCAGAATACTATAATTATTAATGTTATTAGGCTTTGATATAATGGAATATGCGTATACCTGTGTTCCCCCTCACTGGAATATGATTGGCTGAGGTCCATCATAAATCCCAACGGACGTGTAGGAGGATCAAGAGCCTTAGTCTGAGAGCTAAGTCTATAACGACGCCCATTGGACTACGCCATTGATCTACACTTCTTACCTGCGACTACAACGCGTACCAGTCGATTACTGCTACCATATTCTACTTGGTTATAGTAGCCAAAACCACTTAGCTACTTCGTTCAAATATATCCCTTTCCGGGACATATCAGACTTCTCGTTTTCTTTTAAGTAAACATCTTTTTTCGTTGCAGTTACGCAGTCCATATATATATATATATATATATATATATATATATATATATATATATATATATACACTGTTGCTATGGAGCATGGAAGTTACCGCGAAAAAGATGCATATTTGTTTCGACGTCCAAAGACGTCTCGTCAGGTGATTAACAACGATGGTAATAAATGATTGCTAACCGCCTGTCGAGACGTTTTTGGACGTCGAAACAAATATGTATCTTTTCGTTCTTTGGCATATATATATATATATATATATATATATGTGTGTGTGTGTGTGTGTGTGTGTGTGTGTGTGTGTGTGTTTTAAAATATTCGATATCAGGGGCAGAGTATGTAAATATGAAAGTGAACAGCGGCAATTGCTTGCTTCATCCTTAAATGGAATCGTCAGACCATTGATTGCGTGAAGCAGTTTGTCGCCGCTGGGTGTGGATCACAATGTCCACTTGCATTCTATATTTATATATACACGCGTGCACGCGCGCACACACACACACATGCTCTCACGCATACGCGCGCGCACATATACACACACACTCACACATATATATATATATATATATATATATTGGTCAAGAGAACAAATTGTCCAAGAGTCTAGCATTTTATCCGTAACATTCGGTATTCTGCCGCTTGCACAAGCCGTCTGTGCATGAAACGAAACTGAGAGTATTAGTGAGCGAAAAATATTATTACATTATATAAACACACAAACAGGCATAACTATGTAGATACATAGGTAGATGATTATTTGAACTTTTCTTTTTAATGTTTAGCCTATGCCAAGAGCCAAGAGTTAATGAGAGATTATTGTGTGATATCCAAGAGGCATATTTTATGCGGATATGTGATAAAGATAATAATTTGCCATTTATTTGAAAATTTTAAGATTTTAGTGATCGGGAAAGCATCCTCTTAGGAGTCAGCTGCACAAAGTAAGTGAAGATTCTGTTTGACCGAAACTTATTTCTCAATAATTTTATACGAATGAAATGAGAATGGTTTGTCGACGTGTTGTGTTTTACTCATGAGGGTTACCGTTGTTGGCACTAAGGAATGTTTCTTGTCTGAATATTTTCTATGGAAATAACTACAGAATATGGAGAGGCTTGCAACCTTCCGTCTCTGGGGGAAAAGGGTTTTAGGATGGATAACAATTCAACACACAAAGTCACGTAGACATTTTCTCTGTCAAGACAGGAAAGTGAAGACTAGACCGCTCTCTCGTTCATATATAGCAGCAATGCTATATTTTTGCCTTCATCTGGCTCTTGTGAACACGGTGCATACTTACTCTAGAGGTACAGGAAAGCGAAAGTCTTTCCAGCAACTTTAGCAATATGTAGCAGTCCCACTTGATGTCGACTTTGAGCTTAAAGCCTAATATGCGTTCAAGGGAAGGAACTTCTTGAGAGAACACTAGTTTCTTGTGAACTAATGTAAAATGAACAGATATATATATATATATATATATATATATATATATATATATATATATATATATATGTGTGTGTGTGTGTGTGAAAATATTATAGAAAATAGCATAAAATAAAAAAATAAATAAATCTCCATAGACGCTCAAGCCAGACTATGCGAAAACTTCCTCCGTCGTTAATTTAGCCACCCCCACCGTACCCTGATCCAGCATCTATGAAAGTAACTCTATACTGATACAAATTATTAACACCCCACCCCAGCTTATTATAAACAATCCGCCCTTGATGTCACCATGGAAATTTTGACTTCAATTCTGAATATACTATTTAAACTCGTAAATTTCAGAAATAAGTTATTCCCAAAAAAATTTCGCTTGAAGATGGAACAGAGCCTACGTTAACTCAAGTTATTTCAAATATTATTTTGAAGTTTTCGGCTCTTGTTTTGAAACATGAGACCTCTTATGTAGCGAGTTGGAATCATATATTTAAATAAATAATTATATATATATATATATATATATATATATATATATGGCTTTGCTTCTGAGGTTGTACTAAAATTTATGAAAAAATTATTATTATACCTACAATTTTAAAAGAATATTCCAAACGGAAGCGATATGATGAGTACTGTATTTCAAAATCATGGTTTAATTTATAAAGATAATTTACTTGTATTATCTTTTTCCACTATTAGCTAAAATAATATTTCAGCAATAAATTCACCATCATTATCGTCTGTATGATTTTTTTTAATTTCCTTTCTGTGTCTGCTATCAACCATGTTTCATCAACATATCACATGGTGTTAAGATTGTGCCCGCTAATAATGAATTCTGGGAGGACGTTTATGACACATATAACTAAGAACAGAAAGAGGCAGTTGACATTTTTAATGATGAAAATCTGGTGGAAAATTTGATAAACACAAAACGGCTTCAATGCAAGAGGTAAAACAACGCATAACCTATCTAGCGAGCTTAAGAAAATATTAGGTTGGTGCAAAAATAATTTCGTTTTCTCACATAGTAACATATGTTAGAAAACGAAATTATTTTTGCACCAACCTAATAGATGCCTAAGCATGATTTAGGATTGATAAAAAAAAAGACAAAATTTATTAAGAGCCCAAAACGACAGGAAAA
>OZ010615.1:10746348-10761348 GCA_963932145.1 Acanthosepion lycidas | reverse complement strand
CAAATTTTCCCGCTAGAACTTATCTTACATATTAATATGTTTATCATTCGTACATTGTTTTAAGCATTTCACTCCATGCAGTTCAGGAGTGTCACTATTACGCGGGGGGGGGGTGACGGTGAGTGTAACTAAGGGAAAAAGAGTGGGTGTATGGAGGAAGTGAGTAAAGAAAAAAGGACAGAGATCAAGATGGCGATTGATGTTGTATTTAAATTTTTGAAAATTGAAGTTATCAGAGAAGCAACTGAGAAGAAGGGAGTTCCAGTATCGGGGAGTGCGACGAAAGAAACTGTTGGATTAGAATAGGCGGTTATATGTTATCTATTAGGTTGGTGCAAAAATAATGACGTAATAATGTCGTTTTTTGACGTTAAAAAATACGTCAAAAGACGACATTATTACGTCATTATTTTTGCACCAACCTAATACAAAAGAAATGTTACTGGAAATAAATATATGAATAACAAAAATAAATATAAGGTTGGTGCAAAAATAATGAGGTTATAATGTCGTTTTTTGAGGTTAAAAAATACGTCAAAAAACGACATTATTACGTCATTATTTTTGCACCAACCTAATACAAAAGAAATCTTACTGGAAATAAATATATGAATAACAAAAATGAATATTAGGTTGGTGCAAAAATAATGACGTAATAATGTCGTTTTTTATACGTCAAAAGACGACATTATTACGTCATTATTTTTGCACCAACCTAATATTTCAACAGTAAAATGGTGAGACTTAAATGTCAGTCTACCCGCACGCTTAAATTCATGTAGTCGTTGCACCAGTGAGAAAAGCTCGTCAGAGCAGCAGGCATGGAAATATTTGTAGAAAAGACAGAGGAAATCCACAGCAAGTCTGCGAGAAAATGTTTGAAGTCGATAAGCCAATTCAGGGTCGATTACACTGAATATCCTTCTTTGGATTTTGTCGAGAACCTCGAGATGAACGGCAGGGGCACCAAACCATATATGGCATCAGTATTCAATATCAGAACGAATTTTAGATTTATAGATGTGTAAGATGATGACACAGTGAATCAACTTTCCTTGCAGCTATTGATTCAATGTAGTTGTTCTACTTCAAACTTTGAATATTGTTATGGCCTGGTGTTTCTGCCATACATTTAGATATTCTAGATAAAAGAAGAATCTGCAATGTTATTCGTACTGACTTGGCATCTCAGTTTCAGTCACTTTTCCACCGCCGTAATATAGCTTGCATGCGTCTTTTCTATAAATACTTTCATCGTAATTGTTTTCAGGAACTTTCCTATATGGTAATGTTTTTATTTTTATTTACACCCACTCGCAAATTGAAGACCAGCCGTATCGTATTCCTGCTTTTCGCATTATGCTTCATTTATGTATTATTCAGGATAAATATTACTTTCCTATATGTTAAAAGACTATGAATTTAAGTGCAGTACAAGACTGCCGGTAAATGTCTCATAATTTTACCGTTAAAATGGCTAGATTTAACCGTAAGTTTCTTCTCTCGCACTTCTCCTTTTTAGACTTCTTGTTTACCACTCATATTTGATGTTTAATAATTTTAATGCAATGTCAATTGTCATTTTCTGCCTTATAATACTTGATTTTATTTTTTATTGTTCTCTCTCCTTAATAGTATGTGTTTCATATTCTTTAACGCTTAGTAACCCCTTTGTAGTGGCTTTATTGCATTGCTAGGGGTAAAACGATTTAAAAAATCTATCGATCGATCGATCAAGAGATAGATCGATAGAATTGCAATTAAATATGGATTAGATTTTGCCAGAATGAAAAGATAAGGAACAACACTTCGCTAAATCTAATGTTTCTCTTTGATTTAATTTTCACCATTTAAGAAAGAATATGTAAAAGAAAGGCTACTTTATTTCTTTGTTTTTGTTTGTTTTTCTTTTTCATTGGTTAAGTCAATCTCCCGTGTCTTTGTCTAATGGTGTTGATGTGTGTGTTTGTACATATGAAGTTTAATGGGCATTTTTGTGCTAATCTTTTAGTGTCCTTGTCTATAATTGCTGACCATGGTAGTGATATTTTGATGTGTCTGTGTATCTTACTTCGAATTCGTTCTCTGCGATTTCGGTCATAATGTATGTGAGTGTGCGTCTGGTGGTTAGTTTTGTTTCTGCCCGCTAGTGCCCATGTGTATAATTTCTGAAGATGGCAGTGGGATGTCGGTGTGTCTGTGCGTATGTGTATAATATTTCTAGTTGTTCTTGTGCGATTTGGGGGATAACGTGTGTGTCTAGTGACCGTCTTTGTATGTGTATGTTGATTGGTGGGGATGTTTGGTGCAATGTTAAAGACTTAGGTTACATCGGCCGCAGCTAATCTTAGATTATTTATGTATAAGTTTTATGAATGACGGTGATGTTAAAAAATAGAACTTGGCGTATGTTTAGATAGATAGATAGATATGAACACAGTGAGATAGATAGATAGATAGATAGATAGATAGATAGATAGATAGATAGATCTGAACACACTGAGATAGATAGATAGATAGATAGATAGATAGATAGATAGAAGCACATACATACATATATATAAATAATGATTTGAGATAGATAGATAGATAGATAGATAGATAGAAACACATACATACATATATATTAATAATGATTTGAGATAGATAGATAGATAGATAGAAACACATACATACATATATATTAATAATGATTTGAGATAGATAGATAGATAGATAGATAGATAGATAGATATTTCTGAAGTAATTCATCTCTAATGCATGTTTGTTTAAAATGATTAACATTCAGTTGTTTTAATTTTCTTATATTAATTTACTTTGTCATTTTCAAAATATCAGAATTCATTGATTGCTTTTTACGATTTGTCAACTTTCTACAAGTCATTTAAGCTCCAGAATATTTTAGAATATTTTGAAGGTAATGATCATTTACAGATACAAATGCTGGTAATTAACCCATACATGGGGCAGAAGTAGTGGAATCATACTTTTCCCAAACTGGCGTGTAAGTGAATATAACCAACCAGACTTGGCCTGAAATAGGACCCTCCGAATTCCAATTACGCGTCATTATTCATTACACCACACGCACATTCAAACTTAATGCACTTGGTGTTACCAGGCGGTTAGCCAGCTTGATAAAGACCAGCTTCAACGTTGCTTAACTTCAGTGATCGAACGAGAATTGCTGTTTTAGTAGGATATGACCGTAAGCTTCTATTTAGGAAATGCTCAAAATCATCTTAATATATAACAGTGAATGCACACATAGATAACAGTTGTGATAAGAAAAACATCACAATAGCGCACATAAACATGTCCTTACGCAGAGTCAGCCTTAAAGTATTTAGTGACGTCAACAAATTCCGTTCTCCAAATGATGTCATAGACAGCCTAATCATTTCAATGATTGACACAGTGCTTCTTTTATTTTTTTTTTTATTTTTCTTGAATTTTTTTTTTCTTCAGAAATAACTGTTTGTTTATTTATTAATGAAAATTTATTGAAACAATTACAGTTGACCACTGATGACTATTCCTGAACAACGTAACAATAAACAATTTTTTCTAACCTCTGCCAGCCGCAATGATGGAGAAAGCATTACCTCGGACCATCGCAAGTGTGACACACTGCAAGAGCCACTCCGTTTCGCGAGACTCGTCCCTTAATCGAGACGCAATCGTGCCAATCCTCCAAAGGAACGCCATCGAACGAGGGCCAATAACCCCTGAAGTCTCCACTGCCACAGGAGTAAAAAAAAAAATCTATCATCAAGAAAAGAATATTTAACTATTTTTTTCATCTCTGCGTCCCGGGCGACGGATCCTGGCTCAACCGCGAAACTGATCAAATTATCGACCGAAAATGTATCCGCACAGTTTGCATCCCAAATCAACGACTTCCCCATTTTAAAAGGGAAAATGGTAATGCCATCCGGCCGCTTTCCATCACCGCGGTCGAGGTCTGCGGGTTCGATTTGGGAAGGGAACCCAGATGCATCCAAACCTCTTTTGATGATGTCGTTAATGGCAGCATGCCGTGGAAGGCGGCCGGCACTACGACGACAGGAGAGAAGATGCAAACCAAACTCATCGATGGGAACTCCACATCTGCATCTGTGACGCTCACATAATTTGAGTCCAAGACGGATCCCGACTCCGACTCGAGTGCACGCATCATCTAGAAGGGTACCGGTAGATGAAGAGGGCACTGCGTTGAGCCAGGCGCCACTACCCGTTTGTGAAGCAGATAGTAGACAGGCGAGGCGATGCTGATCTAGAGAGAGCCTCAAATTAGAAAAATTGGCCTCGCATTTTATTTTATCCCAGCTTTTTTGTTGTGATGTGTCTAGTGGGATAGAAAGTAATTCTTGGGCCCAGACGCTGCAAGCTTGTTCGAAAGAACTATCAGAGAAACACCGAGACGATTCACCGAGTATCTCATCAATTAATTCGTGACTAGACGAAAGTGAAGAAAGATATGTTGGAAGGGCCAAATCTACCGCTGATCGAAGGCCCAGGCTTCTTTTATTGTATTTTTATTTGCATTATTTATATTTTATGATAAAGGTTGCATTGTTTTCAGTCGTTTTATTTTTTTCTGTTTGAGCTGTATATCTCAAGTATGAATCATATCGAAGTTGCTACATGCTACTGGTTTAAATATGTTCATATGGAGAAAAAAACGACTGAAAGATGCAGAGTTAGCCGTTTTGATAAGCCAGTGTTGGTATATACTAAATAATTATTTAAAAATTTGTTTTATCTGGAATGCAGTTCTCTAAGTCATATTTAATCTAATAAATATGTAGAAAATCTATAGTTTTTATTTCACCGGAGAGGAATTATTGATGATCATAAGTTTAGCGTTTTTTATTTATTTATTTTTTTTTTTTTTTTCTAAATGAACATATCTTTTTATTTTGTTCAACTGCAACACAAGATTGCAATTAATGTTTCAGGGTATATAACATTTCCAAAAATCTCCCTATTTACTGCATCAAATTCTGTTATCAATTCAACAAACACTTGATATAAATCCGCACTTTGCTCAATGCATTTCTCCCGAAGTTGTCTTACTGAGAAAATCATATCTACCACACAAAGGGGAGTATAGGTCATAACGTCTGATATTATTATGTTCGCTATTAGTGTGACAACAAATACACATATACGAATAGTTTGAAAAGGTTATCTGATTTGCTGCCCAGTGTCAATAACATAATTAATAGAAATTATTTGATTATTTTTTACATTAAGGAGAAAGAGAAAGAAAATTCGATAAATGGAAGATGAAAGTGTGCATTTTTTAAATGAACTACAGAAATTTCAAATCACAATCGTTGCTAATGAGATTTTAAAAGCTAATGCATTCAATTTGTCATGCTGGTACAATGATCTTTTCATTAAATATCATTCTTGTCATCTTTTCTGGATGTGTTTACAAAATATATACACATTCATACACAATTACTTTTAGTTTTTTTATGTATGCATTCACCAGTCTAAAACGGTCCACCGCTTTCTCTCTCTCTCTCTCTCTCTCTCTCTCTCTCTCGCGCGCGCGCGCACTCACTATCAATCTCTCCCTTACGCGCATATACAATAACGCATGCACACACTAATGCATGAACATACACCATAGACATGGACCCACACACATATGAACGTATACGCACATGTACGTGCGCATGCACACATGCACACATATAAAATATAACCTAAATACATAAACCAACGTGAGTACACACATACGCTCCATACATATACATATATATATATATATATATATATATATATATATATATGTGTGTGTTTGTGTGTGGGGGTGTATGTATATATATATACATACATACAGTGTTACCCGGATATAATAGACCTTGATATAAGAGAAACCCGGATATAAGATACTCCTCCTCCGGTCCCGACAACTCTCTTATATCCGGGTTACACTGTATATATATATATATATATATATATATATATATATATATATATATGTGTGTGTGTGTGTGTGTGTGTAAGTGAATGTAAATTCTATTATATATGTATATATATATATATATATATATATATATATTATAAGAGATCTCATGTTTCAAAAACGAGAGCCGAAATCATCCAAATAATTAATAAAATTAAGTTGGATTGAGGTGTTTAGTCACGTTTCATCTTCAAGCGAAATTTTAGGAATAAGCTATCTCTCGGTTTACGTGTATTTTTACAGAATTTTGTTATTGTGGGAGTGGCTATACTATTTTCCTTCTTTAAGTGGTCAGGGAGTTAATTCTTATCAGTAGATTCATCATCCTCTGAGAGGTTTTGCTAAGGTTGGGTAGGGTATCTATTTCAAGGCTAATGTTTACGGTCATCCTTTAGTTGGTTCCCAGTGAAGGATATTTTTATGGCGCGCCTACAGTCGTTCTGTGTCTGGAGAGTTGTCTTTTATTATTGTCTATCTGATTATCTATTTATTTATTTGTTTATTTAAGTGGGTGTTTAATATACAGATCGCTTTGCATTGAATTTCAGTTTGTTTTTTTAGTTTTTTTGACGACGACAAAAAGGGTTTTTCCTATTTAAGGGTTTGGCTGAGCTTTTTAGAATTTTACTTAGCTATGTTTTTTTTTTTTTTTTTTTTTATGCTAATTATCTAATGCGAAAGTCTGTTGATGTCGGCAAAAAACCGTTAACTCCTGCCTATGGTTTAATAATTTTTCATTATTTAGGAATTTAATGATGTGTAGTTTTTCCTGTAAGCATAAGAGGCATGGGTCATCCCAGGTTCTACAGGTTCTTGTTCTATTTACTATTTTCCATTTTACTTTTGGTGTTTTATTCGTTTCCTTTAGATGCCAGAAATATTGGGATAGAGATGTCTGATTTCTATTTTGAATATTGTTGAAAGAGCTCTTGTGTTGTCTCCATCTAATTTTAAAATTATTCTTTGTTGATCCTATGTATATCCTATCAGTGTTAGGGCTCTCAACGGATGAGATAGTGCATTGGTATACCACGGATTTTGTGAGGCATTTATTTTCTAACGGGCAGTTTTTAGGGTTTCTACAATCGCATAATTTTTCGTTATTTTTATCTAGTTTTAGTTTATGTGTTTTATTACTGTTTTGGTATGCGTGTTTTTCTAGGATTTTCTTATTGTGTCTTTTTATGATTCTTTCTATATTTTCAGTGCAGCTGTAACTCAGTTTCAATGTGTTTTTGTTAAAGATGTTGCTAAGTTTGCTATTAGTGGGAAAGTGCTTTTCAATTAAAGCTAGGAACTTATGGCCTAGTTTGGTGCTGACCATTTGGTTGTACGGTGGGGTATACCAAATGAGTTTTCTTTTCCTGTTTCTCTTATTATTGGTACTAACGTTTCTATAGGTTATGTCAAAGTTTTTGTATCCGCTGTTTTTCAGGGCCGTGTTGTAAAAACTACTGTGCTGTTGGAATATTTCTTTATTTGCTGAGTTCATACTTATTCTTTTCTCTATTGATGTGGGTATATGCTTAATTATAGATGGGGGGTGGTTTGACTTAGGATGTACATACAAGGGATTAGTGTTATGGTTTTGACTATTTTGTCCAGACGTTTCTGGAAGTTGTTTTTCTTTTCCTGAAAGGAAATATTGTTGATTATATTTAGTAGGTCCTTTTCGAATTCCTGTAGGTTTTTGTTGTATGGTGCTACTTTCTTGCTTTTAAATCCGTAAACCTCGTGCTCTTTTTTTTGTTAGGTTATTCCCTCGTAGGAAGAAGAATGCTTTCCATCTCATTCTTCTTATTAATTCCTCTGTTTTTTGTAAAAGTACCATAAACGACAGCGACAAAATACTAGTTAAATCCGATAAGACGGGAAACTTTTACAAATTAACGGCTGACGACTACAACAAATTAATTAAAAAAAACTTAACGAAGACTTATAAAAAAGCCCAGAATAACAATATAAATATGGTTGACAGTATCAATAGAACAAGTAAAATGATTACTGATAAATTAAAAATAAGTGATAGAGTAGGCAAACTGGCCGAAAAGGAGTGCTACATCACCCTTAAGGACCACAAACACGGTTTTGAGGAAGACCCCACAACCAGAATGATAAACCCTACTAGACCCAACATAGGAAAGATAAGCAAAAAAATCCTGGAAAGGATCACTAGCCAAATTAAAAAACAACTTGGATTAACACTCTGGATTAACACCAAAGAAGTCATAAACTGGTTTACCAACATCGAAAATAAGCCCGATTGCACCCTAATCCAGTTCGATATTGTCGATTACTACCAGTCAATATCAAAAGACCTCTTCACGACTGCCCTGGAGTTTGCTACGGTATATACAGACTTAACTGAAGAAGAAACAAACATTATTCTCAATGCAAAGAAATCTGTCCTCATCCATAATGGGGACCAGTGGATAAAAAACACCAATGACAACTTTGACATTACCATGGGATCTCTAGACTCTGCAGAATCTTCGGACCTTGTCGGTCTATTTATACTGTACAACCTAACCGCCCACCGTGAACTGGACGTGGGGGACATCGGGCTGTACAGAGATGACGGGCTCATGGTAGTGAGGAGCTCCACAAGCTTTAAAACAGAGAAAATTAGAAAGGCAATTTACAATGAATTCGGGAAACTAAATTTAAAAACAATAGTCAACACTAAATTAAAAAAAGTAAACTTCCTAGACGTAACCCTAGACTTAACTAACAACGTTCACCTACCTTACAGAAAACCTAACACTAATCCCTTGTATGTACATCCTAAGTCAAACCACCCCCCATCTATAATTAAGCATATACCCACATCAATAGAGAAAAGAATAAGTATGAACTCAGCAAATAAAGAAATATTCCAACAGCACAGTAGTTTTTACAACACGGCCCTGAAAAACAGCGGATACAAAAACTTTGACATAACCTATAGAAACGTTAGTACCAATAATAAGAGAAACAGGAAAAGAAAACTCATTTGGTATACCCCACCGTACAACCAAATGGTCAGCACCAAACTAGGCCATAAGTTCCTAGCTTTAATTGAAAAGCACTTTCCCACTAATAGCAAACTTAGCAACATCTTTAACAAAAACACATTGAAACTGAGTTACAGCTGCACTGAAAATATAGAAAGAATCATAAAAAGACACAATAAGAAAATCCTAGAAAAACACGCATACCAAAACAGTAATAAAACACATAAACTAAAACTAGATAAAAATAACGAAAAATTATGCGATTGTAGAAACCCTAAAAACTGCCCGTTAGAAAATAAATGCCTCACAAAATCCGTGGTATACCAATGCACTATCTCATCCGTTGAGAGCCCTAACACTGATAGGATATACATAGGATCAACAAAGAATAATTTTAAAATTAGATGGAGACAACACAAGAGCTCTTTCAACAATATTCAAAATAGAAATCAGACATCTCTATCCCAATATTTCTGGCATCTAAAGGAAACGAATAAAACACCAAAAGTAAAATGGAAAATAGTAAATAGAACAAGAACCTGTAGAACCTGGGATGACCCATGCCTCTTATGCTTACAGGAAAAACTACACATGATTAAATTCCTAAATAATGAAAAATTATTAAACCATAGGCAGGAGTTAACGGTTTTTTGCCGACATCAACAGACTTTCGCATTAGATAATTAGCATAAAAAAAAAAAAAAAAAAAACATAGCTAAGTAAAATTCTAAAAAGCTCAGCCAAACCCTTAAATAGGAAAAACCCTTTTTGTCGTCGTCAAAAAAACTAAAAAAACAAACTGAAATTCAATGCAAAGCGATCTGTATATTAAACACCCACTTAAATAAACAAATAAATAAATAGATAATCAGATAGACAATAATAAAAGACAACTCTCCAGACACAGAACGACTGTAGGCGCGCCATAAAAATATCCTTCACTGGGAACCAACTAAAGGATGACCGTAAACATTAGCCTTGAAATAGATACCCTACCCAACCTTAGCAAAACCTCTCAGAGGATGATGAATCTACTGATAAGAATTAACTCCCTGACCACTTAAAGAAGGAAAATAGTATAGCCACTCCCACAATAACAAAATTCTGTAAAAATACACGTAAACCGAGAGATAGCTTATTCCTAAAATTTCGCTTGAAGATGAAACGTGACTAAACACCTCAATCCAACTTAATTTTATTAATTATTTGGATGATTTCGGCTCTCGTTTTTGAAACATGAGAACTATTATGTAGCGAAGGAATCATATTTTTAAACAAAAAATATTATTATAATATAAGCTCTACTTCTGTATGGAGCACTGTTTTTTAAAAATAAAAACAAAAATACTAAGGAACCCCGGATTATACACCCAATGTGTTCTTTTCTATTTTCTGCATACCTGCACAAGGATACATATATATATATATATATATATATTTGTCTGTGTAAAACTTCACATATATGTATATCTGTAAACACTAAAAACAAAAGACATGTTCGCCGCCTTGTATTTCTATCTATCTATATATATATATATATATATATACACATCTCTCTCTCCCCTCTCTCTCTCTCTATATATATATATATACATATATATATATATATATATATATATATATATATATATATGCAATTTTATGAAAAATATCTGTTGAAATGAATTCTTCCATTTTTGCATTTTCTTCTTTTCCATGACTTCTTAAGCACTTCAATTTCTACTTAATATTTTTCGGTTTTCATTTAATTATTTATTTCACTTATTTTGCAAGATATTTATGTTACCATTATTCGTTATCTAAGTACCTCTTTCTCGTCGTCTTTTAGTGACTGTGGTCTGTACATTTTCATTGTCTTTATATGATCCGATCTTCTTGTAATGAAATCTTACTTGATCAACCTTACAAGTTATTCCCTAAAATGTTCTCCTTATTTATTAAGCATCGATGTTCGAGCGGTGTAACGATTATCGACGTAGAACGTAATCAACATGCCGAGTTCGAATTCCGCTCAATTCTGCTTCCGCAACACTCAAGCATTAAATAACAACAGATCCTATAAAATGAAGACTGAATTGAAAAACTGTTTTGGTCTAAGTACATGTATTTAATCCATCCAATTAAAGTCCCAAGAGTCACTCAAGACAGAGAGTTACTGTGTGAGTTTTTTTCTAGGGACGTTAGCAAGAAGTAAGATTTGCATATCATGTATATGTAAGTAGATATCAGTTGACCTTAGACTCTCTTAAGATTTTAATGGGTGGGTAAGCATCCCCTAGGAGTAACAGTTATGGAGAAGAAGCTAAGTGATACTTAATCCTTAACAAAATGACCTGAAGGAAATGAGAATAATTTGCCACCGAGAACATCGCATGCCGGCTCACAGCTGTGCAGGTCTAAGCTAGTGGGACTAAGTAACGTATTAGGTTGGTGCAAAAATAATGACGTAATAATGTCGTTTTTTTTACGTATTTTTAACGTCAAAAACGACATTATTACGTCATTATTTTTGCACCAACCTAATAACTCATTAGAACATTTACCAGATTAACAACGATAGAATAGTGAGACGCAAGAGAATTTATCGTGCATCGGACAGATGTTGCAGCGTGGAAAATAATTCGTCACCCAGAAGGCCGTGTAAATGCTTTTGACAGTGACATTGGACAAACCAAAATATGGCAACAATATTTCATTCTTTATAGAGCATAGCTGCAAGGTATAGGTTAAACTCTATTGGCAAGAACTCATATTTAGGAAATCTAATAGCACATTGTCCACCATTTATCGGTTCCTCTTTTAACAATTCATCCAAAAAGACCGTCTCTAAAGAAGCCTACACCACTTGTAACAAGTCATTTCTTATTAATTTAAATGTTATATTATGTGGATGTACGTGGCCGAATAGCCGAATCTGTTTTCTCGTCATTATAAATATGTAAACCGTCCTGTGCATTCGAGAATAAAAAGACATATTTATAAGACAGTCATTTGTCCATGCTTTGAATATAGCCAAAAATATGGCCTGTTGTTCCTGCTATATATTTAAAGATTCTTGATAAACTCCAAAGAAGAACCAAGAATATTAGTGATCCTGATCTATTATTCCTGTTTAAGTCATTTTTCCACCGCCATAATGTACCTACTCTTACAAATATTTTCAGAGCGATTGTTTTGTTTAAGTTTGCGCTATGGAACATAGTCTTTATAAATGTAACGATTTTTATCTACAATCAGGATGTCAGTACAACTGTGACCGTTTTCTACTCTCTATATGAAATCACTATTCCTAATTTTTAAACCTAGAGTATATTTTCCATTTTCATTTGGTTAACAGGTCTGACGATTTGAAGCCGTATTTTACCGAATTCAATGAAATAAAATATCACCTATGTTCTTTTTTGTGTTTGTATGTCATTATATATATATATATATATATATATATATATATATATATATATATATATATATATACATATAACGAAGCGCAATCATACTTTCAAATATCTGACAGTTGCCAACAATTAAAATGGCTAAATACAAAATAAATTCTATAAAACATGTTAGATGATTTATAAAAAATAAAACCGAAGTAAAAGAATTCCCACTCTCAAAAAAGAAAGATCTCCTGTACATGTTTAGTATCTGCTCAGTCCGAAGATTTTTATTCTTCTTTTATCTTACATTATATATATATATATATGTGTGTGCGTGTGTGTGTGCGTGTGTTGACGACTCACTTTGGGGCCCAATCGTTTAAAAGTACGTTGGATATTTCCTGCAATGAGGGAGGCGAATATGAATCCTTCCGCAGAGAGCATTTTTACTTTAGTATGATTTTTTATACGGGTAGATGAAAAGAATTTAAATATAAATTTAAAAAGATAGTCATAGAGTCTAAATATTTTTTATCATTGTCAATTTTTTTTTCTTTGTGTTTTTATTAAATTCTCTTAAGTATTATTAATATGTATACAAATGAAAATAAAAGTCAAATCATTCTTATATCTTACTCTCTTTACAGATATATTTACATCTTAATTTTACACAGATACAGATAATATATAAGATTTACTTTCATTTAAATTATATATATATATATATATATATATATATATATATATATACGTCACTATTATTAAATTCATATATATATATATATATATATATAGTCACTGTCACACACACACGCACACACATATATATATATATATATATATATATATATATATATATATATATGTGTGTGTGTGCGTGTGTGTGTGTGTGTGTGTGTAAATTGTGACTGTTTTGCTGCATCACAGCTCACCAGTATGGCTAGACGTCCAGTTGCCTTTAGCTAGGATTGAAACCCGATTCAACTGGCGTCAGTCGGGATTCTACCACTAAGTCGTTGGCGCACAGCAGTGATGAAGGTTAATTTACGCGTATTTAGTTTTAGATAAACACTCATTGACTGAGAGAATCCGATTCAATTTACCGAAGAGCCATGAATTATTAGCCGTAATAGTCACTGTTTACAAACCCACACGAAGAGGGCTTAACCGAAATAATTTTTCAGGGGCATATATATATATATATATATATATATATATATATATATATATATATATATATATATATATAGTTTAGGAAAAACTAGGTAATCCGTATGGGTAAACATAAGGAGAATAAAATCCAGAGAGCTCAATGTAAATCTAGAGCAAATAATTTAAATAAATGATCTTTAATATTACCTTCAAATATTACCCCATACTAACTTAACTAAAATTTAAGTAAAAGAGATTACCTATCTAGAAACAGTCACGAGTTAAATTCATGAACAAAATTCAAACGGATAGAGATGCCAACTTAATAATCAATAATAAAATTTTTTAAAGAGATTAAAAAAAAGATTACTAGAAGTAAACTTATATTTTAAAATAAAATTTTATACTTTCTATGAATATTTTTCTAATCGACTATTTCATAGAAGACCCCCAAAATTTAAAAAAAATTTAAATCACTAACAAACATCAAATTAAATTATTTGTAGACAGTCTAGAGACATTCAAATTTATATCAAACATTATAATCTTTATGAACGCCCAAAATAACACTGTCAAAGTAAAACAAAATAACACCGTCTGTTTCTAGCCTTTTTTACAGAGAAAATTAGTGACACCTTCTCTCATGACTTCCTTCTCTCTATTTCTCTCTATAGGTTTTTTCTCCTCTACCCTTTCGATATTAATATATATTAGGTTGGTGCAAAAATAATGACGTAATAATGTCGTTTTTTGACGTTAAAAAGTACGTCAAAAAACGACGTTATTACGTCATTATTTTTGCACCAACCTAATAACTTCCGTTAAGTTAACCGTTTAAATGTGTCAATATCTGCCAACTCACTCATGTCTTCTCTTCTCTCCCCCCTCACTCATGTCTTCCCTCTCTCCCCCCTCACTTATGTCTTCTCTCTCTTCCAGCCTCACTTCCTCACTTCCTTAATTTACATATGTTTAATACGGCCCGTCAAAAACGTGTAAATTTTCTTTTCATTTTTTGTTTGGAATTAAATCTGATACATCCGCAGTCATTTTAAAAGGGCTGTGGTGAAATAATTTATTACATGGAACCTTAAAGTGGACTGTTTTTATTTAAATTATATATATATATATATATATATATATATATATATATTAGGTTGGTGCAAAAATAATGACGTAATAATGTCGTTTTTTGACGTATTTTCTAACGTCAAAAACGACATTATTACGTCATTATTTTTGCACCAACCTAATATATATATATATATATATATGTGTGTGTGTGTGAGTATGAAAATTTATCAGAGTTAACATGCTGACATATATATATATATAAATGACAATAGGAAAACTGTAGTAGCGTCAGCAACTACTATAGTTTTTCTATTGTCATTTATAAATATATATATATATATATATATATATATATATATATATATATATATATATATATATATATATAACATATAAACAATAACCTTTCGCCCGATACATG